>CALYLW010000136.1:0-600000 GCA_944989445.1 Ampullaceana balthica | reverse complement strand
CTCACCTGATTTTGTCTTGATTGGAGCTGACTTTGAAGTTGTGGGCCCAGTGGCCTTTTTATGCCTTCGTACATTTGTTTTATATCTCCCTGATCAGCAGCAGATTGAATGCTTTTGCATAATTCCACCCAATAAGTGTTAGCGCAAAAACGTGCAGTCTTCCGGGCTGTGTTTCTGGCACTTCTGAGACATTTCAGGGTGTCAGGTCCTGGGGAAGCTTTGTAGGCCTATATCCTTCTCTATATATAACACTAGCTAGGAAAATAAATGCGTGGAAACCTCAAAGCCGTGGCCTATGAACGTTGCCAACGTTCCATGTTTCGGTCACCGTGTTATCAATTAGGTTTAGACCCTAACATATTTCTAAACAATTGTTTTAATAAACTTTTCTTAAATTTTTTTTATACTTATGTGGAACCTCCTAAACAAGTCTTTAAACTTATTTCCCTCAAAATAAAGATAACTCTCTACTTTTCTTCATGTGACTGAATTTATAATGTTCGGACAGTGCATCAGAAAACAGAACAATGATGTCTTCATGCCATGTTTTGTAATTCAATGCTGATATGTCAGTATAAACACAAGAACCCTATAAAAATGCAAGCTAGAAATAGTCTCCCAAACACGGAGAGGGGGGGGGGTGGTGATGCAAGAACTTCCCAACAACTAAAGTTACATGTTAAAACATGTTGTCAAGTTTAACGAACTTTTTAAAACTCACAAGTTGTTTCCACAATTCCCCCTCCCCACACTTCCAGTCCCAGATATGCCACCGAACCTTCTTTCATTTATTTATATTATTTAAGTATTTTACGCCTCATGTTTATCACATTAATATTTAATTTTCTTAACTCTAACTTAGACTTAGAGCCGGAAAATAAATTTAAAACAAAATCATGCCAAACCCGCTTAGTTACGTCACGCAATTTTTTACAATTTTTAACTCCCCCCTCCCCCTTGTCACAAACTGTCACACTTTCTTAAACGCCCTCCCCTTCTCCGGAGCGTGACCTACTTTATGAACGGCCCCTTATGGAATATTTCTTACTAGCAACAAAGCCCGTCCAAGGACGGGGATAATTGTAAGCTGACCTGTGAAGTTCATGGTAGGACATCACAACATTACCCACACTCGTCTGTCCAGAAACCGTACCCCCCCCCACACGCGGTCTGTCCAGAGACCTTACCTGCCCCCCCACGGTCTGTCCAGAGACCTTACCTGCCCCCCCACACCGCGGTCTGTCCAGATACCCTACTCCCCCCACCCCAACACCGCGGTCTGTCGAGAGACCCTACCTCCCCTTCACCACAGTTTGTCGAGAGACCCGCCGTCTCGACCGGCCATACATGTGTAACACGTCAAAAATACTACACATTATAGTTATAACAACATTATCCACCCCGTCTGTCCAGAGACCCTACATGCCCCCCACACCGTGGTCTGTCCAGACACCCTACCTCCCCCAACATCACGGTCTTTCCAGAGACTCAACCTTCCCCCCACACCGCTGTCTGTCCAGAGACCCTACCTGCCCCCCACACTGCCGGTCTGTCCAGAGACCCAACTCCCCCCCACCAACACCGCGGTTTTTCCAGAACCCTACCTCCCGCAACACCGCGTTCTTTCCAGAGACCCTACCTCCCTCCCCCACACCGTGGTCTGTCCAGATACCCTACCTCCCCCGACACCATGGTCTGTCCAGATACTCTACCTCCCCCCAACACCACGGTCTGTCGAGAGACCCACCGTCTCGACCGGCCATACATATGTATCACGTCAAAAATACTATACATTATAGTTATAATAAATAACCCGTAAAAACAACGTTTTTGACTACAAATCCCTGCGAGCACCGCTGAAAATAAACTCTTGGAAAAAACTGCACCAAAAATAACTCATTTTGAACGTCGCTCAATATGTAAATGAGATGTAATTTTTCTCCGCTAGTGATTGGCTGTCTATAGGAGTTTGAGGGACCAATCGCTATCGATGACTGCACAGAACATTGCCTTTTATTATATAGGATTATTATATAGGATTGCCTTGAAATCGGCCATTTATTTTGTTTTGTTTGTTTTAAAATTTATTTTAGTCGTGTTAGTTTGACTTACTCTGCAATTACATGATGATTTTTAAAAAAATACTAATTATGTATTCAATCTTTTAATAAAATAAATGAACATTTCCCAGAGATCTGGCCAATATTAACGTCGATGATCTTTTCAACAAAGAGGAATGCAACCTTGTGTTTATACAGGAAGGAAAAGCAGTCTTTATCGGCACCGTTCCACAGTGTATTGGAAATGAATCAGAGGTAAATAAAGTTTGTATATCAAAGGAATTTGACCAGTCGGTAAGATGACTGAAGATTTTTAACTGCATTAACGTTTAGCAGTAGTAGTATCACAGGTAACTATTTCCAACCACTGACTAAAATGGCATAATTTTCACTCCTGGGTCATCCACAGTTTTATTAAAATTCATTCAAGATGAAATCCTAGCCCAAATCTTGGCCGCACTGGTAGCCAAACCATGGCTGGCATTAGTCGCCCAAACCATGGCTGGCATTAGTCGCCCAAACTACGGCTGGCACTGGTAGCCCAAACCACGGCTGGAACTGGTAGCCCGAACCACGGCTGGAACTGGTAGCCCAAACCACGGCTGGAACTGGTAGCCCAAACCACGGATGAGACTAAGAGTCACTACCTCAGTGATACTATACACCCACTGAAACAATTTCTTTTTAGAATATTTTAATATAAATTTACATAATAAATACAACTTATAGAATTTATACTACTGTAATGGGGAAATAGCCTTCTAATTAACAGAGCCATCACATGCAGACCCGCGCGCTAGAAATTTTGTTTATTGAATGTACCCAAACTGTCTTTTAACTAGATTTTTAAAGCTTAATTTAAGTGGCAGGGAGACTAAAAGAGTTATGGGACGGCAAAATTGTTTGTAACCGCATCGGATGGTCTTTCATATAAACGCTACTAAAAGCAAAGAGATAAAATTTGCTGATTTGTATTAAAATGTGAGTGAAACATTATTCTTCAAATATATGTTTTATTTTGCTCACAGAAAGTAAACACTGATGCCATGCAGTAGGGAAAATGGTGCTAAAATTAAACAACCCGTAAAAACAAAGTTTTTGTCTATTAATCCCTTATATAAATATGAGATCTAACTAAAAGTATGGATTGTGCTCAATATAATACGCAGCGCGTGACAGACCGTGACATCGAGGGCTAGAGTGAAACTCCAATGACCCGTGGAAGTCAACAATAGCAGACGTCTACACTAAAAATTCAATAATTTAATTACGGTACCTTCGATCGATCTGAAATTTTGATACAATGCATTGTTAGGTGACAAAAGTTTATGTGCAAAATTTCAGCTTGATTGCATCATGGGAAGTGGGTCATTTTTTACTTTTGTCTTTCCGAGGGACCAAGAGATAACGACAGAAGACACAAGACGGTGATGTTAATATAAGGAACTAGCAGACTCGTCGTGCGTTGCAACGATCTCAGTAAATAAACAACCCCAGAAATAAAAAGTTTTTGACTATAAATCCCTCATATATGATACATAACTAAAAGTATTGATTATGTTCAAACGCGACAAACATTTACAGGCTGAAACCAACTGATCTCCCCTTGCTGTAAAACTGAGGGAGGGGGAGGTGTGGTATTCGATGGCTTGCGTGAACTCAAGCAAGTGACACGTGATTGCAAACAACAGACGTTACATTAAGTTATATAGAGATAAACTAAATATGCATTTATTTAATTACGGTACATTCCATCGATCTGAAATTTCGATACGATGCATTGTTAGGTGACACGAGTCTATGTGCAAAATGTCAGCTCGATAGCATCACGGAAAGTGTGTCATTTATGACTTTTGTTTTTCCACACGCCCGCGAACGACAGAGAGAGATGACGACAAGATTTCAAAATTAATATACCAAATGTAATTAAATAACCCCGTAAAAACCATTTTTGACTATAAATCCCTTATGATAAAAAACTTAAAGTATTGATCATGTTCAAACGCGACAAACATTTACAGACTGAAACTGCCTTAACTCCCCTTTGCTGTAAAGCAAGGGGGGGAGGTCTGGTCACCGATCGCTGGACTGAACTCAGCGTGACACGTAAAATGTAAACAAAAACACGCCGCTAGATATAGTTAAATAGAGATAAAATAAAAATTCATTAATTTAATTACGGTACGTTCGATTGATCTGAAATTTTTAATAATATGCATTGTTAGGTGACACGAGTCTATGTATAAAATTTTAGCTCGATAGCATCACTGGAAGTGTGTCATTTTTTACTTTTATTTTTCCGCCAGCCCACGAACGACAAGATTTCGATGTTAATATGAGGGATTTAATAAACAACCCCGTAAAAACAAAGTTTTTGACTATAAATCCTATATATATGAGACATAACTAAAAGTATTATATTATGTTCAAACGCGATAAACATTTACAGACTGACACCGTGTGATATCCTCTGGCTTTAAAACCAGGGGTAGGGACGGGAGGGGTTGTGGACATCGACGGCTGGCATCAACGCGTGAACTGAACTGGCACGTGAAAGAAAAAACAATAACAAACCGTGAATTTGAATTCCATATGTTATATTACTTATATAGAGATAAACTAAAAATGCATTAATTTAATTACGGTACGTTCGATAGATCTGAAATTTTGATACGATGCATTGTTAGGTGACACAAGTATATGTGCAAAATTTCAGCTCGATGGCATTTCGGGAAGTAGGTCATTTTTACCACGTTTTTATTAACTTGCTATCGTTCTTGTCTGTCCGCAATTTTTCAAATTTTCCAACGTAAAATTAAACCACTTCTGATGGCCCTAGAGAGATCAAAATTTTAACACAGATAGATCTTGGCTGACAAGGCATTGTATCAAAATAATTTCAGATCAATCAAATGTACCGTTATTAAATTAATGCATTTTTTAGTTTATCTCTATATAAGCATCTGTATCCGTCTGCTCTTGTTAGATTTCATGTGCCGAGTTCAACCCGTGACCTCATTGTCGTATTAAAACAATGGGCGGGTGCTGATGAGGTGTTTTATAAAATAAATAGAGGTAAAAAAAAAGATTTATAATAACCATGTTTTTATTAGTGGACTAAAAATAATAAAATAATTAAAAGTAAAAAATGATTTTTTAAAAACACGTTTTTATAAGTAAAAGAAGAAAATAATTTAAACGTGGGGCGGGCGCTTATGAGGCTATACATATGCAGTTCACTCATTCTCTCACTTATAGATCTCCATTTAACTTTTATACCAAACACCTGCCCCACGTTTTTAGACATATTAAATCAAAGTACCTGAACGTATAAGTTTTAAATTATTTTCTTCTTTTTAGTACACTTATAAAAACGTGGTTTTTAAAAATCCTGTTTTACTTTTATTAATTTTTTTACTTTTGTTTTTGTGCCCGACGTACGAAGAGATGACGATAGACAGACAGAGACAGAGGCGAAACTAGGTTTTTGGCGCCCTTGGCTAATCTATTATGGCGCCCTTGATAAATTGACAAAGTTTGCGATTTTTCATTTGTTAGAAAAAATGTTTGTATTTCACTTATTTTATTTATGAAATTAATTACGTGGCCTGAAAGTGACAGTCATACAACGTATTAATTTAAAAAATGCATAAGGCAGGAACAATACTAATTTGCAGTTTATTATTTACCAAATAATACTAACTAAATTGGTGGTCAAAACGGGATATTGTTGCGTGAATAAAGAATACAGCAAAACTTGAAGTAACATGTATTATAAATAAAAACAATAGTGTCAATGTGTCATACTCACTATATCATGCATAACGATAGAAACTCACTATTAAAAGTAAATTTAAGTAACACTCCACCGACTACAGCTCATCACTTCAGTTAGCTGGCGTATTGGCGTGTTGCTAATACAGTCGGACCTCTCTAAGTCCAATTCAAGGGGGAAATTCGGCTTACAGAGTTTTCGAGTTAGGGAAACGTGCATAATAGGCACAGATTAATCAAGAACAATGTTTATATTGAGAGGGGGCAGCCATAGCGGCTAGAAGGCTTGACGGGAAAGTGAGGCGGTGATGTTTCATATGAAAGGACCCAACTTACTTTGACATACCGTCACAAGCTTGTGAGAGGATACACCTTCCCTCCCCTCCCCAACTTTACTCCCTCGACATTGGGATGGGGATCGTAAGATTTTTCTTTTAACAAAAAGACTGTAAAATCATATTGATATTTGTATGATAAGAAGTCCCGCAAAGGCCACAGACATAATAAAAATATTATAATGGTTTAAATGAAATATATTTAAATATAATTAATTATTCACTTTTTTGTTACCAAGGATAAAAGTGAAATACAGTTGGACCTCGCTAAGTCGAACTTCCCTAAGTCGAAAACCTCCCTATACCGAATTAATTGTTAGGTCCCTGCCAAATTCCATAAGACTAATATATTTTAGAGCTCCTTACCTCCAAGATTTTGGCTTTAAACATCTCTTTGTCAAATTTTCCAAGGCGTTTGGGTTATTATTCTGGAGTGAAATTTCAGAAAACGTGTTCCGTAGAGCCACGTAAATGGACATAAAATCTTATCTTAGTGAATTCAACGAGGGATTAAGCGACCTTTGCAAGTACAAAAAATGACAAACACAAGAAAAAGGAGTGGTAAGTTGTAACTAATTCGAGTCCCTTTGCTGCATGCTGTGACTCTTTTTAAAAAGAAAAGTCTTACTCCCCCTATCCCACTGTGGATGGAGTAAAGTAGGGGAGGGGAGGGAAGGTGTCTCTTCTCGCGGGCAAGTGTCGGCATGTCAAAGCAAGTTGTCTTTCTTTCATATGAAACATAGACACCGCCTCCCTTTCCTGTCAAGCCTACTAGCCAGTATGCCCCCCACCCGTTAATATCTACATTGTCCATGATTAATTGTCGCCTATTACACCATTTTCCTTAACTCAAAAACTCCGTCAGTCGATTTTTTTCGGGTCCTTTTGAGTTCGACTTAGAGAGGTCCGACTGTATTTATTTAAATACACATTTAAAAATTAGAGATTTAGTGGCGCCCTTTTGAGCTGGCGCCCTTGGCAACTGCCCCGATGCCAACCCGTTGCTACGCTACTGGACAGAGAGACAAGATTTCGAAGTTAATATAAAGGATTTAAAAATGAATAAATTTAATGAAATAAATGAGTGGTATGTTTTTTTTTAATCTGCAAGAAATCTTCGCGGAAGTTTGCAAAAAAAGAAAGTCCAAGTTTAATAGCAAATGGATAAATCAATTAATAATTAAAACGCTTACAAAAGAAGAAACGATGTTAAGGCTCCGATGAAATGGACATTAGGTTTCAGTGCCCTATAGTAATTTAATATAGGCTCTTAAGTTTGTATATACTAAGTTTGGTCAAAATCCAGTTATTTTCTCATTACCTAACGCTTAAACTATTTTCTATATAGCTAATATAGGGGGGAAAGCGACATTAAGGGCCCATTTGGTGCAAGATGTCAATTTCAAAAACCTGTTCATTTTAATTCAGTTTCATCGTTTAAAAAAAAGTGAATGGTAAAAATATCTTAAACATATACGAAAAAAGACATTTGGGGCCCCTGCCCCGAAGAAATTTACATTGGAAGTTCAGTGCCTTTAATTATTTTAATATGGGCTACCAAATTTTTGTATACAAAATTTGGTATCTTATCTAATCTTATCTGTTGCAGACGCTCCTTCTATACTGAAGATTATTGTGTCCTACGCTTATCTATGGTTTATGTTAAGTCCTGCATTCTAATTAGAGTTTTAAATGTGTTTGTTTTCCTGGTTTCTTCAGGCAAACCATTCCACGCCCGAATTCCGGACGGGAAGACCGAAAATTTGTATGTGTTTGTTCTTGCACACGGAATATGAAAGGTGTTTTTATCCTTATGTCTATCTGTATCCATTCATTTACTCAGTATATAACTATAACGCATTAACTTTTTTTTATATAGCTCATATAAGCAAAAAACGAGCGTAAGGGCCCCAGGGCCCATTCAGGGCAAGATATAAAGTTCAAAACACTTGTTCATTTTAATATGGGTAATAATGGATACATTTACCATTATTTTTCAAGATCTTTATAAATGAATTGGGGAATAAAATCTAAAATATTTAAGAAAAAATGTATTTTGGGCCCCCAGCCCCGAAGGAGTGGCCATTGGCATTAGCTGTTAAGTGCTTAACAAAATATTGGCTATCAAGTTTTATATACAAAGTTTGGTTAAGATCCATCAATTTACCCAGTAGCTAGCGCTTAAACTAATTTTTATATAGCTCATATAAGCAAAAAATGACATTATGGGCCCCCGGCGCCCCATGAGTGTTCAATTGAGAAAAAAAGTTGCCAGTTACCATCCGGGAACGTACTCAACAATCTCAAACATTTTCATGACGATCGGAAGAATGGATTAGTCAGCTATAAAGGACAAACACACACACACACACACAAACACACACACACACAGAGACATACTTTCATTTATATATAGATTTAATAATAATAATAAATTGAAAATTTATATAGCACTGCATCCCAGCATGGACCCGGGCTCACAGCGCTTAACATGGAGATAATAACATACATATACTAATTAAATAAACATTCATATCATAATAACCACATAAATGACAGTACGTTACACATAAGCTACGTTAATCATTAAAAAGAATTGTTTCATTAATTTGGAAATTAAATTTTGAAAAGATGCGTCTTAAATGCCGTCTTGAAGGACTTAGTATTTGAAATAGAACGGATGTGTAATGGTAGAGAATAATAATGGTATAGTTGAGGCGCTTGACAAAATTTGTCGGTGGTGAACCAAAATGGTTGGTGGGGTGAAGAGATGGCACACATTGGGGTTCTTACACACGCGTTACTTGAATGCATGTTTTTTTTTGGTCTAATAACTTTGGTGGAAGCTAAATAACATCACGTTGTATCACGGGTTATCTATACATGTATATTACATAGTTTGTGATGGCACAATAAACAGGTTTTTTTCTTCCATATCTATACATGTATATTACATAGTTTGTGATGGCACAATAAACAGGTTTTTTTCTTCCATATCTATACATGTATATTACATAGTTCGTGATGGCACAATAAACAGGTTTTTTTCTTCCATATCTATACATGTATATTACATAGTTTGTGATGGCACAATAAACAGGTTTTTTTCTTCCTCCTTTCAGACCCCCAGCAGCTATTACGCCAATGTGTTAACATGTGACTCAAACACCATCGTCGTCCCAATCAATGAGAACTTCCCCGAGGAGGACAGCCGCGTGCCTTACGTCAACTACGTCATTTATAGGTTTTTTAAAAAATACTATACATTATAAAAGTCCAAGAGTTGATATTTATGTTATGTGAATCTATGTGGTCGACATGTCCAAGGAATCTTTCTTGAGGAAGCTCCGGGGACGGTCACTCTATCTGCGTCAACCTTGATAGAGTATTCGGGAGAAAATAGCAGGTTATTAGTTTTTAGAAGATTGGGAAAATATCAGGTGGAAGATGTGGGTAAATAGATGGTAGAAGGATTGGGGAAAAATATCAGGTGGAAGATGTGGGTAAATAGATGGTAGAAGGATTGGGGAAAAATATCAGGTGAAAGATGTGGGTAAATAGATGGTAGAAGGATTGGGGAAAAATATCAGGTGGAAGATGTGGGTAAATAGATGGTAAAAGGATTGGGGAAAAATATCAGGTGGAAGATGTGGGTAAATAGATGGTAGAAGGATTGGGGGAAAATATCAGGTGAAAGATGTGGGTAAATAGATGGTAGAAGGATTGGGGAAAAATATCAGGTGGAAGATGTGGGTAAATAGATGGTAGAAGGATTGGGGGAAAATATCAGGTGGAAGATGTGGGTAAATAGATGGTAGAAGGATTGGGGGAAAATATCAGGTGGAAGATGTGGGTAAATAGATGGTAGAATGTTTGGGAAAATATCAGGTGAAAGATGTGGGTAAATAGATGGTAGAATGTTTGGGAAAATATCAGGTGAAAGATGTGGGTAAATAGATGGTAGAATGTTTGGGAAAATATCAGGTGAAAGATGTGGTTAAATAGATGGTAGAATGATTGGGAAAATATCAGGAGGAAGATGCAGGTAAATAGATGGTAGAATGACTGGGAAAATAAGTGGTAGAAGATCGGGGGAAAATTTTGGTACAGGATTGGGAGGGAATAGCTTGTAGAAGATTCGGAGGTAATAACTAGGAGTGTAACGGATTCAAATTTTTGAAATCCGGTCGGAGCCGGAGATGGGTTCGTAAAAATGGCCGGATTTGCCGGAGCCATTATAAATATTTATATTTTATGGCTCTACCGTCCAGCCGAATTTAAGAAGTGAAATTCTTCCAGAGCCGAAGCCTGATTTGTAAAAATGGCCGGATTTGCCTGAGCCGAAATCCGGTACACCCTAAGTAATAAATGTTTTTTTAACAAGCTTTTATTTAACTCACACTGTTTGTATGTTGTATTTTCCATCCATCCATCCTTCCGTCAAATCTTGTAGCGTAAAATTAAACCACTTCTGATGGTCCTAGAGATCTCAAAATTTTACCACAGATAGATCTTGGATGACAATGCATTGTATAAAAATTTCAGATCGATCGAATGTACCGTAATCAAATTATTGAAGTTTTTAGTTAATCTCTATTTAGAATGTTTAGTCGTCTGCTAGAGTTGACCTCCACGGCTCACTGGTTTCACTCCAGCCCTCAATTACAAAATTCCCGTGTTATATGAGGGGAGTTCAGCGCGTTTCAGTCTGTAATTTTAAGTGAATTAAAGAGAAGAAAATGGAAGCGTGTTTAATTTTTTAAAAAGTATTTTCTTATTTTAAATATAATAGTAGTGATGGTTTTCGTTTACATCTGCCAATGCTAGTCCAGCAAGCTTTGATGTTTCTTTTATTGTCACACTCCTTCGGTGATTTGAGTTCGATAACTTTGGTGAAGCTGATTCGAAAAAAGCGAAGTCCAAGGGGCTACTTCCTGTGACCATCCACTCCGGGAACTTTTAGAAGGGACTCATCCCCTCTAGAGATCCATCTTTTTAAGTCAATTCTTTCAAATATAGCGACATAGCAACAGAAAAGTGGCTCCAAATATGTGCAGAAGAGTGGGAACAACAGGATAAAGCAATAATTCAGATAAAGTAATTTCACAAATTTTCCATATTGTCTTATTCATATTAGTTCAATATTTTTGTTTAATTTCGGGGCCGATTAAAATATTCCAGCTCCTGTCAAACTATTTTGCGATATTTCCCCAAGCTCCAGCTTTAAGTTCCACTTCTAATACCCGATCCATACTTTCAGAAAACTTCACAATAGTTTTTTTTTAATTGAAAATTTTATTTAACACAATTACTCATTTCTTTCAAAGGAAAGCTATACTTTACAGTATTTGCATACAAAATAAAGGTGTGCCACAAGCAACTCGACTACATGATCTTGACCATTAAAAAAATTATTTACGCCAATGTTAATTTTTAACTTCCCGTCCTGTCACTTTTCAGGTACCCTTTGCCTAAAGAGTGGACAGAGAAAGTAAGCAACTTCAAGCCAGCGTGTCCAGTTTAAGAGAAGAACTGGATTAATGTCATGAATCACGTGTGCATGTACCAACTCAGGGTGTACATACCAAAATACGGCCGCCCACTTTTCCCCCTCCCTTCTCTAAGTATCTATATCTGTTTCCGGCTTAAAGAAATACAATTCTGATTTCATTAAACTTTTGAATATCTCCTGTGTTTGAAACTCTTGTATCACTTATGATGTTTTTTTTAATAACAAATATTTCAATTTTTCTCATAAATCCAGTGTTTTGTTGTTTTTTTTAAAACCATAATAATTGTCGGTAGGAACATTACATTACATAACGGGAATATATGAGTGTCAGATGTCGCAATTTCGGAGTTATTTATTAATATTGAGTATAAAGATATAGCGTGGTACAATGGCTCTGGGTTCGGGATCACTGCGCTTAAAAAATTCAGACAAATAAAACAAGACATTCCCAATCTTCCAAAACGTACACAACACTATGCCACAATGTCAAGACTTAGACAATAACAAATAAAAAAAAGGACTTTGAATTTGCAGATGAAAGAGCGATAATATTCAACAAACTACAAGACATGCAGGAGAAATCACAGCCATGAGCAAGGCTGGTAAAGATTGCGACTTAAAATAAACCACACACAAATGCTAAAAAATAAACCAAAAACAAGATGGATACGAAAAACTCACAAAAACTCAACCAAAGAACAAGTCGATAGCTTCATATACCTTGACAGTGTCGTCAATACTTGTGAAGGAAAAGATGAAGACATAATACGCCGAAAAATGTAGGAAGACAGGCATATGCAACGTTTTGAAATCATCTTACATCTCTTTAAAAACTAAAATAAGAATTGTTAGTTCCAATGTGAAATTAGCTGGTTTTTTTATATGGATCAGAAACGTGGAGAACAATAGAAACTACTACATACAGAATGCAGATCTTTATCAACAAATGTCTAAGAATGTATTAAAAATAAAAATCGTGTAACAATATTGAAAGCGCCAAGCTCTCGAATATGTGTCAACACAAAACAATCGAAAAACAAATCCTAGAAAGAAAATTAAGATGGATGGATCACACGATCTGGAGAAACAACAACAATAAAACAAGACAAGCATTAGAATGGAACCCACTGGAGCAAACGGCGACGAGAAATACCCAAAGAAGACAAGGTGTGTTGTATGAGTCTGGGTGAATAGGTAAGAGCTGGGAATACTGGCAAGGGACCGTGCAAGGTGGAAGGAAGGTAATGACTGAGGCCCTTTGTCACAAAAGGAACTTACGAGAAATTAGATGATAATGATGAATTTCATGAGATGGTAAAGTCACAATATTTTTCTGTGGGTTGGGAAAAATTTATATACGGGCCTAAATATAAGAAAATGATTTTAAAAATGGTGAGTGAATTATAGGTTTAGTACAATAGTTATACAAGTATGAGGACATAACAGGAGCTTAACAAGCAATTACGTGAATTTTAGTGAATAATATAAATACAATAAATTTTTTAATGGAATCGTGGTGCTTCGTTAAGAGGCTAATTTTTTTTCCCCTTTGCCGTGTACCCAGGCCAAAGCCTCTTGTTTTATCGCTGCGGTCTCCTTAGGCAAAGAGCTATCACCGCGGTGCAGGTAGCCGTAGACACTACCTTCTAATTTTAAAAAGAAAGAAACGCATGTTAATCTTTAAGATTATCACTACAAATCTTAAATATACGTTCATTTTTAATGTTCATTTTTTTAACAAATATTAATAGAGTAATATGCATAACTGGAAGGAATAATCTAAAGTAATGTCACTAGCTTTGTTCTTGTTTTTTAAATAGTCTATTTAAAATTACCGTCAGATCAGGTTGGAACACACTTCAGATTTCCACTTAGTCACTTAGTAAGTCTTAGCCTATGTATTTAATATATCAGTTCATGACAAAATAAGCAATATTGAACAATAAATATAATTCATTGGCTTGGTGGTAGATCAAGTAAGAGCATTTAGTTTAAGCCTAGTTGTTGGAAATTATCATCCAGGCGGGGAGACTTCAATTGGATTTTAATTATCAAAAGACTGACAATGAGTAACAATTTGTTCCCTTTTTTAAAT
The DNA here is from genome assembly GCA_944989445.1 of Ampullaceana balthica. Classification (NCBI taxonomy): domain Eukaryota; kingdom Metazoa; phylum Mollusca; class Gastropoda; family Lymnaeidae; genus Ampullaceana; species Ampullaceana balthica. The sequence continues at coordinate 586,224 of CALYLW010000136.1, read as the reverse complement.
CTTTTAATTTATATTAACTCGGGGCGTCTGCTAGATGCTTTTCTTGGTTGTTTGCCGAAAAAACTTTGGATCGATTTTTAACCCCCATCTCCATTTGCTAGCGAGCTGAAATTTTGCAGGCAGACTCGTGCCGACGATCAAAATTAGAAATAACATTTTCCCGTGATCAAATCGAGCTGAATTGGGGGAGCTACCATCTCCTACCAAGCGCGTCCTCAGGCGGTGGATTGATGAACGACCTTTAGATATAAAGGTTAGCCGTGAATATTGAATAACGGTCCGCAGACCAACTGGTTTGCTGTCGTGGAGGGTGACGTGGAGTATCCCTTGATAAGGATACTCTTAAAAATGCCTCATAAATCCCAGGAAATTACTGCAAAAAGCGAACATAGACCGCTTAAACTCTAAATCCAGACATATGAGGCCGTTAGCTAGGGATAGCAATCATCTAGGAGAGAAAACTCCGAAATAAAATCAACTGCTGCCTTGCAGGAGCTGGAGGGATCCACAAAGGCTAGGGAACCTTACCCCCGAAAAATAAGACAGTTATCTAGAGAGCAGAAAGGGAACCCTCCCAGATGGTTTTACGCAGGGCTAACAAACCAGCCATGTAAAAAGAAGATTGTTACTGAAACCAAAAGCAAAGCAAATACACATAACACAGAGGCGAGAGTAGAGCTCCGCAAAGGAGACTAATGAAGACTTGTGGGGGAAAGTCAACAAAATTCCACAAGGCCGACCACCCTACTCAAACCTATGAAAAAGAAAAATCACCTTATCCACAAGGCACCTCTCAACTTGGGAACATGAAATGTCCGAACACTACTAGAACCAGGCAGATGCGCCCAAGTCGCCAAAAAGATGGTAAAGTACAAACTGCAAATCCTGGGACTAAGTGAAGTACGGTGGAACACATTTGGAGAAACTAGACTTCAATCAGGTGAAATCCTGCTCTTCTCTGGATAATAAAATGAAGAAGACACTCATGAAAATGGAGTAGCACTCCTATTCCTATTGAACAAAGACGCATTTAAGAGCCTCCTTGAATGGGAGCCAATTTCAGACAGAATAATCAGAGCCAAATTCCTGTCCAGGTTAAAAAATGTCCATATCATTATGTGCTATGCTCCAACCAACCTTACACCTGAGGCAGATAAAGTTGCATTCTATGAACAACTTCAAAGTATAATGGATAAAATACCGAAAAGAGACATACTGGTCGTCATGGGCGATACGAATGCTAAAGTTGGCAATGACAACATAGAGAGAGAGAGAGAGAATGTAATGGGCATACATGGACTGTGCAATATGAATGAAAATGGAGAGATGTTTGCAAACTTCTGCACATTCAATGAGCTGGTGATTGGAGGCACCATCTTCCCACACAAAATTGCCACAAAGTAACGTGGGTCTCACCAGACAACAAAACAGAGAATCAAATAGACCACATCACTATATGCCGAATCTGGAGGAGCACATTACAGGATGTACGAACAAAAAGAGGAGCAGACATTGGATCAGACCACCATCTGGTTGTGGCCAAGCTAAAAATAAAGCTAGCCAACCAAAGGCCAAAAACAGACAGGCGAATTAGATTTGACGTAGGCAAGCTCCAAAACCCACAGGAAAAGAACGAACTACAGCTAACCCTTAAAAACCGATTTGCTGCACTGCAACTAGATGAATAGTATTTTTGACGTGATGCACATGTATGCCGGTCGAGACGGCTGTTGGAGGGGAGTTACAACATGCCACCGAACGGTGGTGGAAGGTCCTTGGGCGGGCTTTGTTGCTCGTTGTATATAATGAATAATTGTCCTACATGTGGCACGACGTCAAAAGCCCTGAGCCTAATGCTTGTATAGGTCTTCCCGGGAAATTCTCAAAGAAACCTTGACCTCCCTCCCTCCCCCAAATAAGCCAGGGGGGCATTTCCTGAGCACCCATGGCAGGGAACACGGTCGGAGGTGCCTCTCGCGAAATTTAGCTCACAGCGGAGTGGTGGGATTTATTACTTCGACTTGGTACAACCTCAGCACCACCCCGGCTCAGCATACGAGTCTATTGGCCATCTCTAGATAGGGGGATCATCAAAGTGACCAACCTCAGGGTGTCAGCCTGTCCGAAGGTTTCCTCAGAGCTCACGTCGGCTGAGTCCGTAGTTGTTATTTGCTAGTCCTTACTGGCACCCCAGGCTCTAAACATATCACCCGGTTAACTGTCAAAGGATCCCGCAGCCAAAAAAGAACGCAGGATAACTAACAAACTACAGATGAATATAATTACAATTGTAAGAACAGAAAAAGTTCATTTAAAAGTGAAAGACGGCCTGACTCCACCCAGCTCCGAATGGGTACCGTCGTGTGTGTGACATGCAGACGAGAGACTGCCACTCGACTGGTCGCACCAGCCACGCTAAGAGCTCCAATTTAAAAAGATAATTATATCATCTCTCTCGTAGACGGAAAGATGCCATACATATATAAATATAATATATATTATATATACAACAAATCATGAAAAGAAAGTGGAGATGGATTGGACACACCCTTGGGAAAGATAACAGCAGGGCTAAGCAGGCCTTAGATTGGAACCCTCAGGGCAAACGACAATAAGGAAGACCCAAGCGTACATGGAGACGGAGCATGTTAGACGAGGCTGGAATAACTGGGAAGAGCTGCGAAGAATTGAAGCGATTGGCAAGGGACCGTGTAGCGTGGAGAACTTTGACAGAGGCCCTATGTTCCACAAGGAACTCAAAGGACAAATGATGATGATCTTTTGTGGCAAGGGTTGAAAAATATATTTAAAATAAAAACAAAACAAAAAGAACAATCAACTCATGACTTATTCATGTATAACATTAAAGTGCAGGCACCCACTCTGCATATTAGCTCCCTTTAGGTTAGTTTAAAGTTCAGTCAACACAGAGGCAAATAAATATATGCAAAGTCATCTCATTTCACATTATGATAATATTTATTCAAAACATTTTCTATCTTTGTTTTCATCTGTTGTTGTTTTTTTTTGAAAATTCATGAAATCGTACCCTAATGAAATTAGGGTTAAATCTTAATACAGCTGCAGGCTGATGATTGGATTTTAAGCTTAATTAAGTTCAGTACAATTCCTATACCAGTATTATGAACAAAATGTGAGTGATACTGCAATCAGACTTATAGTTATAGATAAGTAGATAGATAACATGCAAACAGTGTATGTATGAGCCTGACAAGACGTCACAAAACAATGAACGTTTCGGCAAAGAGCCTTCTTCAACGACATATAGAGCAAAAACAAACAAAACTAAATCCAGAGCCAAAGAGGGCTCTCTCATTGCGCTCTTTGGCTCTGGATTTCACCGCAGCTACGTTTTAAATTCTTTTTATTAGTTTTATTTGTTTTTGTCTTTACCAGTATTACAGGTATTACCTGAGTGATTATAAAGAAATGGTAGGAGCTAAGTGATCAAAGACTTTCATCAAATTGCTGATGTGCATTTAAAAGCAGACTTCATAAAAACTTAAGTCAGCCCACAAATTGAAAAAAAATTAATTAAAAATAACAATAATACATTAACAGTACATATAACTTATAACAGAATTAGAAAGAATGACAAATGACATAGGAGCAAAAACGGTGCACTACCAAAAACCCCAGAGGAAAACTGGTCAAAGGAAGGCTTAGATGGATAGATGATGTAGAGATGGATAGATAATGTAGAGATGGATAGATTATGTAGAGATGGATAGATGATGTAGAGATGGATAGATGATGTAGAGATGGATAGATGATGTAGAGACAGATCTGCAGCAACTGGGCATCCGATCTTATCTTATCTGTTACAGACGCTCCTTCTGTACACAAGATTATTGTTGGAGAAGAAAGGCATTGGTTAGGACTGAGTGGAAGGAGGTGATGAGGCAGGTCAAAATCCTACAGGAGCTGTAGGGATGATACTAATACAAAATTATCAGACATCATGTCAGTGTTACCTGTACAGAAATCTTATTAAAAGTTTGTTAAACTACCAAAATTTGAAATCATTTCTACTGTTAAAGAAAATTATTTTAATAAAATGGCTATTTTGTTTTTATAATTCATTCATGCCTTTTCCATTCTTAGAATATTCTTGCTTCTTATGGTACAACAAATAACACCAAAATGAAATGTGAATAACTGAGGTCCATTTTCTGGCCACTGATATAGTCCCATTATTTAATTTCTTGGATAATAAAAATAATAAAATAAAAATATCACAAATGATCTGCTCGTTATTTTTAGACAACATGTCCAATGAATATTTATCTCTATATAATGCTGTTTTCAATAGGCACCAATAACAAAAATTCACATTAGAAAAAGGTGGGATTTTTATACAAAGTAGTATTTGAATGCATGTTTGTCCAGTAACTCTAAAAGAAAGTAACTCACAGATCACCTCAATAGCCATATTTGGGAGGTTATTTCTGTGATTAAGTAGGATAAATTGTTTTTATTTTATAAAAGAACTTAGAATACAATATTATTAAATAATGTTACCAGGATCAAATGATGAAAGAACATTAGGACTGATCCAAAAATGCAAGCTAAAATCCTAGAGAATTGTGTAAAAATCAATGGTTGTGAGGGTAGCTTTGGTAACAATACAACTGTAACATTTCAAAATAAAACAACTATTGTTACATTGTTACTGTGTGTTTTATAACAATGATTATAACAATGCAGTGCATCAGTGGCAGCCCCTTAATTAGCAGAACTTTCATGTTTACAAGGGTCATTCAATATGCTATTAACAGAATGTATTACCAAATATGTCTTAGTTTATCTTTAGTTACAATGAATATATAATTATAATTATAATGCTTAGTTTACTAACAAACAATTAGCACCTATTACTTTGATAATACAAATTAAAATTTATCATCAGACCCCAACAACACATTAAATAATACCATTATAATAAAAAAATGTACAAAAGCAGATATTTTATTGTAACAAAATTGGAGAATAAAATTAAAATACAGTACATGGACCTGACTTTCATTTCGTTAAGAGTCAATTATCAGAAAAGGCTTTGTTATATTAAAATAAGTAAGCTTCTTTGACTACTCATTTCACTTCTTTTTAAATTGTAGATGAATGCAAAAATTTATTGACCGACACCATTGGGTCTACCCCTTTGCTTCTTCTTTTGTTGGTTTACATTAATTTGGGCGAATTAGTATACCCTAAACCAGTGCTTCTCAAAGTGGTGGTCCGCGGACCGGCGCCGGTCCGCGGGCCATCGGCTGCCGGTCCGCATATGTTCTCAAAAAAAGGACAGAAAAATTTGTCAGTGCAGGGAAAATAGTACACCGGTCCCTGGTGCAATGAAAAAAATTCCTGCCGGTCCGCCATACTAAAACGTTTGAAAAGCACTGCCCTAAACCACAGACAAGTCGTTGGCATTCTGGTCAAATCTAGATATCAACACCAGCATCTGAGTCAGGGGGGACCAACTTATACTTGGGAGTCTCCCCCCCACATGACATAATATGGTCAAAAAGCTGTTTAACAGATCTTTTCCGTGAAATACAAAGTTGCCTGTTGTTTCCTTGCCCACGGCTCTTACTACGTAAATGCAATCTCTGACACTCATTGTGGATAATTTTTCTCTCCTCCAGTGAAAAGTCACATGAAAACAAAAGATCCTCTTGGTTAGCTGATGCTGCATAGTTTTCAATTATCTCCCTTATCCTTTTTCTAAAATTATTATTGATACCTTGAGCTGCACTTAATCCTAATCCCTCCCTATTGAGAACACTGCTGAGAGAAATTGGCTCAGCTATACCCGAGCCATCCTTACCCACCCCTCCTCCAGACCAGCCCATTTTACGTAAAAGTTTGTTACCAATATTGTCCTGGCTAATGGCATCCGACTGCTTATTCAGGTCATTCAACATTTCTTCCTTGTTGATTTTTGTAGCCGAGTCATTGTTATTCTTGGTCTTGATGCCCCAACAAATCTTTTTCAAGTTCTTCAAACCCTTAGCCGCTGCCAGATTTTTGGAAACTTTTTTAGTGGATCCACAAACATCTGCCAGGATCTGATTCTCTATTTTCAAGATACATCTTGTCACGTCTCCTGGGCAATGGTACTCGTACTCTATCAGCATATGATTAAAATCGGCGCTCTCACGCAGCGTGATATCAGGGCGGCAGTCGGGGATGGGGATCAATGGCTCAACAATAACAAAGTCTTCGAGGGGTTTGAACTCTGTACATCGGCGCCGAAGACCGGAAGCTTCCATGTTGGATTCTTTGTACAGCGAAGGCCTTTCTTTATTTTTTTCTAAGGTTTTGCCAATAATTGGCTCTGGAGGTGGAAATTTAAATGGTGTGTTTGAGGCCTGGAGCTCTCTGGTCATAGGACTGACTTGCACAATGCGAAGTTGCGACATGAAGACTTTTTGTAATGCTAGCTCATAGGCATAGGTTTTAGAATCCTTTATTTTTAAACCATAACCTGCTGCAACTGATATGCCATCCATAAAGACGTAGCACACAAAAGAGTTTATTTTGTTGGCACCAAACACAGGCTCAGAATAAAATTCAATATGAATAGGAACACGGTTAGCAGCACAGTGAAGTTTATCTTTACCATTAGGTCGAATTGTCTTTAAACTAACAACCTCATAGGCAAGTTTGCGGAATTTTGCTAAAACTGGGTCTTTTTCCCGTTTCCAAGCGGCTAGATAATCTTCGTTGGAAGCCAGAGGTTCTGCTGGAGGTACAGGATTAAATGTGTCTTTATGAATATCTTTGTTCAATTGTACTGAACCTGGCATCTGATAACCTGCCTTATGTCCCCTAGCACGAACTCCTGGATTTATGCTTTGATACTTCTCTCTAGACTTAACAAACATCATGCCCCTATGAACTGAACTGCCAAACACCTTGTAAGAAGACTTGTCCAGAGTTGATCTAGCACCAGAGATGTTTTGTGGACTGAACGCCATCACAGGATGTTTTGAAAAGTAATTATGTGTTTGTGGAAACAAGTCGGACTTATCCTGCATATTATTAGCCTTTGACTTTGATGGAAGACCTAGATTTCAAATTTCAGCTGACTTTACAAAATATATTCCCTTCCTACATCAGTCTTCTCTTAAGCTGCATCCATAACCAAAACCTGACATCCCTACAGATATTTTTAATGTATTTGCTGAAATGTCCTGCCTTAATCTCAGTTCTCTAGAAAGTAATCTGAAAGATTAAAAACAAATTTTAAAAAAAATAAAATAACTATTTGATTTTTCCAAAGTCTGCCCCTTGCCACATTCCCAAAGTAAATATCACGTATGTTAAATGGGACAACTTTACATTTCAAGTCAAATAAAGTTGATCTATTACAATTGAATAACAAAAGTAATTATAAAAAGCAACATTACTCTGGCTGATGTTTTCATATATATGGTTCATAAACTTAAAAAAATTTTTTTAAATGATATTCAATTTCTCAAACAGATTCACCTCAAAAGCGTAACAAGATCTTTTTTTAAAACCTAATCAAATAAGTGATCATGAACAAAGTTCAAAAGAGTTATACAGTTCATTCTTTTTAAAATGACTAAACCCCTTCAACTTAAGTCTTTTAGCATAACAAATTTTTAGAATAAACTGTTACACAAGATAAAGTTTGTGATAAATTTTAGTTCTATGAAAATACAGTTGAACCGGTTATGTCGACGGCCTAGGGATTTGCCAAAAAGCGTCGAGATAACAGATAATCGAGATAAACGAAAACCAATATGTCGGCAAAATATTAACATGTGCTTGAAATTTCCTTATGTACATGATGTGCGTTGATAAATGAGAATGTACATGCATGTGTTTTTGGAGGGTTTTATTACACAACAGCATTGCCGTTATTTGTTTGATGAAGCGATCTGCATGCTATAAAAATGTACATACATGTTCACATCAAACGCGCACTGTGTATTAGCTCTCGTACAGTGCCTCGACAACTAAGCAAATTAAAATTTTAAACAATCATTCCTTAGCCGTAGGCAAACTAAACTAATAGTGATGATGTGTATATTATTTATATACCGGAATATGGAGAAAGCGATTTGAAGTCACAGTCGCTCGCGTTAGTCTCGTATGCTGCCCTGCATCTTAACCTAACACAACAAAAACGAACTCCGGGTAATTAGCTAATACTGAAGTTGCGGTTAACCGGTCCTGATTAAACGGGACCAGTCCTGATCTGAGGACCGGTTTTAATAACCAAAAAAAAGGCCTGTTTTACTGTCCGGTCCATATTTTCCCTTAAATTTTATAGAACCAACAAGGAAGGTGTCAAATTTTCACCTCGCCAGGTCTGCTGGTGGCGTCACAGCCCGCTTGCGTTCAGCTCTCAGCGCTGTGTTACTTCTGGTACTATGCTTCGGTAACTAAGCGAATACATTTTTAAAATTAAAAATCGTTCACTGGCGAACTCCACTAACAGTGATGACGTGTATTTTTACGCGCTTTTATTTAAGTCACACTGGTTGTATTATATTATTTATAGACACATCTTATATACACGCAAATACGGTAGTGAGACGGTGAAGTGGCATCGATAACTAACATTTTCAAAAGCTGGCGATTGGTCATGGGGATCGAGATAACAAACATTAAGTGGCAAATTTCGCCATCTTTTATGCTCGAGATATTAGGGTTCAGCGACATAAAAGAATCGACATAACCGATGAGAAAATGCTAAGCCCAACAGAGAATTTGGTGGTTCCACTTCAAAAACGTCGACTTAATAGGGTTGGCGAGTTAACCGAGGTCGAGATAAGTGGGTTCGACTGTAACATTCTCTTATATGTTATAGATGCTCCTTCTATACAAAAGATTATTGCGTCCTTCGCTTATTCATGGTTTATGTCTAGTCTTGCATTTCCATTAGAGTTTTAAATGTTATTAGAGTGTTGGTTTTCCTGGTTTCCTCAGGTAACCCATTCCACGTCCGAATTCCGGATGGGAAGAATGAGAATTTGTATGTGTTTGTTCTTGCATACGAATTAAGAAAGTGTTTTTATCCCTATGTCTATCTGAAGGTTGTTTTGGATTATTTTGTGTTGTATTTCCAAGTTAGAATTAATTGCCTTATGTATTATTACTACTTTGCTCTTTGTTCTTCTATCCGCTAGTGTTTTAATGTTTAATGATTTAAATAATGGTGTTACTCTGGTCAGTTTTGAATATTCTCCAGTAATGAACATTGACATTGATTCAAATTATTTATCTTAAAATTTAGACATTTTATTTTTTAAAATATATCTTGGAAAGAGTTAAATTTTAATTACCGGTACTGGTTTCACCTTCAAGTAGTTTTGCTAGGTCTTTGCTTTCTTCTCCATTTCAAGTTCATCAATGATCAATTACTAGCCAGATTCCTGAACTACTCTTTTACTTTTACAGATGGTGGATAAGAGCAATCACAGACTGCAATTCACTGCATTACAGATTAAGCAAATTGAGAGTCAAACAAGTAGTCAATTAGGTTTATATTCAAATTCAAACTTTAAACTTTCAGTGACTGACTCATAGTACATGCTTAAACGCTCTCATTCTCATCCCGTACCAATAAAAATTAATCTGTCAAGAAATCATGTAAGTGTCCCCAGAAATTATTATTTTACATTAGTTAGATTTTTCTCCATATCATTATCATATAGAGTAGCCTAGTAATGGCTGAGAGTCAATATTTTTAAATGATTAATAGGGTTGGCGAGTTAACCGAGGTCGAGATAAGTGGGTTCGACTGTATATAAAAACTTAAGAGCCTATATTAAATTAATATAGGGCCCTTAATATTGTTTCTTCTTTTGTAAGCATTTTAATTATGAAGTGATTATTCGCACGGTTTTGGCAGTGCGGATAATGCTGAGTATTATCCGCACTGGTCGTCGGCGCATGCGTCTTATAGTGGCTGGTCAAAATGAAAAAAAAATGCGTCTGGTGTAGACAAAATAATGGCCGATATCACTCGATTTAGGCTAAAATGTGTAATTTATATGCTTATACTAATAAAAATGTCATGATTACTGAAATTTTAAAGTAGCATTGCCATAAAAATTGATTAGTGTGCAATTAATGATAATTAGTTATAATTTTAAAATAACAAATATTTTCATTAGCTTCACCAGTTGAGTGGTTAAACTTGCTAAGTTCAATTTATCATGGTAAGCGCGGTTTTGGCAGTGCGAATAACGTCCAACATTATCCGCACAGTAAACGGTTTTGACCGTGAGAATGATGCCAAACGATATCTAAATTCTTATTACTAACTGCTTATTATTTATGTATCATTGCTTATTGACATATTTTGCTTTGGAGGGTATACAAATAATTAAATTGTCATTTTAACCGTCTTTCGAGTGACTGGAATCTTATATTTTTAAATCCATTTTAGCAATAATCTGAGTGGACCTGCATAATATCGTTAGTTAATCATTAGTTAATTAATTAATTAGTAACACTATGGATTTAGCTGATATTAAACTATTATTAACTGTTCCAGTGCACTCAAACTTTGTATTTTTATTCTATGCTAGACGCCCCGCGGCGTAGCATACACCGCAGACTTGCTCATGGAGAGTTCTTTTACCCCTTTAATGCACTTGTTTGATCAATACGAAATATTAAACTTTCTGAAATGCACACAAAGTATTTTATAATAGGGGTTGTAGGGAGCCTATGGCGCCCCCTTTGTTTTTTGATGTTATAATTAACCATCATCAAATCTTCTTTTTACACTGTTCCCTTTTTACAAAATTAAAATATCAGCGAAAACAATGACGTCATATAATTATTTTTTTACAGCGCAGATTTAATTTGCACACCTTTTGATGCAATGGTGGAGTAATTTGGTGCGCTGCTTTCTAAAATTAGTATCTGTTGAACATACTTGCAGCTTGTCTCGCAGGGTCCGACCACAAAGAGAATTATATATATAGATAGATATAAAGTACATTTATTAACTTTCATTCATAATTGGACGTAATTAAAAAGGCTAGTTATTATTCTCCACAAAACTAGCATTGTACCTGTAATCATCATAAATCAATTAAGTTAATTTAATTTAAAGCATGCAAAAGCGAAAGACGATTTAATATTAATGGTATAGCATAGAAATTTAAAAGTGAGAGTCTGTAACAGTGAGTAATATTAAACAGAATAGATAAGACAGGCATGGGTGGGGGAATAATAAAATGTTTCTGGGAAAGAGCCTGCTAGTGTTTGCAAATAACCTCACTGTGGTTGTAAAACAAACAAACAAACAAAACGCAACAAAAAAAATAATAACTAACGAAAATAAAAAAATTTGATCCGCATACCATTATGCTTCATGGAACTAAGCTATGACTAACCACTCACCTGGAGAAGCTGACGATTTAAATTTAAGTGCGTAATTTTAAAATTATAATTTATCATTATAAGTTATCATTAAGTTATCATTAATTGGACACAAATCATTTTTTTATGGCAGTGTTACTTTAAAACTTCAGTAATCATGAAATTTTAATTTGTATTAGCATATAAATTACACATTTTAGCCAAAATCGAGTGATATCGGGTTTTATTTTTTCTACACCTGGCGCGTTTTTTTTTCTCAATGCGTCCAGCCCCTAGAATACGCATGCGCCGACGACCCGTGCGGATAATACTCGGCATTATCCGCACGGCCAAAACCGTGCGACGAATAATCACTTCGATTTATCATTATGGTACGCGGATCGAATCCTAGGATGGTCTTACTTATTTTTTTTGTTACAACCACAGTGAGGATGTTTGTAAACACTCAAGCAGGCTCTTTCCCAAAAACATTTTATTATTGTTCCCCACCCATGCCTGTCTTATCTATTCGTCTATTCTGTTACAGAATGTTACAGACTGTTACAGACTCTCACTTTAAAATTTTTATGCTATTAGTATTTTTGCTATACTGGCTATACCATTGTATCGTCTTTCATTTTTTCATGCTTTAAATTAAATTAACTTAATGGATTTATGGTGACCATAGGTACAATGCTAGTTTTGGGGAGAATAATAATTATTCTTTTTCATTACAGAGTCTCGTCCAATTATGAATGAAAGTTAATAAAGGTAATTCATAATTATACAGAATAATGTTCCGCACGGTTTTGACCGTGAGAATAATGTCAATCATTATCCGCAGTGCCAAAACCGTGCGAATAACGCTTGCCTTTTAATTATTAATTAATTATAATTATTTATCCGTTTGCTATGAAACTTAAGACTTTTTTTTTGCACTCTTCCGCGCATAGTTGTTTTTAAAACATACCACTCATTGGTTTCTTTAACTTTAAATTGATTCATTTTTTACTGCGATCGTTGCAATGCACGACAGGTCTGCTGGTTATTTATAAAATTATTAATTAAATAATTTTCAAAATAGCCATTCAATATCAGGGTGGTGCCGTTAACTTGCACGGTATGATACCGTGTAAGTTAGTAAAAAAATAACTTGCACGGTATGATACCGTGTAAGTTAGTAAAAAAATAACTTGCACGGTATGGTAATGTTTTAATGTAAAAAATAGACAACTAAACCTAACCCTGACCCTAAAACTAATAATTAGGGGGCCTACAATATAATTGTAATTATAAGAATGTTAAATTGATTTAATTAGGTTTAGTCCCTGTATTACTGTATTTGTTTTTCTATTTTAATGTAAAAAAATAGACAACTAACCCTAACCTTGGCCTTGACCCTAAAACTAAAAGATCTAATTTAATCGTAATTATAATAAGAATTTTTAATTGAAATTGATTTCAATATTTTTGTTTTTCTATTTTAGTGTAAAATATAGACAACTAACTCTAACCCTGACCCTAAAAGTAAAAGATCTAATTTAATTGTAATTATAAGAATTTAAGAAGTGTAAAAAAAAGAAAAAATATTAGACACAACCGAAAATCGAACCCATGCCTGTTCTTCTACATCACGTTCTCTAGTCCAGCTCTCAATCATGAGACCACGGAAGTTCGGCACTTTTTGTAAATTTTAAAAACTTATAAATAAGTGACTACAAAACCGTCTCTGCGCATGCGCAAATACCGTGCAAGTTAGAAAAAAATAACTTACACGGTATGATACCGTGCAAGTTAGAAAAAAAATAACTTACACGGTATAATACCGTGCAAGTTAACACTACGTATCAGGGTTAGCTTGTGCTGGCTAAAGCTAAATGTTAAAAATCTTAATCTTAAATGTATGAAAATGAAAGAAAGTGAAAAGAGGAACCATTTCGTCGCGTAAGCAAGGGAAACGTTGATTTTTTAAGTTTGAAATCAAGTCCTGTAAAAGTAAAACGTATCTGTAGTGTAGTGGCGTAGTGTAGCCTATCGGAGTACCGTGTAGCCTACCGGAGTACTGTGTAGCCGTGTAAGTGTAAGCCGTGTCACGCCGTGTGCGTGTATCGAATCAAATCAAATGGCATTTTGTGCCATTGACATTGTTGGCAATTGATTCAACATAAAAAGGTTTGGATCTAAAAGTACATACTTTAAGATGATTCTCGTCTGATAATAATATTCCTCTTTTTTTAATCGAAAAATATGTCAATAAAATTACATGAAAATTGTGTACATTGAAATCAAACCCCATAACAACAAATAAGAATAAGATCGAGTTGGACAACTGAGCTCAATATCATCAAAGCAGAATCAATTGTAATTTTACAACGAAAAAGAGTTGAAAAGGTTCATTTAGTTACCACCATAAATCTTGTCATTGTGCAATTATAAATGAGCTAGGATTTGGATTATATTTTATGTATGGATAATAACTTTTTAAAAACTTTTAGAATCTCAGAAATGAATTTTTTTCTTCTAAAATTGTCATTTTGTTAAATTCAAAACCTAAAGACGAAAGTTATTGCCTTGCAATTGCAACCAAAGTTAAAATACATTCCTTTCAAATTTGGCAGTAGGCCGGCCTACTGATAACTGGTAACACTCATTTTTTATGTTCATCTTTTAATAATTGTGTGTGTGTGTATGTAGTATATATATATATAACAAAAATAGGGCCTAAATAAACTATATATTTAAATAATTGTAGTTACTAGGCATAAATGAAAATGAAGAGGGGAAAAATACGATAAAAATTGAGTTCAGACAAAACAAAAATGAGTGAAAGAACATTTCTTTTAGAAAGAGATGTTAAAATGGAAAGAAAAGAATGTGTCAGTCAAAAAGCCTTCATTTTTTATATAAATAATATTTATATTTTACATTATCCCCAGTCAGCGTTTTTTCTTGATAATGAAGAATTTGTGCTCCAATGTTTTTCAAGAGCAATCAATCCGTCAAAAATCTTATGTTGAGCAATATTTCCGTTGAAAAAACTATTTAAGAAAACTCTTAATAAATGTTGTGTTCAGTGGCATAGCAACGGGTTGGCATCGGGGCAGTTGCCAAGGGCGCCAGCTCAAAAGGGCGCCACTACATCTCTAATTTTTAAATGTGTATTTAAATAAATACAGTCGGACCTCTCTAATTCGAACTCAAAAGGGCCCCAAAAAAAATTGACTTACGGAGTTTTTGAGTTAAGGAAAATGGCGTAATAGGCGCCAAATAATCATGGACAATGTAGATATTGAGGAGTGGGGGGGAACAGCCATATCGGCTAGTAGGCTTGACAGGAAAGGGAGGCGGTGTCTATGTTTCACATGAAAGGAAGCCAACTTGCTTTGACATGATGACACATGCCCGTGAAAGGAGACACCTTCCCTCCCCCACTTTACTCCCTCCACAGTAGGATGGGGGAGTAAGATTTTTCTTTTTAAAAAGAGTCACATCATGCAGCAAAAGGGACGTGAATTAGTTACCACTTACCACTCCTTTTTCTTGCCTTTGTCATTTTTTACCTTGCAAGGGTCGCTTAATCCCTCGTGGAATGCACTAAGATAAGATTTTACGTCCATTTATGTGGCTCTACGGAACAAGTTTTCTGAAATTTCACTCCAAAATAATAGCCCAAATGACTTGGAAAATTCAACAAAGAGAAGTTTAAAGCCTAAAATCTTGGAGTTAAGGGCTCTAAAATATATTAGTCTTATGGAATTTGGCAGGGACCTAACAATTAATTCGGTATAGGGAGGTTTTCGACTTAGGGAAATTTGACTTAGCGAGGTCCAACTGTATTTCACTTTTATCCTTGGTAACAAAAAAAGTGAATAATTAATTATATTTAAATATATTTCATTTAAACCATTATAATATTTTTATTATGTTTGTGGCCTTTGCGGGGCTTCTTATCATACAAATGTCAATATGATATAACAGTCTTTCTTTTAAAAAGAAAAATCTTACTATCCCCATCCCAATGTCGAGGGAGTAAAGTTGGGGATGGGAGGGAAGGTGTCTCCTCTCACGGGCTTGTGTCGGTATGTCAAAGCAAGTTGGCTCATTTCATATGAAACATCACCGCACCTCTTTCCTGTCAAGCCTACTAGCCACTATGGCTGCCTCCTCCCCCCTTTTCTCAATACCAACATTGTTCTTGATTAATCCGAGCCTATTATGCCAGTTTCCTAACTTGAAAACTCTGTTAGCCGAATTTTTTCCCCTTGGGTTGGACTTAGAGAGGTCCGACTGTATAAGCAATACGCCAGCTAACTGAAGTGCTGAGCTTTTAACTTTTAACTGCGAGTTTCTTTCGTTATGCATGAGATAGTGAGCATGACACATTGACACTATTCATCACTATTGTTTTTATTTATAATACATGTTACATGTACTTCAAGTTTTGCTGCATTCTTTATTCACGCAACAATATCCCGTTTTGTCCACCAATTTATTTGGTATTATTTAGTAAATAATAAACTGCCAATTAGTATTGTTCCTGTCTTATGCATTTTTTATATTCACGTTGTATGACTATCACTGTCAGACGACGTAATTAATGTCATAAATAAATTAAGAGAAATACAATCATTTTGTCTAACAAATGAAAAATCACAAAGCGGAAACTTTGTCAATTTATCAAGGGCGCCAAAAATAAATTAGCCAAGGGCGCCAAAAACTAGTTACGCCTCTGGTTTTGTTTCTAAAGTGAACGACCAAGTATTTTTTTCTATTTGATTCCATTGCAAGTTTTTACTGAATTAAAAATCGTTTCAATTAGCTACAATGTGTGTGTTATTGTAGTATGTTTCATTGCGTGTGTGTGTGTGTGTGTGTGTGTGTGTGTGTGTGTGTGTGTGTGTGTGTGTGTGTGTGTGTGTGTGTGTGTGTGTGTGTGTGTGTGATTGCACGCGCGTGTAGTACCAACAGATCCCAAACTGGTTCACGTCCCCGATCAAGATCAATATTCACCATATCTTTTCAATAGTAATAAAGTAAACCATTTTATCTTCAGTCACACTTCGCAAAGTAGTAGTAGTAGCCTTAACTCTTGAACACATTTCAACATAAATTACCACGGGTGTCAATGAGTCAACGTAACTACACAATGACGTCCTGTAACTTGATCATAGTCATTTTTAATCCTGAGAAGTAATGTCGATATTTTGATTAGACTTACAGTCTCTGAATAAAAATAATATAAAAATTGTAACTGTTGACAGTTGTATTTGCAGTTATGTGTTTTTCCATTTTATTTACAATAATTAATGTAAGATGTTGCAAAATTATACCTCTCGACACTAAAGTGTGAGCACAGCCACATCCCCAAAACAATTTATTTTTTAGACTAGTGACTGTGACGTCCTTTTTATATACCCCTTAATCCCCCCCCCCAAATGGACGCAATAGTAAGATACCAATGTTAGCACTTCTGACATCCCTTTGTCCATTATCGTTAGAGATCTTGGCTTCTATATCGACAGTAAACTCACTATGACCTCCCATATTGTTTCTGTGATCAAGGCTTGTTTTTTGGTTTTTTTTCATCTTCATGTCCTGTGTCTGAATAAGAGAACAGCAAATAACCTAGCAGCTAGCAGCGTCCTTAATATAATTTAGGCTGGATTACTCATGATTATTGCATCAGTTATCTGTGGGGATTGCCTCTAAACCAACTGCAGTGACTCCAGAAAGTACAAAACGCCGCAGCGTGGATTGTATTGAGAATGAGAAATGTCAGACCACAGTAAACCGACACTTCGGGATCTAAATTGGCTGCCTGTGGCTGAAAGAATAGACCATACGATTCTGCTGCTATCTTATGGGTGTCTGGATGGATCAGTGCCGCAGTATTTGAATAAATTAATAACGAAACATGTATCTTTAAAGGGGCTGCGCTCTTCTACGCAGTCCCTTCTGAAAGTAACGGAAGGACACAAGAGGAAGTCCCTTGGAGAACGCTCATCTGAATCGGTGGCATAAACATTGTGGAAGTTTTCCGAATTTTTTTAAAGAGTGTGATAAGAAAAATTAAAATACTTATTAAATTGATAGATGGAATTTTTTTAACATCAGAGCGCAATGAGCATGGTAGTCTTAAATTAGTCTAGCATGGCAGTATTAGCGCTATACTATGGTCCATAGTATGGAAGAAAACATTCATTCATTACCCCATTTTCATTTTAATTTGACTCTCCTTTTTTTAAAGACATATGTATAAAAATACTCAAAATTTATCCTTAAAGTAATTTAATCAACATTTCATATCCTTTCAAATTCTAAATTTCCTATAAAATTAAGTAGCAATAATATTGCCATATCTGGGATGTTCTAAATTGTAACCTCAAATTTAGTTGATATTTTTTACTCTCTCACAATTCAATGACGTAGAATGTTTTCCGGTTTCGTTTATAACACATTGTTGCCTCATCTTTAGGCATTTTGTGTAATACTTCAAGAATTCAAGTTGTTTACAGATACATTGAAAGTAAATTACTCTGTAAAATATTTTGAAGCAAAATTAAATGTTAAACAATGAATTAAATTAACGGGTTGTATTATCAATAATTTTATTTTTAACTGCTCCCATATTTTATAAATTAATTATTTCTCATGGTGGTCATGGTTCATAAATAATCATAATTTAAAAAGAACGAAGTAGTATTTACTGGCTACTGTTACGACTAGTCGTAGCAGTAGTTTACTGACTAATGTTACGACTAGTTGTAACACTAGCAACATCCTAAAAAGAAAACAACAATACTTTAAAAGTTATACAATTATCTATAAATTGTTTGGCTTTATTATACTTTAACTTTATTGCTGACCAGATGGAATTCGGACTAGATAGCTCTCTAATCTCTACAATTACAAGCTATTGGCTATTGGTAGTCTAATACCAATAGTGCCATAGCCAATTCCAATATAGACACTTGCTTCTTTTTCTAGGCAATCTAGGCTATTAATTTAATATTTACCAGTTATTTGGCAGTAGAAACATAGTCATAGTATACATAGACTATTATTGGTAATCAATCAACTTAATAGCCTCTGATATAAGTTTTAAAAAGCTTTGTTTTCATCAAGCATTTCAGTCATTTCTGGTCGCATGGTAGTGTATAGAATTGTTGTGCGGTAAGCGTTATTCGCACGGTTTTGGCAGTGCGATTAATGTCCAACATAATCCGCACGGTAAACCGTGCGGATAATGCCTAGCGTTATTCGCACTGCTGCACGGTTTTGACCGTGATAATGATGCCAAACAATATATAAAGGCCTTGGACTTGGGTAATGCATATAAAAATGTTAATAAAAATTAACAAATAATACTAACAGTCACTGTTACTGACTCTCACTTAAAAATTTTGACCGTGAGAATAATGTCGAACTAATACAATTGTCATTTTAAACGTCTTTCGAGTGCCTGGAATCTTATATTTGTATCCATATTAGCAATAATCTGAGCGGACCTGCATATCGTTTATTAATGATTAATCATTAATTAATTAATTAGTAATACTACGGATTTAGCTGATATAAAAATATACTATTATTAACTGTTCCAGTGCAATCAACTTTGTATTTTTATTCTGTATAATTATTAAGTAACTTTTTATTAATTTTCATACATGATATTTAATTGGACGAGACTCTGTAATGAAAAAGAATAATTATAATTCTCCCCAAAACTAGCATTGTACCTGTGGTCAACATAAATCCATTAAGTTAATTTAACTTAAAGCATGAAAAAACGAAAGACGATACAATGGTATAGCCAGTATAGCATAAAAATTTTAAAGTGAGAGTCTGTAACAGTGACTGTTAGTAACAGAATAGATAAGACAGGCATGAGTGGGGGAAAAATAAAATGTTTCTGGGAAAGAGCCTGCTTGTGTTTTTGCAAACATCCTCTCTGTGGTTGTAAAAACACCAACAAAAAAAAAGAAGAAAAAAAAGTAAGACCGTCCTAGGATTTGATCCGCATACCATAATGATAACTTGAACTAAGCTAGATTAACCACTCAACTGGAGAAGCTGATGAAAATATTTGTTATTTAAAAATTATAAGTAATTATCATTAATGCACACTACTCAATTTTTATGGCAATGGTACTTTAAAATTTTAGTAATCATGAAATTTTAATAAGTGTTAGCATATAAATTACACATTTTAGCCTAAATCGAGTGATATCGGCCATTATTTTGTCTACACCGGGCGCATTTTTTTTTCATCGTGACCAGCCACTATAAGCAAGACACATGCACAGACGACCCGTGCGGATAATAATAATATCAGCATTATCTGCACGGCCAAAACCGTGCGAATAATCACTTCGTTGTTGTGCTGGAGGTGTAGGGTTCGAGTTTCAGATGGGGATCTTTTTTTTCACACTTGTCTTTTCTCAGTCAATTAGGATACTGGTCTCAATGCCCTACTATAATTTTTAATTATGAGGTTATGGTTAGGGTTCCCTAAGACATTTTAATTAGATAATCATATATTTAATTTATAATGTTTGGAAGTATTGTTCATATTTATCTGTTACTTAAATTGAGGTTCTCAAATTATCTAAATAATATATTTACTGAAAGACAATAAAATCACTACTACACTAATAAAAGGCAAAGCCCTCACTCACTCATCACTAATTCTCCAACTTCCCGTGTCGGTTGAAGCCTGAAATTTGGGGAATTTTGATACCGGCAAACTGTCGTTTCTTCGACTTAGGTTTTTTCATGAATGATCTTTTTGGCATGGGAGGCTGCAAGGCCGATCCTGTAGTACAGAAAAGCATGAGCAAGGAACCAATGGACTATTTAGTTTATTTTGAACCTTTATACCTTAGTTACATGCTAAAAAATCTGCTTTACAAATATGAAAATGAGCGCAAAAATAGTTGAGTTCCAATAGCTCTCTACCAGCTATTGGTAGTTAAGTACAAATAGCTGCAGCCAAAAAGAATATAAAAAAGGGCAGCTTGTCCCTCTAAAAATTCAGTCTTTATTTGTTAAGAACTTTATTTATTTGTATATACCTAGAACTTGTAATTTTCATTATGGGGGTTGATTGAAGGACAATTTTTTACAGTAAAAATGCAAGTCAAGATGTCAACTACCTGATAGAATTCACTGTGAGAATGCGGAGATGCATACATCAATTTTAATACTATTATTCAGTTTGATTATGACAATAATACATTATAGTCATAGTCCTTTCATCGATAAAATAGGACCAACATCCAAGATGGTCCAAATTGAAAATTTTTTTATTGTGCATCATCTTATAAGTTTAGTTTTTATAAGTCATGTGGTAGGCAATGTAAATAAACAGTTAAAGTATTTTAAGTTTAACTCAATCTTGAAACTCTTCCTATTTAAAGTGTATTAAATGCTTTTTAAATTGAAAGATTTATTGATTATTTTTTTTTCAAATAAATGAAAAACAGTAGTTTGGAATTTATATGTAACAAATAACTTTAAAAAAAATATTCTCTAGACTAATGAAAAATGCCTAAAAAGAATAAAGCTGATAGAGAAAAGTGGAAAGGGGAAGAAGATGATGAAGTTGTTGGCAGTAATCTTGGAAAAAGTGATGATATGGATGTAGATGCTGAAAAGAAATCTAAGCCAAAGAAGAACAAAAAAGAAAAGAAAAAAGGAGATGATGATGAAGATTTTGGAACTCAGGACAAGAAAGATTCTGAAGGGGGAAAGAAAGTGAAGCCTAAAAAGGGCAAAGGAGGTAAAGAAACAGGAATAGATGATGAAGATGATGACTCTGTCATTGGAAGTAAGTCCTCAACAAACAATGATAAAGAAACAGTAACAGTGAAAACAGCGAAGCCCAAAAAGAATAAAATAGAACAAGATAATGGGAAAGGTGACAACGATGATGATGATGAGCTCGTCAACAAATTTGACAGCCTTTCAACTAATGATGACAAAGATTCAGAAGTTGGAAAGAAATCTAAAAAGAAGGTTTGACTCTTGAGTATTCTTATTAACTTTTTTCTCCTCACATTTCATATTTCTCTTATTCTATACCAACATAAAAGAAAAACAATGTATTAACCCATTTCAAGAAGTAAGGATATAATGAGAAAAATAATCAAATGCACATTCCATTTTAATTATACAGTAAAAAAAAATGTGTTTGTTATTTTAAACATGCATATTATTTTCAATTTTAGGATAAAAAGAAGAAAAGCAAAATGGACAAGTTAAAGGAGGAGATGATTGCTGGAGAGAAAGAAAAAAAGGAAGAGGAGAAAAATAAACAAGAAAACATCAAAGTGAAAGCAGCACTTGGTGGAAATGACAGTGATTATGCTGATGAAAATGGAATTGAAGAGGAGGAAGAAGAGAATAGGGATGCTCTTGCAGAGCAAGAGGCTGCTGCAAGCAATGTGACTGAAGGTAAACTACTATTCTGCATTTTCTGAATGCCACTGAACTTATTTTTAAAAATGGAATAGCCATATTATTTGACAGAGTAAACAGTTTGCCTATAAAATTGCTGCCATAAATGTTAATACAGGCCAATTCTGATTTACGTATGTTCAATTTCTGAAAAGGACATTTTAATTTTTGTTGCAACAAGTTTCCTTGATGTTATGTGGTTTTACATAACTATTTTTGTTTCTAAATTTTAATTTAAACATCCAATTATGATTATTTAACTTAAAATACCTTCCACCACTAAAATGTTAGTTTCATGATGTTTCAAATATCTCTTGGATTATCTATCATAAATATGTTATTTCGTTATTTTCTCTGCGCAACAGAAGAGAAGGAAAAACCAAAGCTTAGCAAAAAGGAACTAAAAAAGTTGAAGAAAAAGGTTTGTGGTAAATTTTCATGGACATAAATAGATTTTCAGTAGACTTCATGATTATTTTAAGGAAATATAAATAGAAAAAAACCCACTTTTTATGTTACCCTACGGCATTGAAATATGAAAAATAAATACATTTGTCTGAGTCGAAAGATGTTGAAAATAAATTGATTACTAAACAATTAATTCAAAATCAATAGGGTGCTTAAAATGTTTTGTATCCGATAGATGTCTGGTAAAATATTTTAAATTGCAACTTTCCTTTTTCATTTTAAAAATCTTTGTTTGCCAAGTTCCTGTTTTTAACACTAGAGCTCTTCTTATCATTTCCCAGATGGAATTTACAAAGGCACTTGAAGAAATGGAAGAAGATGGTCAATTTTCAGTATCGCAAGCTGAAAAATCTAAGAAAGACGCTCTTCTGGATAATCAGTTAGATATTAAGGTAAACTTTGATGCTATTATATGACCTTTGTCATTTGTACATTCTTTTATTTTGCTTTGAAAAAGCAATTTCTACACAAATGTACTCATTTTGGAAATTTAGATTCTTAGTAATATATACCCTCTAAATTCTAGGTTGAAAAGTTTAGCATTTCTGCCCGTGGAAAAGACCTCTTTGTCAATGCTGATTTACATATAACTCATGGTCGCAGATATGGTCTTGTAGGTCCTAACGGGTAAGGTTTTTTAAACATAATGTACACACTTACAGAAAATTTGTACGACTGAAGAAGAATTATGTCAAAACTTTTAAAGATCCTGAGTCTATTATGAATTTAAAAATTATTCTTACCTCTGATTCATTTTGTTTGAAAAACAAGTTCAGTGTTCTTTTAGGTATTACCATTTGCATGAGATTTAATCCATATTTCAAATGCTATGTGAATAATACTATTGCCATAACATTTTATATAAACATGCACTCTTTCATTTAAATGCTTGCATGATTTGTTGTAGAGACAATATTGAAGTAGCGCCTTAACTTTCTTATACAACATTCCCTAGGCATGGGAAAACCACTTTATTGAAGCACATTGCCAGCAGATCTCTCAACGTGCCAGCCAACATTGATGTGCTATATTGTGAACAGGAAGTGACTGCTAATGAAACAAAAGCCATTGAGGCAGTCTTAAAAGCTGATAAGAAAAGAACAGCACTCCTCCAAGAGGAAAAAGATTTGATGTCTAGGATCACAGAGGGTGGTCGAGAAATCACAGATCGTTTAAAAGATGTGAGTTTTATTTGAGCTACCCTAATTTAATTAGTTAAATAAATTATAAGCTCGGCAGTTACTTGGCTAAAAAAAATCTTAGAGGTATGCATTCTTTTTTATGACATCTTTTATGAGCCTAAAAGGTAAGTTGAATTTGCAAAAGGCTTGAAAACCTTTAACCAATAATATTCCATTTCCATTAAAAAGACAATAACATTTTGTTGTTGCACTGTGATTTTAACAGGTATATGAAGAATTGCGAGCTATCAATGCAGATGCTGCTGAGCCCAAAGCTAGGCGAATTTTAGCTGGTCTGGGTTTCACCAAAGAAATGATGAACAGAGCCACCAAAGACTTGTCTGGTGGCTGGAGGATGAGAGTCTCTTTGGCCAGGTAGATTTGCTGTCATTTATTAATAAATTATGCTGGTTGGCATTTTCGGTAATTCTAGATTAAACATATGAATATTTCATTGCTAATGTCAATTTTTAATGTTATTTATTCAGTGAGCTTGGTAGTTCTAGGCACACACAGACTCCCATACTCTGAGACTGATAGTCAAAGATTTATCATCTCCTTTGTGGTCTTTTTTTAAAAAACATGCTTTTCAAAAAGTTAAAAAAATAAATTATTTTTAGTGTTGTGTTGTTTTTTTTAACTTCTTTGTCCATTCCCAAGATTTTTTATCAAGAATATATAAGAATGAAAACACATCAACTAAAACAACTCCACTTCTTTGAAGTACATCAGTTCATTATATAAGGAAATGTATAGAATTCATATAAAATTAGCACCCAATAACAAAATCCAGAATGAGTGTTGGTAGTCTACGGTCCTCGACCCATGACAAAATACTGCAAGGATTATGAACAAATGTTTGTAGATCAAATCCCCTTAAAGCAAATTTGTTTTTAAAAAATGCAAACATTAAATATTTTTTTTATGTTTTTACCCTCAAATATCCTAAACAACATACAAGTGTGCAATGAATTTAACAGTGGGAAGTGGATTTTTAAATTCAATCCCTAGATTCCACCCGGACAGACAAGAAATTAAATTTTCACACAATAAAAATTTTTTTGGGTTCAGTTTTCAAAAGGTTTGGCTCTCTACATCTCATTTTAATGACTCTTTATTTATAGAAATCAGGATTCCATGTTTACACTGTCTTTAATATTTAGGAACCTCTGAACATGCTGGGCATTTTTAATATCGTTTCAAAATTATTTTTTCATTATTTGATTTGATATGTTTTGGGGTGGGGTCAAGAGCATGCTCTATAGTTGAATATTTTTGGATGGAGTTTGCAACAGTGAGTGTGATAGAAAATTTGACCTTTTTAGAAAAAAAACGCTTTAGTAATGACTTATAAATGTTGATTTAAGTAAAAATATCAATCCTATTCTTCATAAGTATCCTTTTTAAATGAAATAGTAAATATTTATGTAAATTTGTGTATTTTCCCCCATTTTTAACTAGTTAACGTCTAAGTGGTAGCGCACTGGACTATCGAACCGAGGCAGATCCCGAGTCGCGGGTTCGAGCCCAGGTACTGGCAAGGCCTCTGGGGCATTGTGCTGGCCACACATTCCCCTGCTCGTTAGTGGTGGCTAAAAACTTGTGAACGCTACATCACTTGCCCCATAGTCCGTCATGGACTGGAAAGGGGGTCATTCATTTAACGTTTAAATAAAACTGCGTTATTGTGAAACCCTCAAACTCTAATAAACCATAAGCATAATTTTCCATTTGTGAATTTTATTTTTTAATTTTGTTTACCCAGAGCTTTGTTCATAGAGCCCACTTTGCTGATGCTTGATGAACCCACCAACCATTTAGATCTAAATGCTGTTATTTGGCTTGACAAGTAAGTTTTCTTTTCGTGGAACACTTCTAAATAGTGAATTTGGTTGAATAATACAAGTTTCAAGAATATAAGTCAAACATTTATGATCTGAAAATTGTATACAAATCAGAATTTTTATCATATTTCTTAGGTATTGCTTTTTATTTGACAATTGTTCTTTATTTCAGCTACCTCCAACAATGGAAGAAGACCCTGTTGGTAGTTTCTCATGACCAGAGCTTCTTGGATAATGTCTGTACAGATATTATTCACTTAGATCAGCAGAAGCTTTTCTACTACAGAGGAAATTATGGTAGGCTCATAACAGCTCTTCTGTTGACATCAACTATAAATTGATCTTATATATGTCCATGTCAAATTCAAGGCCTAGAATATAAATGCTATTTTAAGTAAAACAGGCTATGTGCTAGACTAATATGAGGTAAGTGATTGAAAATGTAATTTTCTGACCTAAGAGCTCTTGCAATTTTTGCTGGACTAAATGTAAACAAGGATTGAAATTAAGGAAACACAAATATCAGTAATGGGTTCAAAGGTCATTTTCTTTTGAATTTCACAGCTACATTTAAGAAGATGTATGTACAGAAAAGAAAAGAACAGCTGAGGGATTATGAGAAACAAGAAAAGAAACTAAAAGATATGAAGGCCTCTGGCAAGTCTACCAAACAAGCTGTGAGTTATAACAGTTGGCTTTTGTTTCATTTCATTAGTTTTGCTTTCCCTAAAGTATTATAAAGAGACCGGGGGGGGGATGACGACGACAAAATCTCCTGCAACTGTTGTGGGATAAAGTTCTTGTATTCAAGTTAAAGTAATAATTTCATTTCTTAGTTGTTACCTCTGTCAAATAGAGTTTTTCCAGGTGTGACTCGTGCGAAGTTGTTATCTATCTTAGGGGGGTCCATACAGTTGTGACAATGTGTGACGAGGGGGAGGGGGGTGTTTGAGAAATATGACGTCACATCAAAACTGGCAACTTTAAATATAAGTTCCACTTAAATATTTGATTTCTTACAATTTATTTTATGACGTTTTACATGGCTTCATGCGTGTTAGGACATTGGAGTGCAACTTTAAACTAAATACATACTTAAATGACAAAAAATAATTTGAAACATGCTCTTTTTCAAATAGTTAATACAGCTTTTGTGACGTCATATTTTGGGGGTCTAAGTTTTGTGACGGGAGGGGGAGTGAAAAATGGGCCAATATCACGTGACATCATTTATGGACGGCCCCTTAGTTAAAAAACAACTCATTTATTTCAGAAAACTATTTGACATTTCCAGATTTAAGCTTATATACATTTAGTCATTTAGTATTTGAAAGGTAGCTTATTAAATTCTTCTGATTTTTAAGAAAAGTCTGTCATGAATATGATATTAATTTTTTCATAGAAACTTATCTATGCTGAAACCTATTCCTCCAGTTATTCCTTCAATATCTTATAGAGTCTTTTTTTCAGCACACCTAGTTGAAGGAAAGACATATGAGCTCATAATAAAAATGTATTATTGCTGTTCACTCAGGAAACCAAGCAAAAAGAGGCACTGACTCGCAAACAGGAGAAGGGGAGGAAAAAACAAAGTCAGTTTGATGATGAGGAGACCAAAACTGAACTTCTGGCCAGGCCCAAGGAATATGTGGTCAAGTTCACCTTTCCACCCCCTGCCCCTCTAAATCCACCCATTTTGGGTGTTCACTGTGAGTGCTTCAACTAAATTTGTTGTTTGCTTGATTTTAAATTAATCACAAGTTTCTGTTGAATTGTCATTGCTTATTTCAGAAATGCTAGAAAGAAATTATTATGAACGCTATTTTGTAATACTAATTATCTAATTTTTGTTTGTTAAAAGTTGGCATAGTGCATACAAACCAAAGTGGTCAAATGCAATCCTAAGTGGGCTGCATTTTCGCAAAGGCTTCTGGGCCAAATACTTATCATGGCAAAATGTGACTGCTTCTTTCAATTTGCTGAATTTTCACTAGGAGTTTATTATAAAAAATATACCTTTGCTAGAGCACTATAAACTATTTAACTTTATTTATGATAATTCTATCTTAGTAATGAATCTCAAATTCCTAATTTTGGTCATTGAAATCCTCAGCTGTCACATTTGGCTTTCCTGGGCAGAATATTCTCTTCAAGGACTTAGATTTTGGTATTGACATGAAATCTAGAGGTGAGGCTCTATCATTCTTGTGCATGGATGATAATGAAAGTTCTATGTATAGTTTTAAGGATCTGAAATACTTAATTAAATCATTTTTCACAGTGTAATAATATTTTTATCTATGGTAAATGAAATCTATTTGTTTACTGCCAAGTTCTTTTTATTGAAGCTTTTCTTTATAAATATATTTATAATACAGTATATCCTGGTCTCTCTAGTAAGTTAATGCTAAATTTTTATTTCAAAATTTAGTTTATTTACAATCTGCCATTGAACATTAATATAAATTATTCCATTTCTCCAGTGGCCATTGTTGGTCCTAATGGTGTTGGCAAAAGTACATTCCTCAAACTCTTGACTGGGGAAATTTTACCGGTGAGCTTCATAGATTCTATTTCTATGTTAAGATCATCATTGTTGTATTTATTGTATTATTTTCTTTTTCATTTTATTAATAAAGTTGATGCCACGTTTAAGTAGTTTTTCATAATATATGCACAAATCTGTTGAAATAAGATTATCAAGTATTACATGAATTTGTTTAAAACCTTTCAGCAAACAGGGGAGAGGAGAAAAAATCACCGATTGGTGAGTTCTCAAATTTAAAAAACAATCTTTTGAATGAGAAAGTCTTAATTAAGACATCCAGTAAATTATGTTAAAATTTTTATATTTTTTTTGTTGTTGAAAATTCTTATTTTAGTAGCAACATTTTTCTATGATTTTTTAAATTATTGACCAAAACAAAATATATTGAATGTTTTTCTAGCTTTTTTTCATTATAGAATTATTATTTTTAACATCAGCGCATTGGAAAGTACGATCAGCATTCTGCAGATCAGCTAAATTTGGATGAATCCCCAACTGAATATTTAATGGTATGTTACTACATTGCCTTTTAAAAAGAAATCACTTGTATCAATGTAATCAACTGTCTATGACTAGAGAAAAAGTATTAAACTGTGTAGCTTTATTTTATTTTACTCATCCCATACCTTTCATTCGCTCAAAAAAATTTGTTATGCTCTACTAGATTTCTGACATTATTGTAAAGCTATACTTCTTCCCATTAAAGCTAAACTGTATAATCAATGGGTACAAGACTACCTTATTTGGCTGTCTAATTGGTTTATCAATAACATAATCTTACCATCAGCAAAGATAACCGGGTTCATTTTTCAATAATTCACTCAATAGATGTGGCTTAGTAAAATTTCTGGGCTATTTTAGATCATAATAAATTAAACAACCCGTAAAAACAAAGTTTTTGACTATAAATCCCTTATATATGAGACATAACTAAAAGTTCAATATAATACGCGACAGACTAGCCAAAAAAAATAATTTACAGATCGGGAAAATATAAAAGAATGTTCAATATAATACGCAACGCTCGAAGTATGTTCAATATAATATGCACCGTGCGACAGACTATATAAACATTTACATTATACAATGAGATACATAGAGATAAATTAAAAATTCATTAATTTAATTATGGTACATTCGATCGATCTGAAATTTTAATAGAATGCACTGTTAGGTGACAAAAATCTAAGTGCAAAATTTCAGCTTGATAGGATAACAGGAAGTGGGTCATTTTTTACTTTTGTTTTTCCTCGTGACCACGACAGACAGAGAGACAAGACAGTGAAGTTAATATAAGGGATTTTAAAATGGTTAGAAATGACTCAGTACTGGTAATCTATTATTGTAATAAAACCCTGTTGCACCTAATAACCCATGGAAAGTTTAAGTCATATGGTCATGATTTTGTAAAAAAATTCACTAGTACCCTTGTTAAACCAACTTATATGTTTTTCAGCGTTTATTCAACCTTCAATATCAAGATGCCAGGAAAATACTTGGAAAGTTTGGCCTTGCCTCCCATGCTCACACAATAACCAATCGTGACCTTTCAGGAGGTCAGAGGGCAAGAGTTGCTTTTGCTGAACTCTCATGCCGTGCACCAGATGTTCTCATTTTGGTAAGCACTCAGTTTCATTGTGCATAATTATGAATTTGCAGCAGGTTTTTAAATGTACTGGGATTAAATATATATTTTTTTTAAAATAAAAATTTCAGCAACAATGCGCAGATGTTATCAGTATTTAACAGAGGTGGAAAGTATTAATAATGTCTTTGTAACATTGTGCAATAACTTTTGTGATGTTTTATAACAATTGTCAATTTTTTATTATAAAAATGTAGGATGAGCCGACAAACAACCTTGACATTGAATCTATTGATGCCTTGGCTGATGCTATGAGAGACTTCACTGGTGGTGAGCATAATTTTTTTAATGATTTTTTTTTGCTAAATATTTATGACTCCTTAAACAAAAATTCCTCAAATCCTTTCATTCTTAAAATGAATATTGGAAGATTGCTACTTGACTGTACTGAACCTGAAAAGGAATTTAAGTGTGGATTTTTTTTATGGCCTCATTTCCAGGTGTCATCATAGTCAGCCACGACGAGAGGTTGATCCGAGACACCGACTGTCAGTTGTGGGTTGTGGAGAACAAGACAATCAATGAGATCGATGGCGACTTTGATGACTACAGACGTGAGCTGCTGGAAGCCCTGGGAGAGAACATTGCAAACGCTGCAGCTGCTTCAGCCCAAGCAACATGACCTTCACCTTGACTAAAACAGTTTTTTTTTCTTTTCTACACGAACCTTGAAAGAGCATATCAATGGCCTGGGTGTTATTTTCTTTAGCATGTAAATGAAACCAATATAAAAAATTTTAACCTTAGCACTGTCAAACAGTTTGATTTGATAAGCCGTTATACCCTTTCTGTTGTGGCAGGGCCAATATTATCTGCTGCTATTAAAATCTTCATTAACTAACACATGAGAATAAGTTAATGTACATTAGTTAAGATTATTAAAATCAGTTGTTTTTTCTTCATATTTACATCTGTGTGCAAACAGGCTAGTTTCTCATTTATTAAAAATTTTCAATTTATTTAACTGCCTTTATTTTGGTGGTTTCATTAAAGATTTTCAAAATCAGACTTACTTTAGAGGAATTATTTCAAATGGATTAAAATGAAAACAATGGTTTCAGAGCTATTCCATGTGCTAGTAATGACAGTATTAGCACAAATGGTTATTGCTACATGAGTCATAGTTTAGCCAAAACTTGGTCCCTACAGACAAATAGCTTGGGAAAGAAAGGATGGAGACAAAGATTGGATCCCAGAGTTGCCATGGCATTAATGTTTGTGTATATTATCTGGTGTATTAATTAAAAAAAATTGATGTTTTAAAACTCATTTCACGTTCTTACCTTTGTATTTTGAATGACAGAAATTTTATAGGCAGTAAATGAAAAAAAAATGTTTCATAACAAACTGATTTTAAATAAAATAGTGGGTTGAATGCAAAAGTAGAATAGTAATTTTTTTTTAATTAAAAAGAATGTACCAGTGGTAAAAATTTGTTCTTGTAAAATTTAGGTATATTCAAGATCTCCGATTTCATTTAGCATTGGAGTTAATTTTTCTTGAAAAGTATGTAAATGCTAAAAGTGTCTTGACACTACAGAAGTATGCAATTGACAGCTCTAGGGTTAAAAGTTAAATAGACACACTTTAAGTTTCCAGTACAAAGTCTCAAATTCATTTTTCTCAACTAAATTTATCTGATAATGTTAACTATTTTTCGAGATGGCACACTTTTCCATACAGACTATTGTGTCAGTTGTGTATTCTAATGATTGGATATGGTTTCTGAAGATACTAGTAATACTGACTAGGGTGAAAGGAGATGGTCATGTTAATCTGGTAATAATGGTATGCTACTGAAGAAACGTTTTACAAAATTTTCCTTATTTCATAATTTACATTATACAATTATTTTCATTGAATCCCACAATTTTTAAAAAATTAAACCCAGCAATGACAAATGTATGCTTTAAGCTATCATCTCTTTTTAATTTATTAATTTTTCTGTAAATATTGCAAGTGATAAACAAATAATATTTTCTCTATTAGTAACAGACTATTGGTACAGAGATGATGATTAATTTTTGTCCAGCATTAGTTTTAATAATTTCCAACTTCAAAAACCTTTAGAATACTGTTAATAATTAATGAAAACAAGGCAATCTTTGTTTTGTTTTTAAATACCCATCCAAAAAAAATGCTTAAAGTGAAAGCTCATAATTTAGAGTTTATAGATGTAAAATAAAAACTCAGTTCTATAATAAGCAGCTGGATCTTCTTCTTTAGCCTCCTACAAAATTTGTCAGATGTTCAATACAGATACCAGAAAAGTCTTTTCGGGCAGTTTTTCTTAAAGTGGTGGCCCACACACCTTATGATGATTGTCTGTACTACATAATAGAAGAAACTGAATTTGGGCTGAATTAAATAATAATGACAAAAATCTTTCAAGTGCTTCCATAAAATTGTAAAAGTTTCACTCCTCTTGCTCATGCTTTTTGAGAAGTCATTTTGAATAAAATAAAAAGTTATTAATAAATCCTCCACCTGTCCTTGGGGCTAAGAACAACTAACACAAAGGCCCAGCTAAGCTTGAAAGTTTGTAAAGGACTGATTTAGGGTTATCTTGGTTAGACGGAATTTATTATTTTGTTGTAATATAGTCGTAATCTGAACAGAATCAAGGTATTTAAACACTGTGTCTGATATGCTGTATCATTTGACTGCATGAAAACCAGTTGAATATTTGGGAATTAATTTAAAATTTTATCATGTTTAAACAAATAGTAACCAGAAAATTATTGTAGTGATACTGCATGTAAATGTTAAGGATTCCTTTCTGAGCTAAAGTTTTCACTTGTGAACTGAGAAGAGCAGCAATAATGTACTGTTAACATTCTCATGAAAAGTTGTCATCTAATTCTATTTAAAATTAATGTGCCTGTACCGGTATAAGTCAATTTAATTGGTTTACACCTAGATTTACTGTGTTTTATATAGTAGCACAGTTTAAATATTTATATTTGATTAAATATCGTGTTTGTTAAAAGTTCTATTAAAATTTTGGTGTCTAAGGTTAATGATTTCTTTAGTTATTTTAAAAATAGATATTTGAGAAGAGAGGATTTGCAACAAAAACTAAACATTGTTATAGTATAGAAATACAAAATACACAGGATGTAAACCACCTGATACTTGTCATCTGAATGTTGGAGTAAACAAATATACAAATATTAAATCCAGCTGCCAAATGTTGTTGAAATAAAGGATGAACTTCCCATCCACTCAAGTTTCTTGACCAAGCATGCATTCAAGTTACGTGCCTCAAAGGAATGCAGTTAATTCTAACTTTTGGTTAAAAAACACAAAATTTCAAAACTTTCTTTTGTCTTAAATTTCCTAAATTTATTAATTATTCCTCTAACTGTATTTTTAAACTACTCCCAATACCTTTTGCAACCCCCACTCCTTTCTTTTAATAACAAAATTCAACTAATTTACTTGAGTTCAGAGATCATGCATTAAGTGCACTGTGTGACAGCCTTTTATCAATTTAAAAGATAAAATTATTTCAAACATTCACAGACAGCAACTTTGACATCTTGACAGGTATGAGGTTCAAATTTTAGCATGTTTTTATGACTGCCTCAGTTGTTCCTATCAATGAAAATATAAAATATAAGCCATGAATTCCAAGGCAAATGTCAGAGGAGCGAAGACTCTCAAGTACTGGCTGACTTAACATGACACCAACACAGATTTCAATGTAGCTGCAATATTCCTGGAGAACTCGTATGGGTACAAGCTAACAGAAGGAAAAACATAGCTAGCAAATTCATAATTTAATAATAAATCATAAAGACTAGGACTGCGATAAAGCTACCAAGTTGTTATATACAAAGTTTGGTTAAGATCCATCAATTTACCTAATATTTAACGCTTAAAGTAATTTTTCTATAGCTCATATAAGGAAAAAAATCCTATTATGGGCCCCCGGCGCCCCATTAGTGTCAAATATTGCAAAAAAAGTTGCCAGTTACCATACCAGGAGCGTACTCAAAAGTTTCATGGCGATCAGATGAATGGTTTAGTCAGCTATAAAGGACATACATACATTCATACATAAATACTTTGATTTTTATTTATATAGATAATTATTCCTTTTTATCTAGAGAACTGTTTAAGACATTTGTTTTTGCCGACGCTTCAAAATTTGACGAAAATGTTTCGTAACCGTTTCGTAGACATTCTTGACATTGATGCATCCATCTCCTTAATTGTTCTTGAGGATAGTGAAGATCGTTGATGTTGGCCGATTGTAGTTGCACGGTAGATTAGCCACCTTGTTCTCGCTTCTCAATGGTTTTTCGTTTCATTTCAACAGTTATTTTTTTCCCTCTTTTATGATTGTCTTCTTGTGTTTTTTTTTCGAAGACATTTTAGCACAGGTTATTACACTTTGCACATTAATTTCATTTAAAAAATTACAAATAGATCTACTATCTGAATGCAAAATTTGTAAAAACGGTTGATCACACACGAAAACAATACGAAGTGGGTAGACACCGCGCAATGCGCGGTATCCACTGTAAAGCTTGGGTGTCGCGTAAACGTGACGTCACATTTTGCTCTTTTTTATTTATAAGATTTTTAAAAATTCAATCGGTTCATGAGCTTCTGTGGTCTCACGGTTAGGACATTAGGTTCTTGAACTCTAGGTGGCGGTTCGAGTTTCGTTTGAGTCTTTTTTTTTAAAGTTTGTAGTTTCAGTTTTAGGGTCTGGGTTAGGTTTAGTTGTATATTTTTTAAATTAAAATAGAAAAAGAGTTTCGTTTGAGTCTTTTTTTTTAAGGTTTCAGTTTTAGTGTCTGGGTTAGGTTTAGTTGTCTATTTTTAAATTAAATTAAATAGAAAAAACAACAAATATAATAATAATATAGCAACCAAAAATATGATTTATCGAGCGCACCGTTCTCTTTGCTTTTACCAAATTAATTTTAAAATCATAAATCTTTTTAAAAATAAATTTTAAGCTATTAAGGTGGACTGGGTATACCAAAATAAACAGACTGTGTATTGCGTGTCATCCACCCAACTGAGTGGTGTCTACCATCGGCCAAAACAATACCCTCACAGACCGAGTGCTTAACACAGAATAATACATCAGGGCTGAAGTGCCGACACACTAATGAATTTCCAGGAAAAAGGGACTACCTTTCTGCGTCACTCGTTATACGAATCTTCGCTTTAAGGGAGCAACTTTTTCAAAAATTTGTTTGCTCGTTATGCGAAAATATCGCTATGAGAGGTGCTCGTTATGTGAGGTTTGACTGTTCAGGGAGGTTGATTTAAAAAGTTAGAAAGTCGTAAAATTGTGAACATCAGGTTAATAATTACGTAACAACAATAATTGCACACTTTTCGTAAAAATAAAAGCAATATTTTGTTCATAAATAAAATGCAACTTAATAATTAATAAGTACACTTAATAAAATATAATATTACTAATATTGGAGCGCTTACTTAAAAGGAAACGAAACATTTTTCCCGCAGCTAAATACTATTTACGGCTGGTAGGATTATTTATTTATAGCCTATAGACAATTTAGTGAAAATGCTGATAAATGAGGTGAAGCGAGTGAAAAAATATGTTTTCCAATTAACTTTGCCAACTAATCAAGCATATATGCAAGTACGCAAAATTTCTTATCGTTCTAAAATTAATTATAAAATGCTTAAACTAAAACTTTAAATAATAAAAATTTAAAAAGTCTCGCTATGCCAGTCAGCCAAAGTGGGATCAGTGTCAGTGATTGACTGACCATTGACCAAGCCAATAATATGATATGTGAATTTACCTATTCAATCATTACGACTTAATATTAAATGTTAAGTTAAGGTTATGAAAAAAACAATGGGCAGAAATAATATTAAATAGCCCTACTATATCCCGTTGATAAGCCGACCCCCCCCCCTCTTTTTGGAAGAGAATAGTATATTATAGGCCTAATTATAATAAATAGAAGTAAAAAAAAGATGGTAATCCTGCAGTTTCTACAGGTATATTATTTCATAGCGAAATTTAATTTTCTCGTGAGAACTTACGCGTATGGAAAAAAAATTTCAACTACGGAGTTTTCGAGTTAGG
Organism: Ampullaceana balthica; assembly: GCA_944989445.1. NCBI lineage: Eukaryota > Metazoa > Mollusca > Gastropoda > Lymnaeidae > Ampullaceana > Ampullaceana balthica. Next base: position 550,619 of record CALYLW010000136.1, on the reverse strand, counting down.
GAAAATGGCGTAATAGGCGCAGATTAATCAAAGACAATGTTGATATTGAGGGGGGGGGGAAACAACCATACCATTTCTTTCATGTAAAGCGCTGTGAGCCCAGTTCCTTACTGGGATACAGCGCTATATAAATAATCAATTTATTATTATTATTATTAAGAAAGGCTTGACAGGAAGGAGAGTCGGTGTCTGATGTTTCATATGAAAGAAGCCGACTTTTCATTGAAATACCAACACCACGGAGAAAGCCCCTCCCCACCACACTTGACAGTGGGATTGGGGAGTAAGAATTTTTCCTTTTACCCAAACGCCTTGAAAAATTTGACTTGTCGGAAGCCAAAACTCTTGAGTTAAGGAGATCTAAAATACATTAGTCGTATGGAATTTGGTGGGGACCTAACAATCAATTCGACATAGGGAGGTTTACGACTTAGGGAAGTTCGACTTAGCAGGTCCGACTTTAAAAGCTAAATCGGTCATTATGATTGTTCACTTTTGTCTTTGTTAAGGTTAAAGAACAAAGAGATTTTAATAAAGAAGATGGATGTCATGTTAATAGATTTCGCTGAGGGCTTTTTATTGTATTAAAACAAAAAGAAAATGTATTTTTTTAAAATTTAATTTTAATAAAGTCAGTAAATAACACCAGAAATGTTTCATCAATATACAGTCGGACCTCTCTAAGTCGAACTCAAAGGGACCCGAAAAAATTGAAATTTCCGCTAAATTTTGTTCAAAAGAGGTCGGCTTTAGAACGAGTATATACGGTAGTTAAATTAATGCCTGTGTCTTTCAGTTTTAACATTAAGAATGTTACTAGCGTTACAACATGTCGTAATGCTAGCCAGGAAACTACTGCTACGACTGTCGTAGCAGAAGTTTCCTGGCTATGCTACGACTAGTCTTAGCAGTAGACACTTCGAAAAAACTAAGTCGCTATAATATCTTAACAAACTCTTCTTTATATTTTATACGCATATATAATACGATATTAATAGATCTGGGGCTCATTCTTTTAACATGTCCAAGCCATCTCAGGCGTCTTTCATTAAGGATTCAGAACATGCTTTGGGTATTGGCACGCATTAGGACCTCAGTATTAGGTACTTTGTCTTGCCATTTAATGGCAAGGAAGCGACGCAGGCATCTCAAGTGGAAGCTATTAAGCTTGCGCTTTTGGGATGCATAAGTGGTCCATATCTCGCTCCAGTATAGCAGTGTACTAATGACGCAGGCTCTATAGACACACAGTTTGGTTTTCTCTGTTAACTTGGTATTTTGCCAGACCTGTTTATTTAATTTAGCCATTGCGGTAGCAATAAAATTATTTCGTATGGTTACGAATAGTCATAACCCTTGCTACAACTAGTAACTAGTCTTAGTACTCTTAGAAGTAAACACTTCGAAAAAACTAAGTCGCTATAATATTTTAACAAACTCTTCATAATATTTTATAGGCATATATCATATATAATAAGATTTTAATAGATCTGGGCTTATTTATGTGTTATGTGTGTATTAATTCTAAAATCTAAATTTATTTATATAGATTTAATCAATGTATCAGCTTTTTGGAATAAGAAGAACAAAAATTACAATTACCAGCTCACTCATTGTGATTTTTAAAAAAATATTTTTTTTAAATTAAATTTTTAAAAATTGGACTGTAGCAGGATTTGATCCCACTATCGCTTTAACATCAAACTGTTTTCTCTTTTATTCTGGAGGGCTCTGTGTCTAATGACACTAATGTATCCTGATTTGATCCAAATCACTTATTAACATTATTAATAATATTTATAATACATACTTCATGCTTAGTTATTAGATAGCATCCACCTCAAAAAAGATCTTTATTATTTTTTTTTGGTGATGATTATAGCAAGGCTGTCTGTTGTATTTCACAGGTATAAACTAGAAGTTGGCATAGATAAATGCTTTTTTAAAAAATTGTATTTTTATATAGATTAATCTAAACTAAAAACTACTTCCATGTTATTTTAACATGGATCAAAGTCTACTTTGACCCATTAGGTATAAAAAGGATATCCATCAATTAGAATTAACTCTGTAATTTTACCCTCTTTTCTGAAAGAATATTCACATTTTCTTTGTTAAAAAAAAATTGAATGGTAACTCAGAAGTAATAATGCTGTTGTATAAATATAAGTGGATAATTTTCTCCAGGCTGTTGAAATATGAGTGAAGATGATTCCTGGGAAGAAGGAGGGGAGCAGCCTAGACCATCATGTTGTAAAAAGAAAAAACTGGGTGCTACATGCTCATCTCTAGCTACCAAAAATAATGCAAGCTACAGCCGTAGGCACTTGCACAGGAAATGTAAGCTGGTCATACAGGATACAGGGAAATGTTTCTTTGCCATTCAAAAGGAACTTAGTGTTAGCCAACGACCAAAGCGATTAACCTTACCAAAACTTCCCCCTGAAATCTGGATCAAGATTTTCAGCTATATAACCTCTGAGCGTCAATACCCCTTTATGATCAGGTACTATTATTTATTATCACATCCACTGAAGTGATTTCTTTTAGAATTTCTAGTTTTATTCCATTTTCTTTAATTCTTTTCAGTATCATTTGCATTTCTGTATTTCTATGAGGTTTTACATTTGATCTTATGGCACACTTTGTATCCCTAACATTTTCTTATCTGTTGATGACCTTCCCACAGAGCCCCTCTAGTATGCAAACTTTGGTACAATTTATGTCTCAACCCATGTCTCTGGACAACTGTACGAGTTCCGTACGGGGGATATTACTGGATGAGGAGGACTGACGAGTTTTTGATATGGCTTTCACATAACCGCCTAGGTCCCTGCAAAGAAATTGATTTAACTGGATGGGATATCACTTCCGGGGGAATAAAGGTAAATTATTTGTTATTACTACCAAAGACGTTTTTTATTTGACTTTTTCATTAAAAAAATTGTTGTAATTTCAAATGATGTCAAGTGCATGAGAAGTAAAAAAAAATGTGTGTTTATTTAAAATACAAAATTCGCTAAGTAACCTGTCAATGTAACTCCAACATAAATAACACATGTAATTAGCACTAAATGAGTTTCTTGAAAATTTCCCAAGCAATTTTGTGAATAATATTACCATTTGTTTTACTGAAATTTAATACAAATAAAAAATCACTTGCACAAAAGGATGAATTAACTTAATGGATAAAAAGTTTATGCAATGCCGCCAACATAGTTTTGTGATTTATTTCTAGTTGTTTCATTTGTTTTTATTGCAAAAATTACCTAAAAAATGACATTTACACAAACTGGGATCAAATTTTATTGAAAAGGATGACTTAGATTATAATTTTAATGAGTGTCCACGGTTATAAATTGTTTATTCAGGCTGTAAACGTTTACTTAAAATTAAATAGTTAACATTTTATGACTTTCTTTATCAAAATTTTAAAAAGAAATTGTCTTTCATTTTCATAGGAGCTGACTGAACACTGTGGGAAACTCCATACGATCAACTTGTCATACTGTACTAAGCTGAGCAAAGACGTGGCAACATTTCTCACCAGCAACTGTCCCTTTATAACAACGCTAGACCTATCTCACACTTGTGTAAGTATTGCATCAAATTCTGTAACTAAGTGTCAAGTCAACATGGGATTGTTGTGGTAAGCCCACAATTCAAGATGTTTTATTGATAAGTCTCAGTTATACGGTTGCCTTGCTTCCAGTCTGCAAACTCTGTCACTCTCAGTGCAATGCTAAATCTGGACTCATCTGTATCATAACATTCAAGAGTTTATTCACGTACATAAGATGAACGCTCTTCATAATACTACATCAAATTTGGCTTTCAAGGTACAGTCTCAAATAGCCGTTCAATGGCTGTGTGTGTATATATATATATATATGAAGAGCTCAATGGAAGAAACGGCTATGTCACATTTTTGTTGTTTTGAGATATTCAAGTTTTAAAGTTCAAATTTATACAGATTTCTTATAAATTAACTTAATAGATTTGAATTTTAATAGGGTCAGATACATAATTTTTTTAAAAAACCTAATTGAGAACATTCTATTTTAGATCCTCTATCAGATACAGGTAACTAACAAATTTCAAAAATGTCATATAGCCGTTTCTTCCCTTGAGGTCTTCATATATATATTAGGGCTGCGGAAATTAACGATTAATTTCTCGATTAATCGTTAAAATTTTTATTGATTAAAATTATTTTAATCGATAAAAATTAAGATTAAAATTAAAGAAAATATTTATGTTTTAAATTTTTTTTATTAATAAATGATTAATTATTAATAATTAATAATAATTTATATATTTTTTATGTACAAACTTCTCCCGCGTAATATTATAATTTATTTTATTACTTTATGTGGACCGGCAGACGTCAACTAAAAAATAACTGACAGCATCAGCGCAGTTAAATTTAAACATATAACTAGAAAGTTGAGCAAAAATTTTGTTTTTAAGCTAACTGCGGATGGCAAAGTCGAAGATGGTGGAAAAGTTTACTGTGTTCACTGCCATAAACAATTCTCTTTTAAAGGATCAAATACATCGCTGACGTACCACCTTCAGCACAAACATCCGATCAAGTATCAACATATTGTCATAAAATTTAGTTCAAAATATTCTTAATTTTCAATGTCCGTGATAAATGTTCAGTTTAATGACGTCATAAATTTATATTTTTGGCTTTAATCGAAAATATCGATTAATTAATCAATAATTTTCAAAATTTAACTATTAATTTTAAATTAATCGATAACAGCCCTAATATATATATATATATATATATATATATATATATATATATATATATATATATATATATATATATATCACCTAGCAGTATTCCAGACTGTCATTCAAGTCTAACCTAGTAACTCTCGAGTCTCTCTCTTCACAACTGGCCCTACTCCTCTGCCACACTCGGTAAAAATCTCTCGCCCTAATGCCACACTGTTACTGCTAGACCCGGTCTGTTCTATCCAACAAACACTCATGTAGCCCTACTCGTGAACTCGTGACCAGAATTTATAAAAATCCTCCATGAGTGAACTTATGTGAAAATATAAGTCACCCACAGTGATTCTCATACCCTTGACAGTATCTTGGGGATATGTTTTGTTTTTCACATATGTAGATAAAATTTATGCAGCTGCACCTCTATACGTAACTTATGATAGAGTTTGCAAGTTTTAAATGGACAGAAATCAGGTACCCTGGAAGTTGAGATAAACATAAGAATCCAATAGCAGCAAGAACCACTTCAGGAAGAGTTTAGCAATAGACAAAGTACCTGACAGCAGCCAGTCTTAGTTTATCATCTGTTGAGTGTATGGGGACTAGTCTTAATTTATCATCTGTTGAGTGTATGCCTCCATAATCCCCCTCCCATATTATCAACAGAACGACCTTGTTAGTGTCTCCCCCATGACCACCATCATTGAACACTTCAATTCTCAACTGCTGAGTTTGAACCTCAGTGGGAACTTGATGCATGGCTTCTATAGAGTCATTGATGCAATATGTGTAAGTACCTGATGCATGGCTTCTATAGAGTCATTGATGCAATATGTGTAAGTACCTGATGCATGGCTGCTATAGAGTCATTGATGCAATATGTGTAAGTACAGAGCCATAAGAATCTTATTTTTACCAAATCACCTTAAATTTGCCTTATATAATGAGATAGTGTTTGTTACAATTATTAATATAACTTATTTTGCTCAACTTATATGTCAGCACAGTTTGAGATCTGTCAATATCTGGTCTAAGATTGTACGGGGTTGCATAGTAAAACAGCATAGAGAATTTTTCTTTTTACATTTGCAAAGTAGAACAGCATAGAGAATTTTTTTTTACTTTTGCAAAGTAGAACAGCATAGAGAATTTTTCTTTTTACTTTTGCAAAGTAGAACAGAATAGAGAATTTTTCTTTTTACTTTTGCAAAGTAGAACAGCAAAGAGAATTTTTCTTTTTACTTTTGCAAAGTAGAACAGCATAGAGAATTTTTTTCTTTTTACTTTTGCAAAGTAGAAGAGCATAGAGAATTTTTTTCTTTTTACTTTTGCTAATTAGAACAGTTTAGAAACATTTTAATGTAACATTTTTGTTGACCTAATATAAAATGAAAGATTTGAAATTAAATAGCACGTGTTGTACAATGGCCATCTATTTTCAATTAAAACTTGCAGGAGAACTGCCCTAACCTAGAGATGCTGGCCATCAACTACTGCAGGGCTGATGTCTTGACATTGGATATAGAGAGACTGCAAAGAAGCCTGCCCGCTCTCAAAACACTAAACATGGGCTACATATTGTCTAGCAATATAAACATTGAAGAGAAGCCCTCAGTAAGTGGCTATTATTAAAATTATTTTTAAATTTTTTTTTACATCTAGTGACAGACTTATTCCTTCGAAGCCTTCATCAGGTGACAAAATAGAAGTTTAGAAAATAACAGAGAAATAGAAAATAAGAGGAAAAACAACAAAACAAAACCACTGGTCTATATATAGTGTGACGTTAAAAAAAATGTATATATATAAAGTGAAATGATTAGCATTTTCCTGTAAAAATATGTGTGAGTCAATCAATCTTTAATGTCAACATTAGGACTGAAATATTAATTGTTCATGTCTCCTATCTGTCTTTTAAAAACATTGTTGAACAAATTTATTATGCCAGCAATGTTAGAGAGTTGATCACTCATCAGAAGCCAACCGTTTCAACTCAACTTTCTTTCACCAGTATCTGTCTCCAGGCTTCCAGTCATTAGAAGATTTATCTATTGCTGTGGGCAGCCCTTGTGACAACAGGCATCCCTTACCGGTCAATGATAATTTTATAGAAAGGTGAAGACAAAGTGAATTATGAGGCACTGGTTTCATTAAATTAATTAGCTGATAAAAGGATGTATCTTGAATACTTTTTTTCTTTTCTTAAAGTACTGTCATTTAAAATGATATTAAATTTAGGTTTAAAATGTTGTCTTGGATGAACAATCTCTAGACCAGATAAATGCCTTTAACAAAGACTGATTAAATTATCTACTATAACTTCCTTTGAATGTTGAACTTAAAAACAAAAGAACATTTTTATCCCCCTACCATGTACATGCTTAAACGTTTTTTCACAACAGGATGCTCATGTCGTCAAGGCAACTGAAAAGTCTTGACTTGCGGGGCTCAGAACATTTTTCTGTACAGACTTTGTTGAAACTACCTTGCCATGACCTTGAGAGGCTAATGATGGGGATACGGGTGATTGATGACCCACAGGGTCTTGCCGAGCTGATGAAACAGGTGAGTCAGTTCAGTCATGCAGAGCTGATGAAACAGGTGAGTCAGTTCAGTCATGCAGAGCTGATGAAACAGGTGAGTCAGTTCAGTCATGCAGAGCTAGATGAAACAGGTGAGTCAGTTCAGTCATGCAGAGCTGATGAAACAGGTGAGTCAGTTCAGTCATGCCGAGCTGATGAAACAGGTGACTTGTCCCAACCCAAAGGGAACATATTCAAATTTATTATAAATAAACAGAAAATTTGTTTAAAGTAAAACCCATTATCAAATAGTTAAGTATGTGTAGTATGAAATTATTTTCCAATGTTTTTTTTAAATAAATTTGTAGATTTTTAACTAAAACTAAATACTCATAATACTGTAATCCTGTAACGTCTCTTGGTGACGTATTACTTGTTAATGTGTTTTGCAGGCGTTCTCACAATACAAACTTTCGTGCAATAAATCCTTGAAATACTATTGTCAACAAAGTAACTTTAATATGCACACTATATACAAAAGTATAACTTTGAGGTTTCACAACGTGGAGACATCAGCCACACATTCGCCATTCCTCTCTGAACTCCCTTTCACGTACTTTTACCCATGTGACCTCTCTGTCAATAATCTCGTGATTATCACATGACATTCCCCTTGCTACTTCGCGGTTGACTTTTCGCAGATTCACTGCTTCGTGGGTTTTTAGATATATTTGTAGTATAAGAGAGGTGCCCCCAGGAAATGGCACCGCTGCATGAAGAGGCTAAATATATATAGTCATCGGCCGCGCAATTAAAGTCATCATTTTTACTGCACAGCATATTCATCACCATCGTGTCATATATAACTACTAGTACTTTGCTGTACAGTAACTGCAAACTAATCTACCAATTTTGCGTAACAGTTGAAGTTGGTAATACTTCCATTCAGATAATGAGATATCACCATTCTATTCAGCAAGTTGGTAATTCTTCCATTCAGATGCTGAGGTATCACCATTCTATTCAGCAAGTTGGTAATTCTTCCATTCAGATAATGAGATATCACCATTCTATTCAGCAAGTTGGTAATTCTTCCATTCAGATGCTGAGGTATCACCATTCTATTCAGCAAGTTGGTAATACTTCCATTCAGATAATGAGATATCACCATTCTATTCAGCAAGTTGGTAATTCTTCCATTCAGATGCTGAGGTATCACCATTCTATTCAGCAAGTTGGTAATTCTTCCATTCAGATGCTGAGATATCACCATTCTATTCAGCAAGTTGGTAATACTTCCATTCAGATAATGAGATATCACCATTCTATTCAGCAAGTTGGTAATTCTTCCATTCAGATGCTGAGGTATCACCATTCTATTCAGCAAGTTGGTAATTCTTCCATTCAGATAATGAGATATCACCATTCTATTCAGCAAGTTGGTAATTCTTCCATTCAGATGCTGAGGTATCACCATTCTATTCAGCAAGTTGGTAATACTTCCATTCAGATGCTGAGATATCACCATTCTATTCAGCAAGTTGGTAATTCTTCCATTCAGATGCTGAGGTATCACCATTCTATTCAGCAAGTTGGTAATTCTTCCATTCAGATGCTGAGATATCACCATTCTATTCAGCAAGTTGGTAATTCTTCAATTCAGATGCTGAGGTATCACCATTCTATTCAGCAAGTTGGTAATTCTTCCATTCAGATGCTGAGATATCACCATTCTATTCAGCAAGTTGGTAATTCTTCCATTCAGATGCTGAGGTATCACCATTCTATTCAGCAAGTTGGTAATTCTTCCATTCGGATGCTGAGATATCACCATTCTATTCAGCAAGTTGGTAATTCTTCCATTCAGATGCTGAGATATCACCATTCTATTCAGCAAGTTGGTAATACTTCCATTCAGATGCTGAGATATCACCATTCTATTCAGCAAGTTGGTAATTCTTCCATTCAGATGCTGAGGTATCACCATTCTATTCAGCAAGTTGGTAATTCTTCCATTCAGATGCTGAGGTATCACCATTCTATTCAGCAAGTTGGTAATTCTTCCATTCAGATGCTGAGATATCACCATTCTATTCAGCAAGTTGGTAATTCTTCCATTCAGATAATGAGATATCACCATTCTATTCAGCAAGTTGGTAATTCTTCCATTCAGATGCTGAGGTATCACCATTCTATTCAGCAAGTTGGTAATACTTCCATTCAGATAATGAGATATCACCATTCTATTCAGCAAGTTGGTAATTCTTCCATTCAGATGCTGAGGTATCACCATTCTATTCAGCAAGTTGGTAATTCTTCCATTCAGATGCTGAGATATCACCATTCTATTCAGCAAGTTGGTAATTCTTCCATTCAGATGCTGAGGTATCACCATTCTATTCAGCAAGTTGGTAATTCTTCCATTCAGATGCTGAGATATCACCATTGTATTCAGCAAGTTGGTAATACTTCCATTCAGATGCTGAGATATCACCATTCTATTCAGCAAGTTGGTAATTCTTCCATTCAGATGCTGAGATATCACCATTCTATTCAGCAAGTTGGTAATTCTTCCATTCAGATGCTGAGATATCACCATTCTATTCAGCAAGTTGGTAATACTTCCATTCAGATGCTGAGATATCACCATTCTATTCAGCAAGTTGGTAATACTTCCATTCAGATGCTGAGATAGCACCATTCTATTCAGCAAGTTGGTAATTCTTCCATTCAGATGCTGAGATAGCACCATTCTATTCAGCAAGTTGCATATGGTGCATTGTTTGGCAGTTTCTGGGTGAAATGGTTTAAGCTTTAACCTTAGATCAGGGGTCTCCAAACTACGGCCCGCGGGCCAGAGGCGGCCCGCAAGGCCCTCTCATCCGGCCACTGGAGACCTTTTAATCTAAAAAAAAATTACTATTTTTACATGTAGTTTACCACAAAACTGTGTGTAGTCGGCCCCCAAATTGACGTTTGTCAGTTAATGCGGCCCTCGGCAGAAAAGTTTGGAGACCCCTGCCTTAGATGATTGGGGACACAAAGTTAATCTCATAGCACTCTAAATGTTATCATATTCATCCTGTCCATGATTTTGAAATTTACTGAAGAATTAAATAAATTTTAGAGTAAATGTCAAATAGTAAATTGTAACTTGTAGGTCGTGGCAAGCAGAAGCTGTGCATAACCTAACCGAAGTGTTCCCTTTTCAAAATAATTATACAAATAACATATTTTTTTTCTGTGAAATTACAAATTTGCATCCTCTGATGATGCCCCCAATTTCCAGAGGCCCTGCTGATTTTAAATAAAAATTCAGTTCATTTTTTGCTCACTATGTGTGTCTAGTGATTTACATTACACATTGATGTTGCAGCATGTCATGAAGCACATTAACACTTTCTCTCTCCTTACTCCCCCTCAGTGGCGGCACAGCTTGGTGGAGGTGGTCCTGTCATACAGCAGTTTCTCCCTGGACGACCTGACAGAAGCCATGATGTGTTTGATAGGGGAGGAAAACCTAGTGCTGGAGAGGATAGAGCTAGAGAATTTGGCAGTCGAGTTTCCTCTCATTAAGTAAGGACAAACCTTAACAAGAAATTCTTGACTTCTCATCAAGGCATGGCAATATTTAGCTAGAAATTTCTTCATTTTTTAAGTCATGTCAATCTTTGGCAAGAAATTTCATCATTTCCTATTACAGTCGAAACCGGTTAAGTCGACGGCCTTGGGGTATGAAAAATGGCGTCGAGATAACCGATGATCGAATTAAAATGAAAACCAATATGGCGGCAAAATATTAACATGTGCTTGAAATTTCTTTATGTACATGATTAATTAGTTAGCGTTAATTAGTGATGGGACGATTAATCGGAATCGTATCGGAACCCTAATATTTCTTCACTCTTTCCTAAGGTTGTAATGACTGTTCGTTTTTAAGGACCGTTTAAAATTTAAATATAACCATGGTTCCCACTCAGGAAAACGGGAAAAAGTCGGGAATTCTTTAAAAAAAATTCTCGGCCTTGAAAGTTGGGAAAAGTTATGACTAATCGGGAATTTATATATATATATATATATATATATATTTATGCCGAAGTAAAGGACTTTGATTACGTCTCTGTCATGTTTCGATTCCATTTAATGAAAAATAAGTTACCAGATTATAATTGTCTGCGCATGCGCTAAAAGGTCAAAGTTTACGCTTCGCCGTGTCACAGCCGCTAGTGTTTGCAATGCCGTCGAATCAGCGAATAAAAAAAATAAAAATAAACATATCAATATGGTAATTTTAAGTTTAATGCTTTTGACGTGCAGGATATCTGTTACTAACAGAACGCTCTCGAATTTCCTCAGTCTTGTAATAATATAAATAAAACTATAGGGGTCTACCGATATGCCTTTTTGCCGATATTGCCGATACCGATATTACCGATATTTATTTTGCCGATATGAGTACCGATATGAGTATTTGTTCGGACAAAAACCAGCGGTAATATTTGATGACGTCATTCTTAAATTTATCACTCGTAATTATTTATCTTTTATATTAGGGGACTACCGATATGCATTTTTACCGATATTTTTTTCCGATATGAGTGCCGATAGGGTATTTGTTAGGACAAAAACCAGCGGTCATATTTGATGACATCATTCTTAAATTTATCACTCCTAATTATTTATCTTTTATATTAAGGGGACTACTGGTATGCATTTTTGCCGATATTACCGATGTTTTTTTCCGATATGACTAATATGAGTGCCGATATGAGTATTTGTTAGGACAAAAATAACAGCGGTCATATTTGATGACATCATTCTTAAATTTATCACTCGTAATTATTTTAAAATATTAGGGGTCTACCGATGTGCATTTTTGCCGATATTACCGATATTTTTTTCCGATATGAGTGCCGATATGAGTATTTGTTAGGACAAAAATAACAGCGGTCATATTTGATGACGTCATTCTTAAATTTATCACTCGTAATTATTTATATTTTATAATTAAGGGGCCTACCGATATCCAGTTTTGCCGATATTACCGATTTTTTTGCTCCCCGAAACAAAGTTTCCGATGTGTTTACAAGTTCCAGATCATGACCTACATAGGACTCATAACAAAACGAACAATCCTTTATAAAAATGTACAAGCAAAATTAGGAAGTCTTTTGAAACTTCAACCTTGACTCATAATTATTAATTCTAACCAATAGTTTAATGGCTTTTGCACACGGCCACCTTTTATGAATGAAACAATCAGAACAAAGTAATAGTAATAAGTGAAAATGAGGTTGAATGGTTGCCAATGACAGCAAGTCTGCACACGGTACATTTTGTTATTCCATACGAAACGATATGATTTAGACATCTGCGATTCTGCGTGCATCTTTGCTGTTAGTATTAGAGCAATTACGTGAACATAATGTTTACATGTTATACATTTATTAGACCAATTACGGTATACTTGGCATCGGCACTATTTACACAGTATTTTAAGTATACGAAAATCGGCCGATACCTAAACAATATCACAGCACATGGCACACAGTATCGTGGCTGCACATATTAATACTAGAACTCTTTTGACTATTTCAATACCGGTATCGGGGTCGATATATTAATTTGTCGAGATATTGTAAATCTAAATGATAGTTTTTTTGTTTCCGTTTTTTTTTGGGTCAAAATGTCACTTATTATGAAATATCGGTGACGTCAATATCGGGACCTTTACATGCTGTCGATACCGATATTGCTGATATCCAGATATCGGTGCCGATATATCGGTAGACCCCTATAAAACTATTGCGGCCTTGACCGTTGATCACAGCACGCTGTGGGCTGTGTGTTAGACCTCGGCCGGCATCTAAGTCTAAGCGAATTTTTTTAAAAAATCATTCCTTATCAGAATTCGACCTACAAAACTGATGACGTGTATATTAATAATATTATATACATGTACTGGAATATTAAGAAAATGATTTGATTTCATCGTCACGCGCGTGTTAGTGTAACAGTCACGTATCTTACTGGAAACAAAGCAACAACAAACTTTTAAAAGAATAATAATTTTTTATTTAATTATATAAAAACCACCGTCGATTCTCGATTCAAACCTTTCTTTTCATTTCTAAAGATATTCGTTTATCTTTAAAAATAAAATGATCAATGCATCAGAAAATGAATTATGTTTAATAATAATATAACATGCACTGCGAAATAATGACGGATTAAAGATCGCTAACGCCGATTTACGGGCACCTCGGGTGAATACATCTAATTCACACATGGATTGAAAGAAGATAATAACATCCGGTAATTTGTATTGAAATCTCGTAGAATCACACAATAGCCGGAAGTCTCGAAGTAAGCGAGATGTCAACACTATTTTGAACTAAAAATGCGTTGCTAGGCGAACCGACGAGGATCGAGCTAACCAGCGTTAAGTTGCAAATTTGGCCCTCTTTTGTGCTCGAGGTATTAGGTTTCGGCGACTTAGAAAAATCGAATTAGCCGATGAAAAAATGCTAAGACAAAGAGAGAATTTGGCGGTTCCAATAAAAATCGTCGAGTTAGTGGGGTCGTCGAGCTAACCGAGCTGGAGGTAAGTGGGTTCGACTGTAAGTCATGGCAATCTTTAGCAAGAAATTTCTTCATTTCCTATTAAGTAACGGCAATCTTTGGCAAGAAATTTCTTCATTTCTGTAACTCGTTAATTTATTTGTGACTTATACAATTTATATCTACTGTAATTAATGAATTCATATACAAGGTAGCACTCAGTCCTCTTTACTGTGCTGACATATTTTGGCCCTTTCGCTGAACCATATTTTCATGATAATCTGGGTGTTTGTTCTTCACCTTACTGCAGCTGTCTGTTATGGATGTCTTTATGTTGTCTGTTCTTCACCTTACAGCAGCTGTCTGTTATGGATGTCTTTATGTCGACTGTTCTTCACCTTACTACAGCTGTCTGTTATGGATGTCTTTATGTCGTCTGTTCTTCACCTTACAGCAGCTGTCTGTTATGGATGTCTTTATGTTTTGTGTTCTTCACCTTATTACAGCTGTCTGTTATGGATATCTTTATGTTTTGTGTTCTTCACCTTACAGCAGCTGTCTGTTATGCATGTCTTTATGTTTTGTGTTCTTCACCTTACAGCAGCTGTCTGTTATGCATGTCTTTATGTTTTGTGTTCTTCACCTTACTACAGCTGTCTGTTATGGATGTCTTTATGTTTTATCATTGAAGTTCTCTCAAATCTTAGTCTTTTTGCAAATACCAGTTCCTTGAACCTATTTCTCAAGGTAACACTGATATCATTTTCGTACCTCTCCATAGTACCCTATTATTTCTGATTATCATCTATTATCATTGACACTTTTGTAGTTTAGATATCTCACTATGGTATAATTTATATCTCTACCTAAAAATTTTCAATGGTAGTTTTTAATATATTGAAGAGAGCCTCTTTTTTGCCTTCCTTCCTATCCATTATGAGCGCATAGCGCAATATTACATTCATATTTATCTACTATTTTATGGTTCAAAGTGTTCAATAATAATTATTAATTCACTGGCATCCCATCATATGAGACATTGTGAAAGTTACAAATACCTCAGATGCTTTTAAACATAAATCATTTTTCAATGGATACATTAACATTTAATTAATGTGCAATGTTCAAGCAAGACCTTGTATGTTACTGGCATTAATCAATGAATACAATAACATTTAATTAATGTATAATGTCCAACCAAGGCCTCGTGTGTTGCTATCATGAATGTTTTCCCAAGACCTGACCTACTTTTAACCCAAATTGTTTACTGCATCCATCGACAGAGACATCAGCTGGAACTGCCCAAACCTGCGGACCATCAACCTACAGAAATGCCTTTCACTGCCCAAAAAACTCAGGCGCTTCTTTGACAGGCGGAAAATTGGTACGTTTCGCCATATTATTTCTCAAACATGCAAGCACACGCCCCTTGACTGATGAACATGTTTGTTTAGAATTTTGAATCAGGTCCATACCAGAGTGAAGTGTCTTTCAAGTATTCTCACAAGGTGGAAATTCATCATTTTGAACTCAGGAACTATTGAGACTTATGATATGATAAATGATTTATTAGCCTGTTATTTAGTGGGTGAATTGATAAATACATGATTCATGTATTGCTTTTTAGTGGGTGAATTGATCAATCATTTGTTAGTCAGTAAGTCTTCAAACTTTGACCCATTTAAACCAAATACAGCCAATGTAGTACTCTAGTCTGACCTAATACTGACTCAGTTTTTTTATTTATCGACTTTGACCTAATTGAATTGTTGCTGTTCTGCGCACCTGCTTTACCAATGCTCTTGTGTTTATACATTTACCACCTACCACATGCTCGAATTTGTATACTGTGAAATATAAATATAATGTAAGCAAGCCCATGTCTTATAGTCTGTGCTGTCTTGTAGTCCATAAAATACGGTGGTTCTAACAGCCCATGTCTTATAGTCTGTGCTGTCTTGTAGTCCATAAAATACGGTGGTTCTAACAGCCCATGTCTTATAGTCTGTGCTGTCTTGTAGTCCATAAAATACGGTGGTTCTAACAGCCCATGTCTTATAGTCTGTGCTGTCTTGTAGTCCATAAAATAGGTGGTTCTAACAGCACAGTGCACCGGTTCACATAACTAGGCAGCACACTGTCTCAAAATGTCACCATCGATGACGAAGTGAACGTCAGAATTGCTAGAGCCAGCTCCACTTTCGGCAGGTTGTACCCTAATGTCTGGAACAGAAGAGGCATTACCATCCAGACCAAGCCGAAAGTGTACAGGGCAGTGGTGCTCCCCACACTGCTATATGCTTGTGAAACTTGGACTGTTTATCAGCGCCATGCAAGAAAGCTTAACCACTTTCATATGACAAGCCTCAGGAAGATTCTCGGCATAAAGTGGCAGAACAAAATTCCAGACACCGTGGTACTGACCAGGGCAGGTCTCCCCAGCATCTTACCCTCCTGATGCAGACCCAGCTTCGCTGGGCAGGGCACGTTGTCCGAATGCCAGACGAGAGACTGCCAAAGAGAATCTTCTATGGTGAGCTCCAGTATGGCAAGTGGTCCCACGGTGGGCAAAAGAAACGCTTCAAAGACACACTAAAAGCCTCAATGAAAGCGTTTGCCATCAATCCAGACACATGGGAACGAGCTGCAAAGGACCGATCCACCTGGCGCTCTTCCATCCACGAAGGTGCCAAGTCATGCGAGGCAAACCGGATCACCGCCGCAGAAAAGAAGAGGCAAGCCCGAAAGGACCATGCTGTCAACCCTCCAGGAGATGTCGCACTCGTCCCTTGTCCCTTCTGTTCCCGAACCTTTCGTGCAAGGATCGGCCTAATCACCCATCTGCGCACGCACAGACAACCCTCGGATGACTAGAGTGGTCCTCGTCATGTCGACGGACGAACGAACAGGTTCTAGCAGCCCATGTCTTATAGTCTGTGCTGCCTGGTAGTCCATAAAATACGGTGGTTCTAACAGCCCATGTCTTATAGTCTGTGCTGTCTTGTAGTCCATAAAATACGGTGGTTCTAACAGCCCATGTCTTATAGTCTGTGCTGTCTTGTAGTCCATAAAATACGGTGGTTCTAACAGCCCGCGTCAAGCTTTTGATGGCAAGCTGGGAAGCAGTTATTCATTCAAGCATATGTACTCCAAGAGGAAGTTTTGCAAGATCAAGCAGCATTCTTAGCTCACTGACGACCACCTCAATAACATTCTGTTGCAGAACTTTTAATACATACTTAGAACCTAAAATTGAGTCTGTCTTGAAGAATGTGTAACATCAAGTTTCCCATTAATTGTATTCGGAATTTCTCAAGGTAGGAATCTTTTCTTGTGAACCTTTCTTCTGGTCCTATGGGTCATTGTGATTGCACAAATGGTCTAATGTTGCTTCTTTCTTCTGGTCCTATGGGTCATTGAGATTGCACAAATGGTCTAATGTTGTTAAGAGTTTGCAGACTTCTGAGTTAGTGTATAGTTGCTCTGTGAGTGCTTAGATGTCAACCTAATGGCTACTCAGTGGTTACAATGATCATTGGATGTCAACTGTATGACTGCTCAGTGAGTACAATGATCATTGGATGTCAACTGTATGACTGCTCAGTGAGTACAATGATCATTGGATGTCAACTGTATGACTGTTCAGTGAGTACAATGAACATTGGATGTCAACTGTATGACTGCTCAGTGGTTACAATGAACATTGGATGTCAACTGTATGACTGCTCAGTGAGTACAATGAACATTGGATGTCAACTGTATGACTGCTCAGTGAGTACAATGATCATTGGATGTCAACTGTATGACTGCTCAGTGAGTACAATGATCATTGGATGTCAACTGTATGACTGCTCAGTGAGTACAATGAACATTGGATGTCAACTGTATGACTGCTCAGTGAGTACAATGAACATTGGATGTCAACTGTATGACTGCTCAGTGAGTACAATGAACATTGGATGTCAACTGTATGACTGCTCAGTGAGTACAATGAACATTGGATGTCAACTGTATGACTGCTCAGTGAGTACAATGAACATTGGATGTCAACTGTATGACTGTTCAGTGAGTACAATGATCATTGGATGTCAACTGTATGACTGTTCAGTGAGTACAATGAACATTGGATGTCAACTGTATGACTGTTCAGTGAGTACAATGAACATTGGATGTCAACTGTATGACTGCTCAGTGAGTACAATGAACATTGGATGTCAACTGTATGACTGCTCAGTGAGTACAATGAACATTGGATGTCAACTGTATGACTGTTCAGTGAGTACAATGAACATTGGATGTCAACTGTATGACTGTTCAGTGAGTACAATGAACATTGGATGTCAACTGTATGACTGCTCAGTGAGTACAATGAACATTGGATGTCAACTGTATGACTGTTCAGTGAGTACAATGAACATTGGATGTCAACTGTATGACTGTTCAGTGAGTACAATGAACATTGGATGTCAACTGTATGACTGCTCAGTGGTTACAATGATCATTGGATGTCAACTGTATGACTGTTCAGTGAGTACAATGAACATTGGATGTCAACTGTATGACTGCTCAGTGAGTACAATGAACATTGGATGTCAACTGTATGACTGCTCAGTGAGTACAATGATCATTGGATGTCAACTGTATGACTGTTCAGTGAGTACAATGAACATTGGATGTCAACTGTATGACTGTTCAGTGAGTACAATGAACATTGGATGTCAACTGTATGACTGCTCAGTGAGTACAATGAACATTGGATGTCAACTTTATGACTGTTCAGTGAGTACAATGAACATTGGATGTCAACTGTATGACTGCTCAGTGAGTACAATGATCATTGGATGTCAACTGTATGACTGTTCAGTGAGTACAATGAACATTGGATGTCAACTGTATGACTGTTCAGTGAGTACAATGAACATTGGATGTCAACTGTATGACTGCTAAGTGAGTACAATGATCATTGGATGTCAACTGTATGACTGTTCAGTGAGTACAATGATCATTGGATGTCAACTGTATGACTGCTCAGTGAGTACAATGATCATTGGATGTCAACTGTATGACTGTTCAGTGAGTACAATGAACATTGGATGTCAACTGTATGACTGCTAAGTGAGTACAATGATCATTGGATGTCAACTGTATGACTGTTCAGTGAGTACAATGATCATTGGATGTCAACTGTATGACTGCTCAGTGAGTACAATGAACATTGGATGTCAACTGTATGACTGCTCAGTGAGTACAATGAACATTGGATGTCAACTGTATGACTGTTCAGTGAGTACAATGAACATTGGATGTCAACTGTATGACTGCTAAGTGAGTACAATGATCATTGGATGTCAACTGTATGACTGTTCAGTGAGTACAATGATCATTGGATGTCAACTGTATGACTGCTCAGTGAGTACAATGAACATTGGATGTCAACTGTATGACTGCTCAGTGAGTACAATGAACATTGGATGTCAACTGTATGACTGTTCAGTGAGTACAATGAACATTGGATGTCAACTGTATGACTGTTCAGTGAGTACAATGAACATTGGATGTCAACTGTATGACTGCTCAGTGAGTACAATGAACATTGGATGTCAACTGTATGACTGCTCAGTGAGTACAATGAACATTGGATGTCAACTGTATGACTGCTCAGTGAGTACAATGATCATTGGATGTCAACTGTATGACTGTTCAGTGAGTACAATGAACATTGGATGTCAACTGTATGACTGTTCAGTGAGTACAATGAACATTGGATGTCAACTGTATGACTGTTCAGTGAGTACAATGATCATTGGATGTCAACTGTATGACTGTTCAGTGAGTACAATGATCATTGGATGTCAACTGTATGACTGCTCAGTGAGTACAATGAACATTGGATGTCAACTGTATGACTGCTCAGTGAGTACAATGATCATTGGATGTCAACTGTATGACTGTTCAGTGAGTACAATGAACATTGGATGTCAACTGTATGACTGCTCAGTGAGTACAATGAACATTGGATGTCAACTGTATGACTGTTCAGTGAGTACAATGAACATTGGATGTCAACTGTATGACTGTTCAGTGAGTACAATGAACATTGGATGTCAACTGTATGACTGTTCAGTGAGTACAATGATCATTGGATGTCAACTGTATGACTGTTCAGTGAGTACAATGAACATTGGATGTCAACTGTATGACTGTTCAGTGAGTACAATGATCATTGGATGTCAACTGTATGACTGCTCAGTGAGTACAATGAACATTGGATGTCATCTGTATGACTGTTCAGTGAGTACAATGAACATTGGATGTCAACTGTATGACTGTTCAGTGAGTACAATGAACATTGGATGTCAACTGTATGACTGCTCAGTGAGTACAATGAACATTGGATGTCAACTGTATGACTGTTCAGTGAGTACAATGAACATTGGATGTCAACTGTATGACTGCTCAGTGAGTACAATGATCATTGGATGTCAACTGTATGACTGCTCAGTGAGTACAATGAACATTGGATGTCAACTGTATGACTGCTCAGTGAGTACAATGAACATTGGATGTCATCTGTATGACTGTTCAGTGAGTACAATGAACATTGGATGTCAACTGTATGACTGTTCAGTGAGTACAATGAACATTGGATGTCAACTGTATGACTGTTCAGTGAGTACAATGAACATTGGATGTCAACTGTATGACTGTTCAGTGAGTACAATGAACATTGGATGTCAACTGTATGACTGCTCAGTGAGTACAATGAACATTGGATGTCAACTGTATGACTGTTCAGTGAGTACAATGAACATTGGATGTCAACTGTATGACTGTTCAGTGAGTACAATGAACATTGGATGTCAACTGTATGACTGCTCAGTGAGTACAATGAACATTGGATGTCAACTGTATGACTGCTCAGTGAGTACAATGAACATTGGATGTCAACTGTATGACTGTTCAGTGAGTACAATGAACATTGGATGTCAACTGTATGACTGTTCAGTGAGTACAATGAACATTGGATGTCAACTGTATGACTGTTCAGTGAGTACAATGAACATTGGATGTCAACTGTATGACTGTTCAGTGAGTACAATGAACATTGGATGTCAACTGTATGACTGCTCAGTGAGTACAATGAACATTGGATGTCAACTGTATGACTGTTCAGTGAGTACAATGAACATTGGATGTCAACTGTATGACTGCTCAGTGAGTACAATGAACATTGGATGTCAACTGTATGACTGCTCAGTGAGTACAATGAACATTGGATGTCAACTGTATGACTGTTCAGTGAGTACAATGAACATTGGATGTCAACTGTATGACTGTTCAGTGAGTACAATGAACATTGGATGTCAACTGTATGACTGTTCAGTGAGTACAATGAACATTGGATGTCAACTGTATGACTGTTCAGTGAGTACAATGATCATTGGATGTCAACTGTATGACTGTTCAGTGAGTACAATGAACATTGGATGTCAACTGTATGACTGTTCAGTGAGTACAATGAACATTGGATGTCAACTGTATGACTGTTCAGTGAGTACAATGAACATTGGATGTCAACTGTATGACTGTTCAGTGAGTACAATGAACATTGGATGTCAACTGTATGACTGTTCAGTGAGTACAATGAACATTGGATGTCAACTGTATGACTGTTCAGTGAGTACAATGAACATTGGATGTCAACTGTATGACTGTTCAGTGAGTACAATGAACATTGGATGTCAACTGTATGACTGTTCAGTGAGTACAATGATCATTGGATGTCAACTGTATGACTGTTCAGTGAGTACAATGAACATTGGATGTCAACTGTATGACTGTTCAGTGAGTACAATGAACATTGGATGTCAACTGTATGACTGTTCAGTGAGTACAATGAACATTGGATGTCAACTGTATGACTGTTCAGTGAGTACAATGAACATTGGATGTCAACTGTATGACTGCTCAGTGAGTACAATGAACATTGGATGTCAACTGTATGACTGTTCAGTGAGTACAATGAACATTGGATGTCAACTGTATGACTGTTCAGTGAGTACAATGAACATTGGATGTCAACTGTATGACTGTTCAGTGAGTACAATGAACATTGGATGTCAACTGTATGACTGTTCAGTGAGTACAATGAACATTGGATGTCAACTGTATGACTGCTCAGTGAGTACAATGAACATTGGATGTCAACTGTATGACTGTTCAGTGAGTACAATGAACATTGGATGTCAACTGTATGACTGCTCAGTGAGTACAATGAACATTGGATGTCAACTGTATGACTGTTCAGTGAGTACAATGAACATTGGATGTCAACTGTATGACTGTTCAGTGAGTACAATGAACATTGGATGTCAACTGTATGACTGTTCAGTGAGTACAATGAACATTGGATGTCAACTGTATGACTGTTCAGTGAGTACAATGAACATTGGATGTCAACTGTATGACTGTTCAGTGAGTACAATGAACATTGGATGTCAACTGTATGACTGTTCAGTGAGTACAATGAACATTGGATTCAACTGTATGACTGTTCAGTGAGTACAATGAACATTGGATGTCAACTGTATGACTGTTCAGTGAGTACAATGAACATTGGATGTCAACTGTATGACTGTTCAGTGAGTACAATGAACATTGGATGTCAACTGTATGACTGTTCAGTGAGTACAATGAACATTGGATGTCAACTGTATGACTGTTCAGTGAGTACAATGAACATTGGATGTCAACTGTATTACTGTTCAGTGAGTACAATGATCATTGATGGCTTTATATGAGAAGCGGTGTTGTGTTTTTGTTGTTTGTCCATGGTAGTCGACGAGGACCACTCATCATATTAGTCCAGTGCTTAGGCAGCCACGTGTGTCCTCTGGTGGAAAATTTAGCACAAAAGGTGTGTGCATGTCAGACAAGAGACGGTTGGGATGCCATCAGGGGGGTTTTAAACACCATTCTTGCTGGCCTGACGCCTGGATTTGGCAGCCTGTTATCTGTTTGCCTCACAGTCTGCTGCGCCATTCCGTATCATAGAACGCTAGGGAGCTTGGTCACTGGCTGCTGCCTCCCAGGAGTCATGTCCAATGTCAAATAGTGGTTTTAGGCGTATCTTTGTAGGGCATTTGTGGACTTCCGCGTGCTCTATGCCGATCGGTGAACTGGTCATAGAAAAGCCTATTTGCGAGCCAATGGTTCGGCAAGCCCACCCAGCGCAGTGCTGTTAACTACTGGGAAATTTCCCAAATCGTGGGAATTTTTTAGCCAAATTTATAGAAATGGGAATTTGGGAATTTATGAGGATTT
Organism: Ampullaceana balthica; assembly: GCA_944989445.1. Classification (NCBI taxonomy): domain Eukaryota; kingdom Metazoa; phylum Mollusca; class Gastropoda; family Lymnaeidae; genus Ampullaceana; species Ampullaceana balthica. The sequence goes on along the minus strand of CALYLW010000136.1, from coordinate 527,466 downwards.
GGCCTTAAATATGGGAATATTTGAGATTGACAAATGTTTAAAATTAAATACACACTTGAATGACAATAAAATAAAATGATTTGAAACATGCTAATTTTCAAATTAGAAATACTTTTTAGGGTGGGGGGAGGCTTTGTGACGTCATATTTGTTTATTTTTAGCGTGTCTGGGTTATTTTAGTTCGGATCAACATTTTAGTTGACGTGTTGGCTAGGTTTTTCTAAAAATTGTCACTGACCAAGTTCCCAGACTGAACACGTGAGCACACAGATGTCACGAACTCTACAAAACATCAAGTGGTTGGGTAAAATGTAATCTTAATTCGTTTTTTTAATATAATGACTGAATCAAACTGGCAGAATCAAACACTGGTGATATAGTCAAAGTGGACTGAAATGGACTACATAATGTATTAATTACAAAATATTAAAGATCTCGTTTTTTCAATAATTCAAGACTCTAAGAAATCTATGTAACTATGTATTATTAATTCATTGGTTATGAATAAAATAAATTACAAAACATTCATTTTTTAAATTTAATATTTTGTTAGCAATTACAGGCATTTTTACGCTTTGTAATATACAATATAGCGGTGTAATGGCCATAATTATGTTTTCATTTAGAGATTGTTGTTTTATTTCTATTTCTCCCAGTAACAAACTGAACGCAACCCCGCGCTTGTTGGCTTCGTCTACATGATTTAATGAATGTGGGAATTTTTAGTTTAATTTGGGAATTTTTTTACTCCTGCCTGGGAAAATTTGGCACCTCATGTTAACAGCACTGACGCAGCATAGTTTGCACTTCATACCGGGACTAATATTTCAGTGTTACTGTATGTATAAATGCTGAAGTTTTACTTAAGTTAACATGATCAAAATTTTAGTCATAATTATTCTTTGTAGATGTTTCTTCCTTTATTAAATATGCATTACATGTATATTACATTTAAAAGATTAGAACTATTTTTGAAGTTCAATTCATATTTTAAAGATAACCTCACTGTTTCTGAATGATTGAGATTCATGTGATTCCTCCGTGAAGAATTCTGATTAGTGCCATGTGAATTTTGCTTTACAACTCAGTTACCTAATTGTTATGAACAGTCCTCGATCCCTTTGTCTAAACAACTTATTTCCCTTATGATTAGGAGCAGTCCTCACTTAAGCTAGAATATGAAAATAGGCAAAGTGTATTTAGAGATATCCAGAACCTTTTTTGGGAGAAAATTTGCGGAGCACTAATGGAACAAGTTCCTTAAAAAGGATTTTATTGTGGTCCTTAACCTGTGACCTTTTAACCTTTGATGCCAATTTTAACCTTAGTGATCAGCACAGAAAAAAAAATGATGCAAAATTCCAAGTGGCAATATTTCGAATGAGTAACAGAAATAAATTATTCAGATGTTTTGCATCAAGAAAATCTTGTTCTTTAAAAAACTGACAAGATCTCAGTTGTTATCATTTCTTATCATGGTTAGATGAGGAGTTTTAAAAAAGCTTTGGCTTGGGAATGTTGGATTAGGGGTGGACTTTGAAACAAAGGGAATTGAGTTGGGTGTGATCTGGGTCTGATTAATTAGAAAATGGGTCTTATGAATAGGTTTCTGTAAAGTCAGTTCTATTCAATTTTTTAAAAAAATACCTGAAAGTGTTATGAGAAATTTGTTTTCATTTGTTTATTTTTTTTAATAGTGCAATGATATTGTTCAACTGCCTGTTTGTAAATAATATATATTTATTTGCGCATATTAAAAATACTGTCAATGTCAATTGATGTTCATTAGATACTTTAATATGAATCATAAAAAAAAATGTTTTCATCTGTTTAAAAGAACAAACAGAAATACAATTTGGTTAATTTGCTAACTAAACGCTAAAAACGATCTGTTTTTTGTTGTTGTAATTATGGAATCCCTTTATTAAAATTACAAAGACTGCCGCTACCATAGCTGGTCTTAGCAATTGCGGGGCCCTAAGCGGCTTAGTATGCGAAATGGATTGCGGGGGATCCAGTTTGGGTAGGGATAAGGAATTAATAAGAATAATAAGTGAAAATTAAGATAGGCGGGCCTATGAAACCGCAGGGCCCACTGCTGCCGCATAGGTTGCAGTGGCTAAAGACCGGCCCTGGCCGCTACCCTAATGTTAAATGTAAATTGTTATCTCCACATTTGACAGGCAGATATTGGTGAAAAACGTTTTGTTATTCATACAAATTTCACATATATTTTTATTTGTATCACATACACATATAATTCATGTGCTCTTTCACTTGCAATAGTTTTATTTTTAGTAATAATTTTTATTTGACTAAGTTTTATTTACAATATATTAAAATTAAAGCTTTCAATAAAAGGAAAGTTTATATTTTGAAAATAAAACCGAGGTTGATTTTACTTAGAAATCTATTTACAATAAAACAATATTATTTCATTTATACTGTTAAATATGATTTTAACTCTCATTTGAGGAAGACAACTTTCCAATTATTTTATAAGTTTTGAGTTTTAGTTTTACAGTTAATTTCATATTCTTTGAATTCATTTTTTTTTACGTTCAGTAACCCTCAACTATATTTATTTATTTATTTGTTTGAGATACAATCCAAGTAAACAAGCAACATCCAGGTTTCTAATTAATGCTTAAATTACAGTATTATAGTAAATTTAAGCATATAAGTGTTGGTAAGACAGCAAGGATATCTCAAATTTTAAAATTTAATAGTTATAAATAATAAATATTCAAAAATTAATGTTTGTTACAATTAATAGAAAATTGTGAATAAAAATGTATTCTCTTATCTCCATGCAAATCAAAATTCTTTCTTAAAAAATTATTTTGTAACTTATATTATTTTAAATTAAGGACCATTTTCAGTAATCAACAATTCCCTTTTTTTAAAGCTTCAGAGAAAAATGAACTCTTAGCTACATGTATGCCTTTTGATTTAGTTTGTCTTTTTAAAGTAAAATGAAGGGGTTGGTGTGAAAAATAATTTTTAAAAATGTATCTTACAAAAAAGAAACTGATAGTTAGAAGGCTTCCTATTGCAAAATATTATAAAGATTTGTAATAATTCCTCTTGATTTTGATAAGATATGAATAAAATGGGTTAAAAGTAGGGCTGTTATCGATTAATTTAAATTTAATCGTTAACTTTTGAAAAATTGTCGATTAATTAATCGATAATTTCGATTAAAACCAAAAATAGAAATTTATGACGTCATTAAGCTGAACATTTCTCACGGACATTGAAAATTAAGAATATTTTGAACTAAATTTCATGACAATGTGTTGATACTTGATTTGTGCTGAATGTGGTACGTCAGCGATGTATTTGATCCTTTAAAAGAGAATTGTTTATGGCAGTGGACACAGTAAACGCTTTCACCATCTTCGACATTGCCATCCGTAGTTAGCTTAAAAACAACATATTTGCTCAACTTTCTAGTTATATGTTTAAATTTAACTGGGCTGATGCTGTCAGCAGGGCCGTCTTAACGCTTAGGCCCGTTGGGCATTTGCCCGGGGGCCCACGAGCATATGGGCCCCATGGGAATATGTTTATTTATATATATTATGTATATTTATTTTTTTATTCCTGCGGGGGAAGGGCCCAACACTATTTCTTTGCCCAGGGGCCCAAAATGGTGTAAAGACGGCTCTGGCTGGCAGCCAATTTATAGTTGACGTCTCCCGGTCAACATAAATTAGTAAAATAAATTTTAATATTACGCGGGAGATGTTTGTACGTAAAAAATATATATATAAATTATTATTAATTTTTTAAAATAATTTATTATCTATTACTAAAAAATGTTTAAAATATTATAAATATTTTCTTAAATTTTAATCAAATTTTTATCGATTAAAATTATTTTAATCGATATTTAATCTATAAAATTTTTAACGATTAATCGATAAATTAATCAATAATTTCCGCAGCCCTAGTTAAAAGTTGTCTAAACTTTAATGTCCCCATGTAATTCTTTCCTTTAATTGATTTAATTCTATTCAAGAAGGGACATAACTTCATGGGAAGACCCGAGTTATGAAAGTTTGGTTTTCCATGTAGCACTGGGATTCTGTTAGTTTTATTTTTTTATTTCAAAATTCCTGGATCACCTCTGCAAACATGTTTTTATTTTCAAACCACTAGACTATTCCTTTTATTCAAATGCTTTTTTACATTTTTTCGTATATACACATATTTCTTGTTTGTTAATTTTTCATCGAGACAGTAAAACTCTGGACATGAGACTGTATAATTGTCTACAAAAGCTCTCCAAACCAGTATTTAGGTCTAAAATGGCATGTTTGGGTTATTTTGGTAAATCTTGGTGGAAAACATATTAAGAAAAAAATAATTATTTCCAAAAAACAAATGATACATCTTGTGTTTTGAAGATTAAAAATAATGTCTCAATGAAAAACTATTTTTTTTAAAATTGAATAATTTAACAAAATATGAAATTTACATTCATTATGTTTTGTATTTTAAAACATATTTAAAAATTGAGGTCTTCATCTTATGGTACTTTGGAAGAGAAATCTAAAATTGTTTTATGAAAGTTGTTCATTACACATAATTCATCAGAAAGATTTTCATGCAATGTGTGTTACAGTTACAGGTACAGAAAAATTGTGAAAAAAATTATAACATTGTCATGGTAAAACTGTTAAGATGGAGAAACAATAAAATTAGAATTCATATCTAAAGAAAATTGATTTTGTTCTTCTTTATGAGTTACTATTCTGGTTCAGACTGTTTTATATTGTGATAATAAACTGCCATTGTTCAGTATTTTTTAAGCCATAAAATGTTCATGATTTTCTACTATTGTAAATGCTGCTTTGAAATGCACCAGGGTCACATGCCACCTGAAGTCAGTTTGAGACAAACTGCAGTTAACTTAGTAGTTTTACTTATATTGTTACAAAGAATTTTGCCCATCATTAAATAGCTACTAAACTTTATTTATTAATTTATTTTTATTAACGAGAACTTTGTTCCTACAATAAAACTGATGTTATACATGATCTTTGATTCCAAGGGATTTCGGAGCTTCAACTAAGCAATAGAATTGATCTATCTGGGTATTTTCGTAAGGAATTGTATACAAATCAATTTAATATGCAGTAATTTCTGATTATAAGATTTGTTTATGGAATTTTGTTCCAAAAAATCAGACTTGTACTTCTTAATGTGAGGTAAGTGTTATGCTTAAAAAAGCCACATAATGTTTGTCAAAACCCAGAAAAATGATAATTATTATAATGTGAATATTTTTTTTTCACCTCATAGTTTGAAAATGTTTCCTTTTTAATTGAACATCTTTTTGTGAATAAAAAATATATTTCATTAAAAATAAGTGTGTTTTTCTTTTTACTAGATTTCTTAAATATTGTTGTAATTGTGATATCAGTGCTAGTACTAGTAGCATCAATGAGTAAACAGCTGAATCTTGTGAGTAGAGTCTCTGTCTAAAATACAGTCCTTCCTGGTCAACAGGTTCACTATTTAAGATATTCAGTCTTGTCAAAAGGATCATCTTAAGGAAAATTGATTACTCAGTTTTAAAATGATGCAGGCAATGCTGAACCTCTTTGAAATACCACATTTGGTGGGGGATTTACAATTTTAAGACTACTGTGCATTTCCCAGTTGCAGTCAAACCTTATGAAGATGTACAATAGAACTGTGTAGATGTAAATTGGCTGATTCCAACTTTGAAAGCAAACAAACTGAAAAAGCAAGTAGATCATGGAAGCAAAATTACCTATTTTCACTTTGTTAGGAACTCAACAAAAAAAAACAACTGTGCAAGATGAATGACTAATGACTTTAATTGTGGTTAGATGTAAAAAAAAACCTTTAGTGACTTTCATGACATTAATGTTTCAATTTTTAAAAAAATTATTACAGATCGGCAGATGACATTGCTACAAAATTTGTTTTTTAAAATCATTTAACTCTAACATGAGGAAATGAACCAGAACAGACTGAGGCTTCCAAAGTGCTTCAAAGCTGAGCCATTATGTTTTTATTGTAAAACAAATAGCTTTTAAATTATTAAGTATTAAAAAGAAAGCTCTTTGTTTTTCCTCTTAACATAACTTTTAATAACATTGTAGAAAATGATGCCAGTAACAAAACAGGCTTTATAAGTTGTTTTTTTCAAGAATGTTTATCAATTTATGCTAATTTGATGTAATTATTTTCTGAAAAATGAATAATTCTTTAATTGATTCTGCAAAAGTTTGCATTGTAAAATAGTTACAATACCTTAAAAAAAAATGTATCATTTGAAACAGCATTAAGATTTTATTTCTTTATATTGGTTTGGAAATGTTAGGATTAATACAAAATGTGAAGTTTACGAATTACGCCTCCTTTTGTAAAATATAAACAAACAGGTTGCAACATGGTTATCACCTTTTTCCTTAAAATTCACTTTTAGACAAGATTAATGTTTTTAAAAAATGAATAAATAAAAAAACAAAGATAAAATGAGTTGGTAATGAATTTATATTTTATTAAAATTTTGCTAAATGTAAATATTTCAAATTCAGATAAATATATCAAAATGATTTTAAAACACAACTTTAAGATAATTATTGAACATACTCCTGAACTGAAGCATTTGAAATTTGAAATAAAACCACATTTGAGCATTTTGCTAACCATTTACCTAAAAGTTCCATCATATAAAATCAACATATCCTATTAAGCATTTATGAGTTACAAATATTGATAAGCATATACAGGCAATTGTATCATTAAAACAATACATTTTTCTAAAATTATTATTAAACTCTCTTTTTGTTAACTTTTTAAAGAATACATGCACTCCATTTTTTTTTAAATTTTTTTTTAATTAACTGAATTATTTGAGAATATCAATGTCTAAAGACTTCTCAATAATAATTTTAATATATTTGTTTCAAAGAAAAGTTATCTTTAAAATTTCTGATGTATCTACAAATGGGGAAATGATGTCCAGCAATGGTAAGTGTATTTTTGCTTGTAACTCCTGAAGTCCTCATGTGATTTTAATTTCAAGAAAGGCTTAAATTGTCCATCTAGTTGAAATTTTTAGGCAGAGGCTTACAAATCATGCTCTCTAGGCACTCAAACACAGTGTGAGGATCCTGGTCAGCATTGACATGTTGACAGTCTGTGTAGTAATCCAGCAACTCTTCAGTGTAAGAGTAAAATCTGGACAGTTGTTTGGAGACATTTTCCTCACTGTCTTTCTCATTTTTCCATAACCTGTCCTTAACCTTGAAAATATGTTATAAAATATATTTTGGTATTTTGTAAAATAAAAAAACCATATTTTAAAAATACTAAGGTATTGTTTTAGTTTAGAGTTTTAAGTTCACTAACAGTGGTCGGGTGGGGGGGGGCATATATTGTTTTTTTATTAATAGAATTGTTTTTTTTATGAATGGTTTATCGGTAACATGTAAATCAAATCTTAACATTGCACCATTATTTTGTGCTACAAAATAGTTCAAATTCATAATTTTTCAAATAATTCACTAATTCCATTTGAAGGATAATTAATAAGAAGGGTTTATTTATAACTTAACATGCTCTTTTTCACAAATTTAAATAAGAAACAAGATTTCAGAAAAAAAAGAGAAGAGTAACCAGTTTAGGGGATTAATGATGCTGCACGGCAGTAGATCATCCTACAAAGAACTACATTCAATCCAAGTTCAACAACTAATTTAAAAATTATTTACAGGGGAGCTCAAGAAAAAGCAGGCTCTGGGTGCTAAATAAAGTATTGGCACTTCATACATTTTTTAAAATAAAATGTTATAATCAGCAGTTCAACTCAATCTTAAACATTAATATTTTTGTCATGTGTCTATGAACTTACCTCCTGACTGATCGGTGGGTTGTACAGCAAATGATATTTCTCTCCTGTGATTGGATCAATGGCTCTCAGGGTAAGCCGCTCAATAACAGAATCACTTGGGACATCTAAGATAAATACCCTGGGAAAACAGAATACAAAAAAAAATGAATAAATAAATAAATCATTAAAACAATGATACAAAATCAATACATGGTTTGTCGGACAACAGTTGAAATCTTCGAACTTCAGATTGACAGCTGCAGAGCCTATAATGATAGCTAGAGAAAGACCATCTATTCAACTCTTAAAATATTAGATCATTTGATCTGCAGAAAGGCAAATTATTACCTCTGTTAATGTAAATGGAATATGTTACATTATTTTATCCCAAGGAGTACCAATTAGCAAAACTTAACTATCAGTCCCAAACCACCATATCATTACTTATATTTTGTGTACTGATTAGGTTTCTATCCATTTCTGTGTTTTCTATCTCTTTTCCTTTTAGTTCCCTCTGTAATTTTTCTAATAATTCACCTTTTCCAGCTTCAGACTTCTTCAGCTCTGTTACCTTTCTATCTTTGTCCTTAATTATTTTAAGCCAGCTGGATTTTTCTTCATCATTTTGAGCCAGTAGTTTGTACATTTCGGCAATTTCTCATTTATTGTGAATATTTTTTTAATTCATAACTTCAGGAATAATTTGTACCTGTTTGGCCTAAAGCCAGCTTTGTCAAGCTGTTCAGCCTGCTCTCGAGTACGAGGATATCCATATAAGACCCAACCTCGTGTGACGCAATCAAGACGACACAATCTGTCTTTCAAGATATCGAGAACAATGCTATCAGGCACTGTTGGGAAGAAAAAATTATTAACCTTGACAATTTTAATCAAAAGAATTTATACTTTTTCACCAATAACAAGACAGTAATATCACATATGTTCCTGTTTATAAATTTTCTCTTCATTTTGATTTCCATCAATCTGATACAAGAGTTTAGACATAATTGAAAAAATATATAAGAAGAATCATACTCTCGCTATTTATAAATTTTATCTCCATGAAAGTCTTACACTGAATCTCCTTTTCAACATAAGGCTTGGCAGCCAAACCAGATTTTGTTTCTTGAGCTATTGCTTGTCTAATCAGCTGGCCACATGACACTGCAAAAAGATTTTTTTTAACAAGCAAATAATTAACAATTCATCAATTTTTGTATGCTGATTTATTCCTAGATTCCAATACAGGGTGAAATTAGTATGTTTAACTAAATATGAACAAATATGTGCCACTTAAAATTAAACAAAAAAATTGAATTGAACATTAGACTTATCGACAGCTTGCTAACAGGACTTTCCCGACAAAATTTAATCTTACTATTATTTCCTTGTAGAAAATTTTGATTTGGGTTTTTATTTATACACACATATAAAAAATGCTACATTACAGTAAACTATCATTATTAAAAATTATTATTGAATTATCAATCAGTTAATTTGGTTTATCAAATAAAAATGAGTCAGCTATTCACCTTTAACAAGATTATACTTATTAGCCAATAGTGCAGCCTGTACCCCTCTTCCACTTCCTAATGAGCCAATCAAAATCACTCTTGGTGTATGAGGGGCACTTGATCTTGGCTGACTACATAAGAATGATAGAGCTGAAAAATTTAATTAGAAAAATGCAAATTGAAAAATATGTGTATGTCTCTAAAAGATTTTTTTAAAATTTGAATTTAAAAAATGCATTAATATTAAATGTCATTTTAAGTTTGTCATATCTTAGACAAAAATGCTGCCTTATTTTTAATACTAAAATAGATTTAATGTCTTTTTTTAATATTTAATTCAGATAAAACTATTTATTGAGCTGCCATTACAGATTCTTACACATGCAGTTTCTAGGTTATCAGTCCTTTTGCTTTGACTTGAAAGCCTAATTTTTGTTTCATTTGAATTTACTTTCATTGTTTCTTGTATAGCAAATAATTTATTTTTTTAAAAATTACTGACGAAATTGAAATAATTATTTCAGTGATAAAATATGAAGCAATGAAAAGAAAAAAACTCGAACGAATTGAACCTTGAGAGTAGACATCAGCTTTGGGTTGGTCAGCATTGACCTTTTTCACAACTTGCTCATAGCAACGAAGAATTCCATCGATGTGTCTATGATAAACAACTAATTTATTGACCATATCTTCCTCTTTATATCCTTTGGGCTCCTTGAGTCTGTACTGAACTTCAGGGTTACCAGGCCAATCAAATGTTGTGTGGTACACATCTAAAAATAGCAGATGATAATACTTTGTAGCTAGCCTAACACAAGAGGAAACAGATTACGAAAATAAACATAACTAATAAAAGTCAATTATACATTGCTAATGTACAAAATTATGTATTTTAAGTGCTTAGATTTATATTTTTTTATTTCAATGAATGTGATGCCGATATTAAAATAATAAAACAGACATCAGCACAAAAATAATTTGTTACATGCCCCCATTTCAACCTAATTCCTAGTAGTGTTTGTGGGCGATAGCTCTAAATCTCAACTAGAACAACCAGATTATTACTGAGAATTACAACCATCTTATGCTAAGCAGGCTGACTGAATTCAGTGAAAACTAACAAATGATATTCAGGTTTTTTAAATATATTGGATATGAAATGTATAAAGAGAAAAGTATTGGTATATTTCCTGTTGTGAAATGTTTTACCTCCTGTTTTTTTGTCAATTCTCTTTCCAGCAGCTCTCTCAACAAGAACAGTGTCTGGAGCTTCCAAAACAACTGAAATATATTGGAATAAATTTAAAGCTGATTATTGAAGTTTTAATAATTCACTGTTTAATTAAAAATACTGTAAATTATTTCTTTAAATATTTTGCTAATTAACAATTACAAAAGAATTAGCATAACCAAGCAGTGTTGCATTCCTAAAGGTTATGGTCATTTTTGGTTCAGCTTTCATTTTAATGAAAGAATTTGACCTACTACCAATTTTATGGCACATTTTATGTCTAATCTCTGTAAACTAATGCAATGAATGAAGTGCCTTGAAAAAATAGGGGGGGGGGATGAAATGTTAAATTAAGCCCTTCATGTAAGTCAAATCAGTCTTGAGTCTCTATTGCTCCATTTCTCAAGTACCCAGAGAACTTAGCGTAGTCTTTTATTTTAATTTAAAGGTGAAAGATAAAGTTACATTACTGCAGTGCTTAGGGAAGATGCCACTCTCCTGCATGGCTAATGCTTGTTCTCTGGTACGAGGGAAACCCTCTAGAATCCATCCTTTCTTCATGCAGTCAGGAAGCTGGATTCTTTCTGTCAGGATTTTGACAAGTAAAGATGGTGGGATATGTGGCAGCTGCTCCCATAAGGTCAAGATTCCTTGCTAAAAATTCAGTTGAAAAACTGTTAGCAGTTTTTACAAATAAAAAATAAGTCTTGAAACTAAACCTTTATAATAAAATGGATATTATTATTTTAACTAATTACCAAGTCAGCTATAATTTTGTAAAAAAAACAAAAGAAAACAGCCTTCTTACTTCCCTGCTTGTGGTAAATATTTTCAAAAGCTTTTTCTTGATAACTGGATCAGCATCTTCCAACAGATGTTTTGGGGTCAGATGTATGCAGTGCAGTTTGTTACTGACCAACTTGGATATGGAACGTTTCCCTGCACATGGTGGTCCTATGACACAAATCTGAGGAACTGAAATATACATACATATAATATGCTATTATATTCTTTGTAGAAAAAGTGTTGCTTTTTTTGGTGAGAAATAATTTTTAGAAGATAACACATTTTATTTAAACAAATGAAATTTTAAAATAAACACATCTGGTGGTCAAGATATAAATTTAAAGGAAAATTACCCAGTTCATGTCATTTTATTAAATTTAACCATAAATTATTGTTCTGATATGCTTAAAATTTAAAAAATTCAATATTATTTCCCTCATTTGTTATGGCTATTTTTCATCCATGAGAAGTTTCTCAACAAATATTTAAATTAATAAAATCATTTAACAAGTTCAACATACCATCATCATTTTCTTTCTTTAGTAAGGTAATAAGGAAGCTAATAGGATCATCTGGTTTTGCAATAATAAGCTGCTCTATCATTCTCTGGAAAAAAAGATGAATGTAATAACAATGTATCCAATGGCATAAAAGTGTGAGCTCCTCTCTCAAATATGAACACATTCAAATCAAGTAATTTTTGGTATCAATTGAAATAGAAATTTAAATGTCTGTTTCTTCATAAATCTCAAATCATGATAAAAATTTTGATATTACCTTTCATTTTAAATGTATCTGATTATAATATATACCTTGTGTGTTTTACACAATCTACATTTTGCGCTGGGGCCCTTTATTTCACTTTTTGGTTTATAACATACATTTTAGTTTCATATACTAATTACATCTGTAAAAGTTTCTCTATAAAGCCTAAGGTTTTGTTGGATTTTTTATTTACTTCATTGACAAGGGATTCCATGATAATTTCTCTTTTATTATTATTTTTTGTGTGTCCCATAACCTCGTGGTCGTAGGGGGTTCTAATGTTTCCATTAGAACTTTCTCGGGGCTTAGTAGACCTTGGCGGCGCCCATCTCCTCTCCAGGTCAGCGGAGGACTTTGTAGCGATAGTCATTCATCATTATATTATTATTTATTATTACTTCTAAGTATTTTTGCATCCTTACTTCGGATTACTTGTTTCTCATGAATGAAATAGTTTGCAGTTCTTTGTTCTTTTTCTTTGTTACATTTAAACAGTTGACACTTTTTTGGATGAAAAGACAGGGTCCAATTATTTCCTCATTTTATTAATTCATCTAGTTCTTTTTGTTTGATTTTGCTATCTTGTTCTGATTTAATTGTTCTATAGATTATATAATCATCAGCAAATAACCTTTTTTTTTAATTACTGATGAGATGCTGTTGGGTAAATCAATTTATAAATTAGGAAGAGTAGAGTGGCTAGGACAGTTCCTTGTGGCACTCCTGACTCCTGAGTTAACCATTATAAGTGCTGATTTAGATCCGTTAATTATTACAGTTTGCTCTCTACCGAAAAGGAAATCTTAGATCCAATGAAGTATGGGACTAGAGATGCCAAAGCATAAACGTTTTTGAGTAAACTAGAGTGGTAGCTTTATCAAATGAAGAGCTCAAGGGAAGAAACGGCTATGTCACATTTTTGTACTTTTGAGATATTCAAGCTTTAAAGTTCAAAATTATAGAGATGTCTTATAAAATACCTAAATAGATTTGAATTTTTAATAGGGTCAGAGAAATAATGTTTTCATAAAATTTCATCCAGAGGATTCTATTTTTGTTCCTCTATCAGATACAAGGCATAACTAAAAAAATTCGAAAATGTCACTTAGCCATTTCTTCCCTTGAGGTCTTCAAATGCTTTTGAGAAATCAAGAGTCTGGTAATATTGCATCTGTTTGATTATTATCTAAGCATTTAGACAGATCAGCTTTTAGACCAATTAATTGTGCTTCACATTATTTGTTTTTCCTAAAGCTGAGTTAAATATTTTGATGAATTATCAATACTGTTTAATTAAATAGACTTAATTTGAATTATGGCAATAGTGTCAATTGTCAATAGTATAGCAAATTATAGTAGCCAAATTAGATTTCAGAAATACACTGTAATGCAGATTAATATGCTTTTACACACTATTATGGTTATACTGTAAAATACAGTAAAACATATTATTATTATTATTTATCATGCGTTAACTTAGTGGTTTAGTCTTTAGTCTAATTTATCATTAATAAAGATCATTTAAATATTCCATGTAAATAAATGGATTAACTTTAAGGCTTACACTTAAATTTTAATTAATTTCTCACGCTGCTGATTTTTTTTTCTAATTTATTAAATAACATTAACTCATTAACATGACATAAATGAATAAAATACAATGTGTAGGCTAATCATTTTAACATATACAGTGGTGCCTCGAGATACAAATGCTTAAAGATACAAAAAAATCCAAGACACGAAAGGCCACTTGAAGAATTTTTTGTTCCAAGATACCAACAAAAATCAAGATATGAAAAACACGCAGCTGACAACACTGGAAATCATGTGACATCATTCAACCCACCACCAACAGTTCTGCTCTCTTTTTTTTCTATTGGTCAGTTCCAGCCATGATTATGTGTCGCATGTCACGCACGCTTTCTTTACTGTGTACTGTCCTAAATTTTTGAATATTTTTGTGCGCTTTTTGTGAAAGCGTATTTTTATGGCTATAACTTCACATAAATTAATAGCTGATAGTAAAGCACAGAAGTGAGGCAAAGAAAATGAAAAGTGAAACAAAAATTAGAAAGCACAAAACAAAAAGAAAAAAACAAAAAAACTTAAAAAGCAAATAAAAAATTTACATAAAATTAAGTGTTATGTTACATGTGTTTAATGCAGAAATTTAAATGTGTTTATTTAGAATTAATTTATGTAAAGTTTGTACATTAAGTATCAACATACATAATTCCCGTAATGGATGTAATGCTTCTTGGATGTAATGCTGTTAGGTTCAATAGTGTCCACCAAAAATTACTGCACCAAATATAACTCTTTTTGAACGTTCCGCATAAAATTGTTCAATATGATAATAAATGAATCAAATAAAAATAAATAAAATAAATGTAAGTTCTGTATTACGTTATTTTTTAATCTGATGTGTATTTATTTTGAAAACGTCCGTCATTTTTGACGGGTGATACGCTAGTTATTTTCATAAAGGAATAGCCACACTAAAAGGCTCAAATAATAAAACCTATAATGATAATGAAACTAAAGCTAATATCCTTAACACATATTTTGCATCATCTTTTTCTGCCTCAGGCGACAAGGAAGTTTTAATAAATTTAAATAAAATGGAGGAAATAGGTAACATAACTGTAGATGAGATAGGTATACATTCACTCCTAAAAAACTTTAAAATAAACAAAGCTACTGGCCCAGATGATTTGCCTGCAAGATTATTAAAAGAACTAAGCAATGAACTGTCCCCAATCCTTGTAGTTCTCTTTCAAGCCTCTCTAAACCAGGGTAAAGTGCCCCAGGATTGGAAATTAGCTAACGTAACTCCACTCTTTAAGAAAGGGGATAAATCAGACCATGGTAATTACAGGCCTGTATCACTTACTAGTATCACCTGTAAATTACTAGAACACATAATATATAGTAGAATAGTTAACCACCTTGACAAATATAATGCCCTATGCCCACATCAACACGGCTTTAGAAAAAACAGATCATGTGAAACACAATTAATAGGTTTAATAGATGAACTATCAAAAGGCTTGGACAAAAATGATCAAATAGATACAATATTACTAGACTTCTCAAAAGCATTTGACAAAGTTCACCACATTAGTTTACTTAAAAAACTTAACTACTTTGGAATCTCAGGTTCCTTACATCACTGGATCCAAGACTTCCTTTTGGGCAGGGAGCAAACTGTAATAATTAATGGATCTAAATCTGCACCAATAAAGGTTAACTCAGGAGTTCCACAAGGAACTGTGCTAGGTCCCTGACTCTTTTAATTTATATAAATGATTTACCCAACAACATCTCAACAGGTACAAAAGTTAGGTTATTTGCTGATGATTGTATAATCTATAGAACAATTAAATCAGAACAAGATAGCAAAATTTTACAAAAAGACCTAGATGAATTGATAAAATGGGAAACTAACTGGAGTATGAGTTTCCACCCAGAAAAGTGTCAACTGTTAAGAGTAACAAAGAAAAAGAAACAAATAAATTCAAAATATTACATTCATGGAAAAGAACTGACCCAAACTAAAGATGCAAAATACTTAGGAGTCTTAATAAATGAGAAACTATCATGGAATCCCCATGTCAATGAAGTTATTAAAAAATCAAACAAAACCTTAGGCTTTATAAAAAGGAACTTTAACAAATGTAATAGAGATATAAAACTAAAATGCTACCTCACTTTGGTGAGACCTGTACTAGAATATGCATCTTCTGTATGGGACCCATCCACCAAAGAAAACATTGATAAACTAGAACAAATTCAAAAAAGAGCGGAAAGATTCATTACTGGAGAATATTCAAAACTGATAAGAATAACAGCATTAGTTAAATCATTAAACCTTGAAACACTAGAGGATAGAAGAACCAAGAGCAAAGTAGTAATTATTCATAAAGCAATTAATTCTAATTTAGAAATACAACACAAAGATAACTTAATACAACCCTCAGATAGACATAAGGATAAAAACACCTTTCTTATTCAGTATGCAAGAACAAACACATACAAATTTTTGTTCTTCCTGTCCGGAATTCTGGGCGTGGAATGGGTTGCCTGAAGAATCCAGGAAAACCAACACTTTATCAACATTTAAATCTCTAATAAAAATGCAGGACTAAACACAAACCATAGATAAGCGTAGGATGCAATAATCTTCTGTATAGAAGAAGCGTCTGTAAACAGATAAGATAAAGTTAAGTGTTTGGTACGTAATGCCCTAATGTTTTCAGCCATCTGTTCTCCTCCCTTACCACCTTCTCACACACTTCGCCACATTGCCTCACTCGAGGGTTCACATTTTTGTACATAATAAATAACATATTAATAATAAAAGTGTATTTCATTTATTTTTATTTGTTTTATTCTGATTTCTTTGTTTTATTATTATTTGTTTTATTTATATGAAATTTTAAGGATTGAAGAATCCTACTAGGTTTTTCTATAGTTTTCCATGATATTTTCAATGTTAGTGTTGTTTCTGTGTGGCTTGGAATGGTTTAAGTTTAAGTATTTTACATGTAAAACTTAGTTCGAGGTATGAAAATTCCAAGATACGAAAGCCACACTGGAACTGATTAATTTCGTATCTCGAGGTACTACTGAATGTATTATAAATAATGTATTATAAATTATTATACTATTTATACATTCTTTTCGTTTAGCCTGCCTACTGAATTGACTAAAAATTATAATTTATTAATTAATATCTATGTTTAAATATAATTAATATATTACTTTCCAGCGTCACTTCTCGTTTACTATTTAATTCCTTGATTGCCGATGCCTTTCATTTGAACAATATTTCAATAACAAACTAGTATAATTGTAGTATTATAGTTTTTATATAGTCTCAGTGTAAGTCAAGCAAGTGTAAGTAAAAAATACAAGTAGTAAAACTAAGAACGGTAGAGATGAGCGATAGTAAAAAAGACTAATTGCCATTTACGTGAGTAGAAAACGTATAAGCCTAAATTTTCTAACATACCTTATACATGTCAAAAATTCCATGTTTCTCTGCGTATGTTGCAAATTCTGGTGGAACACGCAACGGTCTTTTTGTTTGATCCATTTTTAAATGTACAACTACAACTGCTGCCGATTTCCGTTGTTTATCAAGGTTGCTACGACGCCATTGTTTTTACAACGCAGAGTTTTCATTGGCTATAGGTATAATATTTGTTGAGAAAGATTATTTTTAAACGACTTAATTATGTTACTTATCTTGGATCTAAGAAATCAACCCCGTTCCAGTAAAAATATTATAGTCATTCCTCGGCAATATCTGTGTTGTGTAAAAAAGAACATAAGACTAATATAAAGAATTATGCATGGCTTAAAATAATATAAATATCTTCTTTTTTTAATCCCCTCTGTTGCTGCATTCCACTGATCCACCCCGCCCCCTCCCCCCGGGGGGGGGGTCACTTTTGTTTTTTTAGGAGCAAGTGCTGAGATATTTCTTACTAAACTTTTTTTTTAAATTATGTCGATTAATTCACATACATATATTTTGAATAAAGTTATGGAGGGCTATTATTAGTTTTAATATAATATATAGGCTTAGAAATTAAAAAAAATGTGTTCCTTTAATTTAAGTCTTACAATACACCACACTGTCCACACCCGACTGTCACCTGTTTCAACTGACAACCACCTCACTTTATTTAGTTTACTGAACCCTTTGGTTTTATTGCGACTTGCTCCACAGCGCACCATGCTGCACTCTCATTCACCTCATTCCAGTAAGCATTAAAATGAGTATAAAAAACACAGATGTACTAATTACCCATTAAGCTGATGCTGTACATTTCATAAGTTATGGTCTTTGGGTTGCTCTGATTTCAATTTTATAATGACATACATAAATACCACCCCCCACCAATGTTCTCTTTAAGCTGCGCGGCCGCGCAGATATCTGACCAACGCCGTGCAGCAGTTTAGAATTACCGCACAGCAAATTCTGTACCCAACTCAAGTGGCATCTCCAACATACAACATTTCAAAGAATTTTCAGACATTTGTGATTAGGAACAAACATTACTTATTTATTAGATCAAGTTTTAAAAAGGCTCTTTTCACTGTGTGTTTGAAAAATAATTTAAAACTGATCTATCTTATAGTTTATAGAATTTTTTTAAAATCTGAATACATGTTGACATATTTTCATGTGTTAGGTGATAGTGCTTATGCTTTCACCAATGTCTACATCATTTAAATATACATTTAATTAAATTGATTAATTCATAATGATGTTAGGGAAAGTCACAGTGAATGATGTGTGACTGATTTTATGAACACATTTTTAAGAACATGTAAATAATTCTTCATGGAATGATTGAATATAGGGACTTTTAAAATTAATATCTTGACGAGTATGACAAAATTGTCCAGCAAAATGTTTAGAAACTTATACAGGTTCCTTATTGTAACATTTCATTTTAAATTTGTACATCTTATAACAAATATGTAAGTGCAGGAATACCCTTCCTTCTCAAGTGCTGTTAGTTGTTAGTACATTTAAAGGATTTCTTTTGATGTTCCTTTCCAGCTTCTTATGCTGAATCTCACAAGTCTTATGAGATCTCCTACTTAAGTAGCATTTTATGTCAAAATGTCAGTGTTTAAATGACTTGACTGCTTAGTTAATTTATTAATTATTTTTAGTCTGACTTCATAAGGTAGGAAAAAAGGGGAAACAACTTTAGAATGTTTGGGTTTTTAATTGAGATGATTCGCTCATCAACCCCTCTTGAGACAAAAGAAATAATTTTATTTTATTATTAAGGTTAATGTTCATTACTTTCTCATTTGTGGACAGTATTATGTGATTTAAAATTTAAGGATGCATGTACAATATTAATTTGAGTTAGTTTTAGTAAATGATTTTAAGTTTAAGGTCCGGAAGATAACAATTTTAATCTCTGAAAAATGAAGTGGAAGACAAGCAACTCCATGCCATTTCCAAATTAAGATTAAAAACTGGGCAGTTTTACAGGTGGAGGTATTTTTTCCCATTCATAACAGTTATTATTAAGATAAGTACATTCTATTAATATCCATCGAGACAAGTGCACAACACCAAAGAGCATCCTCATATTTAATCATTCATATCTCTAGAATCAGTTTAAAAAAACAACCAAAGAAAAATAACTGGAAAATAACATGAATTAATAAATTTATTTATCAGTATGACTAGCCAAGAAAACTATTCTCCTTCCATGGCAACTTCTGACTGGGCCACAACATAAAATGGACCCTGGTTGAAATACTCTACAAGTTTCACGTGATATGGCCTTCCAAAAATATCTGGCACAGTTGGCGAGTGAGCCAATATTTTTATTAGTTCAAATTTAACATCTTTTCCTTCTTTGGTACTCTCTGTGGATCTGTCCAGTAGATACTCTCTGAAACCAGGCACATTGTTCATAAGTCTCTGCCCCCAGGGGAGAGCAGCCAAGCTGTGCAGTAGCTGAAAGGCGGGGATGCGGAGGTCCAGGAAAGGTTGCTGTGAAATTGACCACACTGTATTGAATGGATCAGTCATTGAAGTAGAGAACCACCTTTGAGTGATGTTCAGTAGCTCATCTGTTTGGTTTTCTTCCTGTATTTGAGGAACATTTGTTCTTATTATAGCATTAAACAAATCAAACTATGATAAATTTAAAAAATCATGACAAAGAATTCAAGCACCAAATATTGGTTACAAGTCACACTAGATAAGCCCATATTTATAACGAGCAACAAAGCCCATATTTATAACGAGCAACAAAGCCCATATTTATAACGAGCAACAAAGCCCATATTTATAACGAGCAACAAAGCCCATATTTATAACGAGCAACAAAGCCCATATTTATAACGAGCAACAAAGCCTGTCTAAGGACGTTCCGCCACCGTTCGGTGGCATGTTGTAACTCCCCTCCCAACGTGCACCACGTCAAAAATACTATTCATTATAGTTAAAATAAATAACTCGTAAAAACAGAGCTTTTGGCTATAAATCCCAATGCGGATAACTCAAAGTAAAGTCTTGGAAGAAATACTGCACCAAAAATAGCTCGTTTTGAACATCTGCGTAAATGTGTTCAATATGATTGGCTGTAGGAGTCATATGTGTTTGAGGGACCAATCGCTATCGATGACCGCACTGAACATAGCCGTTTATTATATAGGACTAGCAGACCCGTCGTGCGTTGCAACGATCTCAGTAAAAATGAATAAATTTAAAGAAACCAATGAGTGGTATGTTTAAAAACAATTCTGAAGAAACCTTCGTGGAAGTGTGAAAAAAAATTCCAAGTATCATAGCAAACGGATAAATAAATTAATAATTAAATAGCGTACAAAAGAAGAAACGATATTAAGGGCCCCGGCCCCAAAATGAGTGATAATATAGTTTTTTATTGCCATTGTACTCAAGCTATATTCCTCAATATCGTGTAAAATTGAATAGGGAATACAATGATTAAAGTTCAGTAAAAAAGACTTTGGGGCCCCCAGCTCCGAAGGAATGGAAATTAAGAGTTCAGTGCCCTATAGTAATATAGGCTCTTAAGTTTTTATATTCTAAGTTTGGTCAAAATCCAGTTATTTTCTCATTATCTAATGCTTAAACTACTTTTTATATACCTAAAATAGGGGGGAAAATAACATTAAGGGGCCCCCGGCCCATTCGGTGCAAGAGGTCAATTTAAAAAAACCTGTTCATTTTAGTTCATTTTTATTGTGGCTATATTTCTCAAGATCTTTAAAAAGTAAATAGGAAAATATCTTAAACATATACGAAAAAAGACATTTGGGGCCCCCGGCCCCGAAAGATATTGGCATTAGAAGTTCAGTGTCTATAGTATTTTAAAATAGGCTACCAAGTTTTCGTATGCAAAGTTTGGTGAAGATCTATTCATTTACTAAGTAGCCAACGTAGAAACTAATTTGTATATAACTCATATAAGATTTTTAAAAAACGACATTAAGGGCCCCAGGGCCCATTCTGGGCAAGATATAAAGTTCAAAACACCTGTTCATTTCAATTTGTATAATAATTGATACATGTGTCATAATTTGTCAAGATTGTTAATGACTGAATGGTGAATAAAATCTTAAACGTTTAAGAAATATGCATTTTTGGGCCCCCAGCCCCAAAGGAATGACTATTTGCAGTTCAGTGCCCTATAGTATTTTAATGTTGGCTATCAAGTTGTCACATACAAAGTTTGGTTAAGATCCAACAATTTACACAGTAGCTAGCGCTTAAACTAATTTTTATATAGCTCATATAAGCAACAAATGACATTATGGGCCCCCGGTGCCCCATGAGTGTTAAATTTAGAAAAAAATTGCCAGTTACCATTCCCAGGTAGGTACTCAACAGTCTCCAAAAATTTCATGATGATCGGATGAAGGGTTTAGTCAGCTGTAAAGCACACACACACACACAGACATACTTTGATTTTTATATATATAGATAAGGATATGTTAAACAAGATGAAGGAAAATAAAATAAAGAAGCTCCATTAAATTTTGAGTTATTATTGAAGTTGCTCGTTCCCACAGTTTGTCTATTAGTAAGATAACTGACTGAAACAGTCTTTTAAATTATAAATTTCTGTTATTTAGAACGAGGTTTTTTTAAGGTCCTTCAACACCTAGTTGAAAAAAATGTTTTATTTACGTATTCTTGCTGCTTTTTTAAAAATCAATGTCAGCCTGTTTGTACTACAATTTTAGTCATATTTATTAATATTAAAATGAATGATGAACAATAACAGTGGTCAAGATTGCTTTCTTTTAAGTCCTGTCTAAAACTGCATCTTCAAGATTTCTTTTGAAATATCTCTATATATAATTCTCTTCGTGGTCGGACCCTGCGAGGCAACAAGAAGCTGCATGTGCAACAGATACTAATTTTATAAAGCAGCGCACCAAATTACTGTACCAATGCATCAAAAGGTGTGCAAATTAAATATGCGCTGTAAAAAAAAATTATATGACGTCGTCGTTTTCGCTGATATTTTAATTTTGTAAAAAGGGAACAATGTAATAAAAAAAAACGTAAAAAAACAAGTTTTTTACTAAATCCTTTATGTACGAGACGTAACTAAAAGAATGTTCATTATAATACGCAGCGCAAGACCATCCAAAAATACAAAATTGTAGTTGTGTCGTAAAACAGGTTTAATATAATGCGCACCGATCAGGAATATGTTTATGAAAAGTGTTGTCAATAAAATACGCACCTTATTACGCGACAGAAAGGTTGTTCAATATAATACGCACCGCGACGCTCTATCTAAAAAAATAACATGATACATAGGAATAAATAAAATAATCTAACAAATCAATAATTTAATTACAGTACATGCGATCGATCTGAAATTTTGATACATTGTTTTTATCATCGGTACGAAACTGCCTGCAAAATTTAAGCTTGCTAGCTTACGAGGAAGTGGGTTAAAAATTTATCAAAAGTTTTGGCGACAAGCAAGCAATCAAGGGTTCAAACAAACAACCAGACACCACGAGTTAATATAAAGGATTTAAAAAGAGGATTTGATGATGGTTAATTATAAACATCAAAAAACAAAGGGGGCGCCATAGGCGCCCTACAACCCCTATTATAAAATACTTTGTGTGCATTTCAGAAAGTTTAATATTTCGTATTGATCAAACAAGGACAAGTTATTTGGGCTTTTGAAAAAGGTCGGCGCCGTAGGCGCCATAATAAAGTGCATTAAAGGGGTAAAAGAACTCTCCATGAGCAAGTCTGCGGCGTATGCTACGCCGGGGGGGGGGTCTAGTATATTATATTAATGAAATCTTCAAAATACCCTCCAGAATAGCTTACACAGTTTTTTAGAAACCACGTGGTGTGAGGTGTAAAGTGATGGAATTCACTTACCTCCAAGTGAATGAGGCTTGAAATCGCCTGCAAGGACCGAGCCTTTAGGTCAGATGGTCCAGTCCTGATAAGATTTCCAATGCTCTGAATACATTCTGTAACAGGATTCCCTGCAACAGTTGTAAACTATTTATTAATGACGTGTTCAATCATGTGGTTCATAATTAGTTCAGTCATGTGGTTCATAATTAGTTCAGTCATGTGGTTCATAATTAGTTCAGTAATGTTGTTCATAATTAGTTCAGTCATGTGGTTCATAATTAGTTCAGTCATGTGGTTCATAATTAGTTCAGTCATGTGGTTCATAATTAGTTCAGTCATGTGGTTCATAATTTGTTCAGTCATGTGGTTCATAATTAGTTCAGTCATGTGGTTCATAATTAGTTCAGTCATGTGGTTCATAATTAGTTCAGTCATGTGGTTCATAATTAGTTCAGTCATGTGGTTCATAATTAGTTCAATCATGTGGTTCATTATTAGTTCAATCATGTGGTTCATAATTAGTTCAATCATGTGGTTCATAATTAGTTCAATCATGTGGTTCATAATTTAAACAAAGACACCCAAGTGTTAAAACAAAATAACTTCATTTTAAATATGAGTTGAGTTTTTCCAATGTATTTCTCACCTACCTATTTTATCCAGAGCCAACTTTCCTTCGGGAGTTGAAGCAATGAATCCGATAGTGTCCACGGAAAGACCTTTCAAGGATGGGTCTCCTTGGTCCACATTATTTAAAACCATCTTCACAAAATGGTCAAATTTAGACAAGACTTCTTTAGGGTGATATTTTGCCAGACCTCCAAAAAATTTAATGAGCCCTGTTTAGATGAGAAAAAATTTCGTGATGCAGTTGTAGCATTAAACTTTATGAATTTGTTGAAAGCTTTAAGGTAAAAAAAAACAACTGATAATCAACCACAGATTACTTCTAATTTATCCTTTTATGAAGAACTGTATCATAAGCACTGTGTTCAACTATGTCATTGTAGTTTAACTTTGTCATTGTAGTTTAACTTTGTAATTGTAGTGTAACTTTGTCATTGTAGTTTAACTTTGTCATTGTAGTTTAACTTTGTTATTGTATTCATTGTAGTTTAACTTTGTCATTGTAGTTTAACTTTGTCATTGAAAGCAATGAAGTCGCATTTTAACATTTTTAATGAATCATCATTGAATTAAAATTAATTTTTAAAATTTAAGTATTTTAAAATATATTAATTTTACTGTTCATCTGCCCAGTTTATATTTGTTATATAATAGTATTCTAATATTTTAAATCAACCCTTGCTTGTATTTATTTCCTAATGTCTCCCGAAACATGTTGTTGACATATACCATTAAAATATTAGCATCATCATCTAAACTAGTTTAATGTACCACCACACTTGATAGTTTAATGTAACACCACACTTTATAGTTTAATGTACCACCACACTTGATAGTTTAATGTAACACCACACTTGATAGTTTAATGTAACACCACACTTGATAGTTTAATTTACCACCACACTTGATAGTTTAATTTACCACCATCCTTGCTAGTTTATTTTAACATAAACCATCTTTTCTATTTCTGTTTTGTGTTATAATATTTTAGAGCCAAGCTAGGTAAAAGCAGACTGTCTTAACAACTAGACATAACAGCCAGGGTCATTCATGTGTGTATTACTAAGTAGATAAAAATAGTGACATCTACCTGGAAGAAGAAGACCCATCATTGGATTCTGGTTGAATCCCAACATCATCTCCTCCAGTTTACCCACAATGCCTTGGTGGTCCAGAAAGGCTAGTCCATGCTGGGACTGGGCCAGGTCTGAGATCAGTTCTAAGGCATTGAGCTGAACAAGAATGTCCTTGGCCTGTACTTCCTTGAGCAGCTCCTGGAGTAGGCCAGACTCTACTGAAACATTCAGGGCTGTTGAAGATGTCTTACTTAAATCTATGGCAATCTGGAAGTTAAAAAAATTTCAAGCTACTGTATAACAACTGCATAGCATATAACTTGAAAAATTAAAACCAAATCCTTGACTTTTAGGCTGAAATTAGTGAGAAAAGAAATTTGTTTGGATGTTTTCATGTTGAAGGTAAAGTAAAGTTCCTTTTTCAGACCATGCTGGCCTATGGGGCAAGTGAAGCAGCGTTCACAAGTTTTTATGGCCACGGCATATGATATGAGGGAATTGTGTGACTAGCACAATGCCCAGCCGCTTTTACTTTCCCTAACTAATGTGAGGTACCCATTTGGAGCTGGGTGGACTCAGGGACGCCCTTTAGGCACGGAAACGAACTACTGATTTCACAGAGATTCGAACTCATCACTCTCAGTACAACAGACTCGCGCGCTGCCGTCAACCACCACACCACCTATGTTGAAAGTAGTTGGTTTGAATTGATGACACAGTCTTTAAGTGACCAAGTCCTGTATATCATTCAGTGGAAAGGTTTTCTTCTCTGTCTTAGGGCAAAAGGATTGTCCAAACTTTATTCTTTAAATTAATCTTAATGAATGTTTAACATTTATGTCTCCTTATAGACCTTCATTAAATCACTATTTTCATAACTATGTGCTAGCAAGTGAACTGGGCTTTGAAGATTTCTACATACAAAATGGCATACCAACAATTCTGCATTTTTTAAAATGTTAAAATAACTGGAAAAGAATTGAGAAATTTTTGGTGACAAATTGGTGCAAATGATAAATTATATTAAAAGAAGTAACAAAGGTAAGGGGATCGCAATTAGGTTAGGTTGAATGAAATATATTAAATAATGTATGGGAAAACCTGAAAAAGTCTAGTCCGGACTACATACAATTATAAAAGTTAAAATTAAGCAATTATCTGAAATGTTTACTACATGTACTACTTTTTTTGTTGTTGTAAGGACAGCAATAGAAATATAGAAGTCTATTAGCAAATAAGAGGGTTAAAAGAGGCAATTGGATAATAAAAGAGAAGAAAAGTAAGTCAACCACAAGAGGTTGTAAAAGTGAAGGTGTGGAGAAACAAGTGAAAAAGTGAAGAACTTATCATTATGTTATGTGGTGTTAAGTTTTTAAAAATATTTTAACAATATTGATTAGATAGGTACAAAAAGTAAGAAGCAGTTCACAATATTTCCTTAAAAATTGAATAGTACCTTACTGCCTTACCTGGTATATTCTAAACCTCGTAATATCATTTTTCTGCATTGCTTCCACAATCTTACCAAGTACAGGTTCCTTGAAGAGAACTTGCAAGCCTAAAGGGTCTTCACCTACCATAGAAAAAGCACTGTAAATTTCACTGTATAACAGTGTAAAAAAAATTCAAATTGAAATGTAACATTCCATCTTAGGTTCACTGTGATAGCTCTGGTAAACCCTAGGCTTTGCCTATAAACATCCTGTTACATTGAAAGTAGCTCAATGATGGTGCTAGAAATCATTCAAGTATTTATCCGTCAATGACCCTCAGTGTACCAGCAGCTAACTTTTGTGTGCCCTCCCAGTGGTTTAGACTCTCAGTTAGATTCCCTCCTATATATTTATTTTAAGTTTCGTATCAGGAAAGCCCCGATTGACTTGATTAGAATTGGCAGAGCTTACTTGGAGAGATGAAACATTTTCTTTAATTATTTCATTGATCTATCTGGCCTTTCATTGTTAGAAGCCATGCCAATGTTTAAATCCTAAATAACTGGCCTTTCATTGTATGAAGCCATGCCAATGTTTAAATTCTTAATATAGAGTAAATTTTATTGTTTCGTTAATGGGCTATTCCTGTTTATTATCATGTTCAGTGGTGTTGTAATATAATTTCTTCTGGAATCCTTATGATATCAACTTTTAAAATGGTATAGCCATAGTTAACCCTACTGCCGTGTGTTGCGCCTTGTATAAATTTCATTTATTTAGTTTGGTTCTAATGACATATTTTGAAATGCCACGAGTCTCAAATAGTCTCTAATAATCATATGTTACAGTGCTTGAGTTATCTTATCTTATCTGTTACAGACGCTCCTTCTATACAGAAGATTATTGCGTCCTAGTTAAATGTACTTTAATGTATTAAAATCATGCAGAGACCTGCAGTGTGCTCATTTATGATTATAATAAACAGTCATATCATTGCAGTACATACACCACCATGTGATTGTCTTACACATACTACTATTGTGTTGTCTTAACAATGAAAGAGCCAAATATAAAGAATAGTAGCTTGACTCAATCATCCGGTACCTCAGGTATTCTGAGCTAAAATAGCTAGGTGTATATTTGTGAATGTGAATATATTATGAATATGTAATGGACAAACACTACTGCGCAGCTATTTTAATTTGAATAAATACCTATGTTTGTTAGCACAGTAGCTGCAGGTGGGCCAACCTCTGGACTGTCTGATGTCAGCTGATCTGCCACTGCCTCAACCAGGTCTTCATACTGGCAAAGCTGTGAGGGAACTTCTTTGCTAAGTCTTGAAATCTAAAAGAAATCTTGTTTATTTATTATCTAACAAAAATTTGTTTAAAATGTTTTTAAAAGTAATTAATAGATAAATGATAGCTCTGTAAATTACTATAAAAATTTTAATTTATATTATAATAAGAAATATTTTACTTTATTTATGGAGATATTGTTGTGTTTAACTGACTTCCCAGTTAAGCAAACAAGGACAAGGAAAATAACAGTTTTAAAAAATTGTTAGATGTTCTGTAAATTGTCATAGACTGGAATGTTTGTATGTAAATCATTTTTAGCTGGAAAAAAAATACTTTATTTAATAAAGCCTAAAAAACAGGAAAATAAATTTAATAGTTTTTAAGACTTAAACAATGTTTTTGGTATCATGCTGCTGCTTTCCAAACTTTTCCCCTCTCCCCTTATTTTCCCCCTTCTTATGAATAAAAAAATAATTTGAATAATAATTTAAATTTAGGGACTCATTATAAAAATAGAAAATAAAACTTCTTAAGCAATAAGCAAAATAAATTATTAGCCTTATTCAACTTGATCAAACTGTGACCTTTTTGATAAAAAAAACAACACGAACACAAAAATAAACAAACATAACCTGAGGGAAGCAAAGGGCCTTCAAAGAATCATCTGGTAATTTCAACCACCTGAGAAGCTGACCATGAAAATTTAAAACTACTGTAGGGGGACTTAGGGTTGTCAACATACGATCCAATACTTCACAACAAACTTTCTGTTCTTGCCTGCAGGATTTTTAAAAGTCAAATAAGTAGAGTAAAAAAATAACATAAAACATAAGAGTCTCATACATTAAATTAAAAATGTATTAAAATTCTTGGTGCATGAATAGATTAAAAAAAATAAGGCCTAGAATTGATCTCTAATCTTAATTTAAAATGTTTAAAATAGTCCCTCAAAACTAAATTATACATCTTATAATAATAGATTTTTTTTAAAAACGTAAAAAACAATGTTTTTGACTATAGATCCTTTATATACGAGACATAACTAAAAGTTGTTCATTATAATATGCATCGCACGGCAATCCAAAATTTTAGTTATGTCTCATTTATAAAGGATTTATAGTAAAAAAAACTACTACAGTCTGCCTTCTAAAATTCAGCTCGATTTTATCACGGGAAAAGGGTTCTAAAAACATGTTTAATATAATGCGCACCGCGAGACAGACTAGCATAAACATTTACAGATCGGGAATATATTAAAAAAAGTATGGTCCATAAAATATGCAACGCACTTCTCGACAGGAAAATATTAAAAAGGTTGACTATAAATCCTTCATATACGAGACATAACTAAAAGTATGTTCAATATAATACGCATGGCACGATAATCCAAAAATCCAAAATTTTTGTTATGTCTCATATATAAAGGATTTATAGTATAAAAGTACTACAGTCTGCCTGCTAAATTTTTTCGCAATTTGATCATGGGAAAAGGATTATAAAGACATGTTTAATATAATGCGCATCGAGCGACAGATTAACATAAACATTTACAGATCTGGAATATATTTTTTAAAATGTATCGTAAATATAATACGCACTGCACTGCCCGACAGGAAAGTATTAAAAAGGTTGTTCAATATAATACGCACCACGACACTCTAGCACAAAAAATTAACATGCTACATACAGATAATCTAAAAATTCATTAATTTAATTACAGTAATTCGATCCATCTGAAATTTTTATAGATCATTTTTATCGTCGGCACGAGTCTGCCTGCAAAATTTCAGCTCGATATGTTGATTAAATATATTTAAATAAATTTAGATTTTAGAATTAATACTTATTAATAATTAATACACACATAAATAAGCCCAGATCTATTAATATCGCATTATATACGCGTATAAAATATTTAGAAGATTTGTTAAGATATTATAGCGACTTAGTTTTTTCAAAGTGTCTACTGAGACTACTGCTAAGACTAGTCGTAACACTAGACAGGAAACGGTACTCTGACCGGGCCAAATGAGGTCATTTCCAGCCGCCACATTTGTTGCTATGCAAGTGACAAATATGGCGGGCGGATCGATAGTCCCATCCGAGGGAAAATGCTGAAATTGAAACGGGCCGGGCAATGGTCTCAATGGAAGACAATCACGAAAAATACACTTTTATCACTAATATAAATAATTCTCAAGTTATATCCTTCCGACATATCGCTAGTAAAAAGCTTAGATCAGCTTCCATTTAGCAAATCACTAATAAATTTCCAACGCGATCTGCGAAGTTTACGCTACAGTGGCAAAGCAAAAAAGAGCGAGCCTTCAAATTCGTGGGCTTATTGCATCACTCGCTATGTCCGCAGTTTTGTATTCGATGATTCGTATCTAATAATTATAAGGGGAGGCATTCCCACTCCCCTTAGACCCCCCCCCCTTTCTTTTTTTTATTTTTGGGAGTGAGATTCTCCCTCCGCAAACCCCACCCCGCTTTTATTTTAATTTGTATTTGTATCTAATAATTTTTAAGGAGAGGCAATCCCACTCCCCTTAGACCCCACCCCCGGTTTTTAAAACAGGAAAACAAAAATTATTCAAGGGAAGCAACTCTCGGCTAGCAGCAGGTAGCGTCACTGTGACATCACGGTCGGACAAGCCTGAATCAGCCCAGGAAACTTCTGAGCAGCACTAGCAACATCCCGTTAAATTGTCTGCTGCTACGACTAGTATACTAGTACGACTAGTCGTAGCAGCAGTTTCCTGGCTAGCTTTATGATTGTCGTAACACTAGCAACATCCTTTTTAATTTTAGAAATATAAATAAACAAAAAATTACTTGTCTTGTGTATTCAAGCATTCAAACACGTTATTTATGGAAAGATTTGGCAATATGCGTCGTAAATCGGGTAAAGGAAGTGCAGTTATTGCCGTTTTCAATTCATCCAATGTCTGAATTTTACTGCCAAAGCTTATTTGCTGAAGCTGATTTACTAGCGAAGTAATCGCCGCCTCGGCCTCCATTTTTCAATATTTGGGATTTTGCTATTTCATCTCATCATCGCAAAGCAGTTTCAAAACATCCGGTTTAATTAAAATTATGGATTCAAATTAATCCAAAACTCTTTAGCGTTCATAGTAACGGAAGTGAAAGGTGGTATTGTTAAAGTTCAATAGCAATTCAATAACATATTTATTGGTAATTTAGATTTAAATAAAGGAGACTTAACACCATTTTTATATAAAAGATAAACTATGGGCATGGGACTGGCATTTTAAGAAAAAATACAAATGGACTGCCCTGGTTTAATTTATTTTAACCTCAAGTTCTAGGCTAGGCAGCTAGGCATTCTAATTCTAGGTTTGAGTTTTGGCAATCCTCTGGCTTACTAACTTGAAACTCCGAGTCCGAATCCCGGTCCCAAAATTATTTTACACTAATGTCTATTGTCTAAAATAAGCAGAAGAGGAAGCATAATACAAGTATTTTATTTACTGATAGAACACAGCACAAGTGCTATTTATTGTCCGATAACCAGTCATCACATACTGACAGTATATCATAATCATACTGACTGTTAAATATTTTAATTGTACAGCATACAAATCATGCCATGCAGAGTTAATTCAATTCCTGCCAGTTGCGCTGCAGGTAAAGCAATGGAAGTGATGTTTATTGGAGCGGCTGGTCTACCTGTCATAATTTTAAAAATTTATTAAAATACGCTGATATATATTATATATGTTCTGATTAACAAACTGGCGTCAATAATGATGTA
The DNA here is from genome assembly GCA_944989445.1 of Ampullaceana balthica. Classification (NCBI taxonomy): domain Eukaryota; kingdom Metazoa; phylum Mollusca; class Gastropoda; family Lymnaeidae; genus Ampullaceana; species Ampullaceana balthica. Next base: position 496,167 of record CALYLW010000136.1, on the reverse strand, counting down.
ACTGTTTAGAACTGAGACGTTTCCAAAAGTAAATAAGTTACTAAGCATGTATAATATAATATATATGAATATGTGATAACACACACAAAATAATATGGGACCTGGATTTTTAGGATTGCCCTAGGTTTAGTCTATACTTTGTAATGTACCTACTCTAGACTTAGATTACTTAGAAGAAAGAGCCTCACGCTCATGAGCGTAGGGAAGGGGGGGGCATTTGCTTCGTACAACATTCACATTATTTAAATCATTCACAACAAGATTTAGTTTATGTGAACTGCAATGTAAAAATGCTGCTTTTGGGGTTTTTTTTCGAAGTATTGCATGGACTCCTCCTTTACCTGCCATTGTAGAACATCCATAGTATCCTTGACCAACAAGCATTGTCATATTTAATCAAAATTCTAATGAATTAGTAATGATGGTGTTGGCTAAACCTTCAGCTGTTCTATTGACAATTGTAATATATCCCAGGAATTCTTCTGTGACCATCATTTTCCCATTTTGTTCTTTGACAAATCTAACACCAAGTGACATTTTCTCAATGCCTCCTGAAATGTCATTTGTCTCGTCAGCAAGTATAGAAAATGCAACTGAATTATTTTCTTCACGATCAATGTCTTCACGCAAGAGAGACCCAAAAATTTCGATTTTAGTGTTTTGCCTAGTTGCCGAGATACACTCAGTGGTTACCCGTCAAAACGGCCCCAGACAAAAGGGCCCCGGTCAAAACGGCCCCAGACAAATTGTTAACATTTTTTAACAAAAACCCTTTTTTTTTGTTTGCATTTTAAGCTTTCGTCAAATTTTTCACCCTTAAAAAAAGTGGTAAAATTGTATAATTATTTCTTGTGATGTTATTATATTGTTTCTTGTCAACAAACAACCGTTATTGGAACCATTTCGCGTAAAGGCTATTAAATTCACTTTTGTGGTTTTATTATTATTGTTTATTGTTAGCTAAACCTGACACTGAATAGGTGAGTAAAAATACGAATATATTTGATTGTAAATTTTACTAATAGTCCATCTATTAGTCCAGGCCGTTTTGTCGGAGCCCAATTGTCAGGGCCGTTTTGTCGATGAACCATACTCAGCACTACACGAACCAATTGACAAACGATTACCAAGAACTTCATCTCCAGATTCAACAGGACACTCTAACAGTTCATACAAATTACCAGAATTTGATTCTGTTCCATGAAGTGCTAAAACATGAATGCAGCAAAAGAGGATTGTAGAAATGATCGGACCCAGTTTGTTGCGATTTTCTTGAATTTGTCTTCTAAATGATGAGTCCAACTGCTCATCTATAGAAACTGCTTTGGCTTCCAATAAAGCAAATGAAATTGCTTGCATTTTCAAGAGAGCCTTTGTGCCATAATGTGCTTTGCAGGTTGCTACGTGCATCTTCATTGAAATCTTTATATTTTGTACATGGTTTGATGACAAATACCCACTGAACTCATAGAATTACTTTTTGCAGAAACAACACGCAATATTTGCAAAAGGCACCTATTAACATTTGCGAGTATACAAGCCACGGTGAATAGTCTGATAACCATTCATATCTAAAAATTAAAAACTCTGTTTCCCTCACTGTCAGCTCTAAAATCATAATTTTTATCAAGGGTCCAACAATCATGAATCAGCTGCAATTTCAACTTATTTGAAAGGTCGTATGTCCAGACATACCTTCCAATATCAAATTTAGCAAATGAATAAGTGTCAGCGACAATCAAATTAGGAACAGTTGCTTCAGTTGTGTCTGGCTGTTGAACGTGTACTTTTGTCCTCAATGCCAATGATAAGTCAGATGCTGCAGACGCCCCAAAATCTTCTAATAACGGCATTTCGGAATCCAGCGATTGGTCTACTTTTCGATTTTTTGTTAGCCTGTAAAAAAAATTCTGATATCCATCCTTGGTAATCCTTCAGTTTCTACACGTATATTATTTCACAGCAAAATTCAATTCTCTCGTGAGAACTTAAGTTTTTAATTTATTAAATGGATTAATAAATGTTGTATTTTAGCTATTACAGCACTAATTTGTAAGTCTTATTTAATTTCTAAGGCTTTTTTCGACCCTTATTTTATAGTGAACTTAAATTTAATTGAAAATTGTACCTGTATGGCATTGTCAGTTAAAATTTAAAAAAGTGTGGTTTTTTTGCTGGAAAAATTCCTAGCGACGCCCATGCTCACGCTCTTTACTTAATTAAACTATGACTATGATTCAAATTTAAGCTTAAGTTGATATTTGTCATTAACATTGACTTGGTCTTAACTTGAACTTAACTCTAGACTAGAGTCCAGTCTTAATGATGTTGTAAAAATCAAAGACCAAGTCAATGTCAAATATCAACTTATTATATAGCTTATATTTGGATGTTGCTAATCAACTGCTGAAAAGTTCAAATTAATTTGAATGCCCATTTTCAAATAGATACTATAATTATATACAAATTTTTGTTTACAGTTTCTATAAATGTTAATTACTTATTAAGTTACTGATTTAACTAAATGGGCTAGTAGAGTAAATTAAGTTTGCCTTTACTTAAGTTTTAAAATTTTAAAAATACTTTTAATCATTCATGCTCTTACTATCACAGTGAAATGTCATTCAACATTTAGCATTTTTGAAGGCGCTCAAGAAGTAAACTGCTGAAACACAGTGTAGTAAAAAGAATTAATCAGCCTCCTTTTATTATGTTTTCAACACCCAAAGATTTGTGCCAACATGAACTAAAAGAATTCATAGGACACAAAGATGAGGTAATTGACAACTTAATTTTTTGTCTTTGATTTTGTTTTAAATTCATTTGATTAATTAAATTTTAATTCTTTAAAAGTTGAAGACATTACAGAGAATACTTCATGATTTTTTTTTAATATTAAGATGTCATCTTGGCTGATTTTGTACACATCATCACCATATTTTCAAAACCTGTAGAGCATATTATTATACAATTTTCTCATCACAGTTTGTCTCAAACCCGTCATTCACCCACCCAACCTTACACATGTGTGACTCATTCAATGATTGCTCCTAATGTGTTACACAATTATTTTAATATGAAAACAAATAAAAAATGTTCATCCAATTTATATGTCTAATTTATTTATCTTATTTCATGTGTAGGTGAACTGTGTAAGCTACTCTCCTGATTTTCAGTTAATGGTAACGGGAAGTGATGATCAGAGAGTCAGAGCCTTCAACGTAAAAACCAAACAGTGTATTGTAAGACTTAAAGGTCATGAAGGTGCATCAATAGTTGTTTTTTTTAAAATTATTGTTTTTAAAAAAGCTGTTTTATAATTTGTTACACATTTTTTTTAATCATAACAAAAATATTACATGTAGTTTGTTATATAACATGTTGCTATATGGGTAAAATGTAAAGGATCTTGCTAGTATTTTAAATAGTACATAAGTATTTTTAATGAGTTAATTAAAATATAATTTCTTAAAACATAAATAAAAATGCTAATTACTTGAATCATTTTTAAATTAATGATTAGGTGCAATCAAAAGTGTATCTGTGTCTGAATGCAGCAAATACATAGCAAGTGGGTCTTTTGATAAAACAGCAAGAATCTGGAAGACTGCCAATGGTGAATGTCTCCATATTCTCAAAGGTTAGCATCCTTGTTGAAACAAACTAATGTAATTATAAATTACAGCCATTAGGCACATATAAAGTTATACCTTTCAGAGATTGGTATCATTCATAAACCACTTACTTAGGGGCCGTCCATAAATGACGTCACGCACCTAGGGGGTGAGGGGGGTCCCACTTTTGTGACGATGCGTGATGAGGGGGAGGGAGGGGGGTTGAAGAAATGTGACGTCACATCAAAAGGGTAACTTTAAATAAAACTTCCACTGAAATATTTGGTCGCTTACAATTTATTTAATGACTTTTTTAAAATGTATTTATTTATTTATTTTTTTTAAAAATCAGTGCTTCTTAATGTGCCGGTCGGTAGGCCATCAGACGCTGGTTGGCGTAAGCTATCAAGACACGAAAATTAAATCTAATTATAATCCTTAAGTTTGAGAACCCCAAGATAACGAAATTGTTACCCTGCTTCTTTTGATGTTGACATCAAAGCATTTGTGATGTAACCGCAGCTCCGCTTGTTTCTCTCACGGCAGGCAACTTTTTTGCCCGTTACCCCAAAATATACAAGTTTATGTGTGCGTTACGCCCCCCCCAACCCCCAGACTCTAGGTCCTGCTCACATGACTCGGGGATTTGGGGGAGCGTCGTTACCCCCACCCCTCCTCCGAAAATGCTACTGGTGAGTTTTACAAGCATGACAAGTGTCTAAAAATGATCTGAATAGGATTATGTGTAGATATTTTAAGTCAAAACGACACGGAATATCATTTTTCTTTAAAAAGGTGGGGGGGAATCTATTTGATAGAATTATAAACGTTTAAGTTTGATATAATTGTTCGGTTGGTTTGTGGTTAAACGCCCCTGGCCATTCTAGATATAATGATAAATGAGCCCATTTAAAATTATTCAAGTATTCATTAACTTTATTGAATGCATCAAATTCTTGACATCTCAATTCGAGAGGAGCACAAAACAACTTTTCTTCTTAGCTCAGTTTTTAAGGCATTAATTTTAAATATCACAGAAAGGATACTTGATGCAGTCAAGTCATGTGGATTAAGATTAGGCCTATTGTCACTCGTGTCAATATAAATGAAAGTAGGGTGGATTTAGGTGTCTTCGTATAGTACGTAGGTAAGAAATCTACATTGTTGTCAAATTTTAAAAAATGCATTTTCTAGAAGGAACCGGTTCTATAATGGGCATATGTTCCAAGCGTAAACGTACACATGACGTATTTTAATATATCTAGTGGATTGTAGTGGATGTTATATTATATGTCCCAAATGAGTCTGCATTACCCCCAAGAATTCCCTTTTGACCCCAGATTAGATTATTTACTCCCTGTTTGCCGACCTCTTTCGTACGGGATGCCCGTCAGTCAATTGAGGGATTTTTAAAAATATACATTTTAAAAATATTATTTTTAAATAATTTTTTTTCTAAGCAAAGACGTTAATCGTGATGATTAATAGTCAATGTTTAATTTGTATTCATTAAAATAAAATGTAATCTAAGGATGTTAACACAGTTCGTTTTCTGAAGGCCGGTTAAATGTTTTAAAAATCTGGAGTTACAATATTACAATGTAGACCTTCACTAAACAAATAATAAATGCTTAAATGACAATAAAAGAGATTTGAAACATACTTATTTTCAAATAGAAAATAAGGTTGTTGTTTTTTTTTGTCAAAGCTTTGTGACGTATTTTTAGAGGGGGGGGGTCTAACTTTTTGTGACGACGCGTGACGAGGGGGGGGGGAGGGGGTAAAAAATGTGCCAAAATCGCGTGACGTCATTTATGGACGGCCCCTTAAAATAAATGATAAAATTTGATGAGACAAAAGTTAAATTTTTTTTATGGATACCATAAGCTATTTCTGGATATTGAATATTTTGTGTTATTTTTAAAGCATTGAATTTTTTCTTCGTTTTAACAGGTCATGCCAAAAGTGTGGAGAGTGTTGCATTTTCACCAGGAGCTGTTTACTGCTGTACAGGATCCTGGGACAGAACTGCCAAATTGTGGTGCATACAGGTAGTTTTTCTAAAAAAGTTGTATAGATAATAAAATGTTCCCATTACAGTTGGACCTGGAGAAGCCTTTTTAGTAGGGCTGTTATCGATTAATTTAAATTTAATCTTTAACTTTTGAAAAATTATCGATTAATTAATCGATAATTTCGATTAAAGCCAAAAATAGAAATTTATGACGTCATTAAACTGAACATTTCTCACTAATATTTTGAACTAAATTTTATGACTATGTGTTGATACTTGATCGGATGTTTGTGCTGAAGGTGTATTTCAGCGATGTATTTGATCCTTTAAAAGAGAATTGTTTATAGCAGTGAACACAGTAAACTTTTTCACCATCTTCGACTTTGCCATCCGCAGTTAGCTTAAAAACAAATTTTTTGCTCAACTTTCTAGTTATATGTTTAAATTTAACTGCGCTGATGCTGTCAGCCATTTTATAGTTGACGTCTGCCGGTCCACATAAAGTAATAAATAAATTATAATATATAATATTACGCGGGAGAAGTTTGTACGTTAAAAAATATATAAATTATTATTAATTATTAATAATTAGTTATTTATTAATAAATTTTTTTTTATATATTATAAATATTTTCTTTAATTTTAATCAAATTTTTATAGATAAAAAAATTTAACGATTAATCGAGAAATTAATCGTTAATTGCCGCAGCCGTACTTTTTAGTTAAAAGAATATTTATAAAGTATTTACCACACTCTTGTTCTCTTCACCTCTTTGAACTGAAAGCCTCCTGACAGTTTTTTGTTATTTAAATAGCCTTTATTTAGTAACACAAGATCAAAATAACCAGTTTACAAGAAAATTTATGAAGAATGTCAAACAAATTAATCTTGATGATTGACATTAAAAAATTGAGTACTGAATTTAGAATTATTATTATCAGATAATTAAAAAGTGCGTGTTAATAAGGAAATCTTGTATTAACAGTGCCACACAATGATAGATGGAGAATTTATATAAACCTTGCAACATATCAGTCATGTGTAGTGCACCACTAGTGGCAACAATTATATAAATAAGTTAAATGTAAAAAAAATCTTTTTTTAAAAAGGACACGCTTTTATTTACATATAGAAATTGCACTAAATATGTATAATACAAAAAAAAACATTTTCCCCTAACTGAAAATTGAACCTCGTACCCCCATGTCGGAAATCGATCACGCTTATATTTCGGCCAGCAAGACTTGATGTTGATAGTACTTTTTAAAGTTATAATAATTGTATCCCTCCAGGGCGAATTGAGGCATGGTTCATTGACGCAAGTGATAATATTTTATATAGACAAAAACTAAAAACTAAAAGTGCAATAATTTCAATACGGTACATTCGATCGATCTGAAATTTTGATACAATGCATTGTCATCCAAGATCTATCTGTGGTAAAATTTTTAGATCTCTAGGACCATCAGGAGTGGTATAATTTTACATTTCAAGTTTTGAAGGAAGGATGGAAGGAAGGGTGGATGGATACAACATACAAACATTGTGACTTAAATAAAGGCGTGTAAATTGGCTGCACTGAATAAGACAATGTGAATGTATGCATAATATAATTGTAGATGCTTGAAAAGATATTAACTGGCAGAAATCTAAGGGAAGATGGATCTATGGTGTTATACCAGACTGAGATGGGATGATAATGAAGAGAAAGCCTTAGAGCACCTGCGGTTCCTCATATAGACGTGGAAAAAAAAATAATTTTGGCAAAATGGATGGACAAGGGTAAGCAGGCCAGATCCCTACATGAACCATGATGTTACTGATAATAATGGCATTTAAAGAAGAAAACTTGGGAGAATGAATAACAAGAATTTTTATGGTATGAATCACTAAAAAAAAAGTATTGTTCATGATGTGAGATTTCCCAATGTGATGGCTTATGATGTGACAGTGTACAACGCGATACAACATTTTTCACAGATTTTATACATTACAGATGCTTCTTCTATACAGAAGATTATTTCTTGAAAAGAAGGAGATTACCAAGTGTTCAAGATTATTTCCATCTTTCAGCCTGTGGGATCATATAAAGCACAAATATTGGGGAACACTCATTTATTAAATGACTGTGTAATATAATTTCTAAATTATTTCAGACTGGAATATGTTTGAAAACTTTCAGAGGTCATAGCAGTCTTGTCCAGTCAGTTGTGTTTTCACCAGATTGTCACCTATTGGTAAGACAATTAATTTAGATAAGAGGAAAACAACAATTGATTATGATTGAATAGAGTTTGGAAAATTTAAGAAGAATATAGCTTACAACTTTCACAAATCATTTAAATGTGCTTACTTGCTTGTTCTTCAAGACAATTTTTTTATATTACATAGTATTCCTAAATTTAAAAGTTAATTTTTTTTTAAATGTATGAAGTTAATATGGCTTAAATGAAAAAACAAACATTTTACATGTGCTAGAAACTTTCTAATTCAAATTTTGTCCTTTTACTCACGTTTTGAGCTCCAATTCAATTATTACTGCCATTCCTTTAATGGACCATAACTTATTACATTAAATTTCATCATCTAGAGTTGTTCCATGTGTGCATTTTGTGCTAATGGTATCGATTTTACAGTTGGAAAAGCAGAAAATATAATAACACTACGGTTCTCAATGAGGCGAAGTTGACAACATCCACTCTGGGGTTGTAATATAAGTTATTGTATTTAATTAATTCAAAAGATTTAAAACAAAACATTTTTTTTTACAAATTGTATATCTTAAAAATAAATTTGATTTTAAATTGGAAATATATAACCACATTTTCAAGGAAAATTAATTGTATACTTATTACAGGCATCTGGTTCATGGGATTTTCAAGTAAGAGTTTGGACATTAGACCATAAGGAATATAAAAAAATAAGAGTACAGTTACTAGCAGGGCAAGCTGCTATGGACTCTGCCCAGATTTATTTGAGAAGTGATGCACAGCGTAGAGGAGATTCTTGTCTTCAAAGCAGTATTCAAAACGACCGGGTCTTAGAACAACAAGAAGAGAATGTTTTGTCGGGTCATGAGATGTTGATAAAAGAGCAGGAAATTGTCAAAGTTTTGTTAGGACACACTGGAAATGTTCATTCTGTATCCTTCTCTCAGATTGGAATGTTGGTGAGATTGAGTGTGATTCAAATATTTTGATACTAGGTTATGCTGGGGCGCCGTGGCGCCTACGGCGATCACTTTTTTCAAAAGCTCACTTATTTGTGGGTAACATTCCAAACTAAGTAATCAGCCAAACTATTAACGGCTCTTTTTACATTGTTCCCTTTTCCAAAATGTCTCTATTCTTGAAACTACTTTGGTTATTGCCGTGTCTGTGTCAGTTGTGGCTTTTAGTAGCTAATATTTTTCAAGGGAATTCAGGGGCGCCCATGGCGCCCACTTTTTTCAAAAGCCCAAGTAACTTACGTGAATGTTATTGCATGCATTTGAATCAGTGTTCTTTTTACATTTTTCCCTTTTCCAAAAGTAAAATATAAGCTCAAACAATGACGTCAAATAATATTTTACGGCGAGAAACACCACACGCTCTGTTAATCTCAAAACCAAAATGATACCTTTCTTTTTTAACTGCTATGGACTGTTATACTATGTCCCTCAGCGTTACGGAATGACATGAGCTTTTATATTATAGATGATTCTTAATTTAAGGATATTGGCTTAAGAGTTACTGAGATAGTGTTTAATTTTTTTTAAAGTACTATCATTGAATTTAATTTAATTAGAAAATTCAAATTTGAAATGATTTTTTTCTTTACAAAAATATATCATAGTCTTGCTCAGTAAGCAAGTCTTTGGCATAAAGAATGCAAAAGTTTAGTTCGCAGCTGACACAGTAAAAACTTCAATCCTTTTGTCAGCAATATCACCTGAGACAGAGCACAATTATTTATTTTTTTATGTTTAAAATGATTTTCTTTAGTAAGTAAGAAGGGAAGAACAAGATTTAAGTAAATGTTTGGAAAAGTTAAGTCATGTTCTTTTGTTAAGGATAAGACTTTCTATCTAAAAATAAAATTTTGAAATTATTTCTATAAGAAAAAAACTTGATCAGGGATCTATGATTTTAGTTGATTTTTTAGAATAAAATAACCTTTAATAACTGAGTTTTAAATGTTAACATTTTTAATTTGTCTCCTTGCCATAACAAATAATGTTAAAATTTCAACCTTAAACTTAAATATTTAATTTCTGAGTTATTCAAAGAATATTGAAAAATGAAATTATTAAATTATTAAGACTTTTAAAAAAAGACATGTCATTATCATCAGGCATCTGGTTCTTGGGACAGAATGATTCGGCTGTGGAACCCGAGGAAAGGAAACTGTATTCGTATTCTAGAAGGACACATAGGCTGGGTCCAGGCTGTCAGTTTCTCCCCTGACTCCACCTTTGTGGCCAGTGCAGCTGATGATGACTTTGTCAAAGTCTGGGATATATTGACTGGTGTCTGTGTTAATACATTAGAGGCAAGTTAACATACTGACAGGTGCTTATGATAATACATTTGAGAGAAAGTGATTTTTGTTGCAATAAAAATTAAAGTGATATATATAAAAAAAATAATTATTGAACTCCCTAATCTGTCTGTCAAAAAAAGCTTTTCTTTTTGTTGTTGTTAACATGACTAGCTTTATATAGATTTAAATTTTGGTTTTGTAATTCTTTTAAAAAAAATTACTTCTCACAACTTATCCACGCACCTCAGGGTAACACAGACCTGGCTCAGTTTTGTGCGTTCACTCCTGATGGTCTGCTCATAGCATCAGGAGCTGCGGTGTCTACAAGTCAGAAGCTACCCAAGAAAAGAGAAGAAGATGCAAAGACAACAGAAGCAAAAATATTGGACATTTTAAATCAGTAAAAAAAAACAACAAATACTAGAAGTCAATTTTATATTTATTAAATTTACAGATTTTATATTTTATAAGGACAAGCAATTGAAAAAGTATAGGTATAAATCATAATTGAGCATAATTATGATTATTTTTATCAATGACATTATCTTGTAGGCAATGTTCTCTTTAAGCTGCGCGGTTGCGCGGCCGCTCAGACATCTGACTGACGCCGCGCAGCAGTTTAGAACTAACGCGCAGTAAATTTTGTAAAATATTTCACAAAAAATTACACTGAGCAACTTTGCACACGAGTTTTTTCTCTTTGCACACAGATCAACGAACCTTAGAGGGAACATTGCTTGTAGGTACCTTTAAATTTAATTTTTGATTATGTGGGATTTAAAAGTTGAAGAAAAGTCAAACAAAGTTAAAGTCAAAGTAAATTGTATACCATTCACAACAAAAACAATGAATTATATATGATACTTACTTACGACTTAAAGGCAATGTTCCCTTTAAGCTGCGCGGCTGCGTGGCCGCGCAGAAATCTGGCTGATGCCGTGCAGCAGTTTAGAATTACCGCGCACCAAAATTAGTAAAATATCGCACAAAAGATGGATGCTGTACAACTTTGCACACGATGTTTTTCACTTTGCACACGGATCAACGAACCTTAGAGGGAACATTGCTTAAAGGTTTTTAAAAAATGACAATTTATGTTATTTGTTGTATTTAAAAAAGTCATTGTCAATTTGTTTTTGCAACCACAATTGTAGCCAAAATATTTATTAAAATATTACTATATGCTTGTATAGATATATCTTTTGTGTCTCATTACAGTAGTTCTTTTTTTGCCACATATCCCAAGCCTTAAAGAAAATTGTACTAAAAAATGTTGATTTATTAATTAATTTATAGAAATATATTTAAAGTTATAATAATAAAACAAGAAATATTGTGTGTTCAGTGAGTATAGTGCTTGTTACTGGTTCTCAAAGAGTGTTGGCTATAAGTTTGTGCAACAGAGAACCTTGAGTGCAAAGATCAGCATTCATTGTGTTACGATTTAATAGTCAAGTAAGGACCTGAAACTCAAGTGCCTTTTGATTCTATCTTATCTTATCTTATCTTATCTGTTTACAGACGCTCCTTCTATACAGAAGATTATTGCGTCCTACGCTTATCTATGGTTTGTGTTTAGTCCTGCATTTTTATAAGAGATTTAAATGTTGATAAAGTGTTGGTTTTCCTGGATTCTTCAGGCAACCCATTCCACGCCCGAATTCCGGACGGGAAGAAGGAAAACTTGTATGTGTTTGTTCTTGCATACGGAATAAGAAAGGTGTTTTTATCCTTATGTCTATCTGAGGGTTGTATTAAGTTATCTTTGTGTTGTATTTCTAAATTAGAATTAATTGCTTTATGTATGATTACTACTTTGCTCTTGGTTCTTCTATCCTCTAGTGTTTCAAGGTTTAATGATTTAACTAATGGTGTTACTCTTGTCAGTTTCGAATATTCTCCAGTAATGAATCTGGCAGCTCTTTTTTGAATTTGTTCTAGTTTATCAATGTTTTCTTTGGTGGATGGGTCCCATACAGAAGATGCATATTCTAGTGCAGGTCTCACCAAAGTGAGGTAGCATTTTAGTTTTATATCTCTATTACATTTGTTAAAGTTCCTTTTTATAAAGCCTAAGGTTTTGTTTGATTTTTTAATAACTTCATTGACATGGGGATTCCATGATAGTTTCTCATTTATTAAGACTCCTAAGTATTTTGCATCTTTAGTTTGGGTCAGTTCTTTTCCATAAATGTAATATTTTGAATTTATTTGTTTCTTTTTCTTTGTACTCTTAACAGTTGACACTTTTCTGGATGGAAAGACATACTCCAGTTAGTTTCCCATTTTATCAATTCATCTAAGTCTTTTTGTAAAATTTTGCTATCTTGTTCTGATTTAATTGTTCTATAGATTATACAATCATCAGCAAATAGCCTAACTTTTGTACCTGTTGAGATGTTGTTGGGTAAATCATTTATATAAATTAAAAAGAGTAAGGGACCTAGCACAGTTCCTTGTGGAACTCCTGAGTTAACCTTTATTGGTGCAGATTTAGATCCATTAATTATTACAGTTTGCTCCCTGCCCAAAAGGAAGTCTTGGATCCAGTGATGTAAGGAACCTGAGATTCCAAAGTAGTTAAGTTTTTTAAGTAAACTAAGGTGGTGAACTTTGTCAAATGCTTTCTATTCAAAGATATCACTCTCAAACTTAAAAATACTTTTAAAAATTTTACCCACCATGTGTTCAGAAAATTGTGATGAGGCTGAGAAATATCTATAAATGTTATAGTGTATATTAACTCATCATCATCGCCTGTCGTCCCATCTGGGGCATAGGCCACAAACAAAGGCTCTCCGGGCATCCCGGTCCCGCACCAATCTCTGTAACTGTCCCCAGTTGTGCCCACTCTTTTTGGTGTCTGCCTCCACTTCCCTTCACCAGTTTGCGTCGACCTCTTTTTCTCTTGCCTTCGGGGTTCCAAGTGAGGGCTTGTCTCGCAATGCTTGATGTAGACTTTCTGAGGGTGTGGCCAATCTGTCTCCATCTTCCCTGACATATTAACTCTTCCACTGACTCTTTTTGAATGCGTTGCCAGAGGTCCTCATTGGTGATGACGTTGGGCCAGCGGATTTGGAGTTTGGAGAATTGTTCGGAGACATGTGTTTATAAATGTTTGAAGTATATTAACTATTTAAAGGATAATTTTTTAGAAAAAATATTCAGAAAAATATACCTTGATCCATTGTCACATTTTATGAAGAGAAGATTTCTTTATTTTTTCAGAGAAGTAGAATATTCTGAAAGCGAATTTATTTTTGCCGTATTATTATGTAAATAAATCATATGTCATATGACCTGTAATAAGTCCTATTTTGCTATGAACATCTTTTTTTTACATTAAAAAATGTGTGATGTTTCTTGTTGTTGTTAATGTGCATCTTAATTTTTTATTAAATTTATTTATAACAAGTGATAATTATGTGGACTATTAAGGGATTAGATGAACTTAATGTTTTTATTGTAAACAAAACAAAAACTGGTGATTAAAAATTTGACATTAAATATGTTTATAAAAATTAATCACTTTTTATAGTTGTCCTTAAAAAGTTTAAAACATGTGACTGTAGTTTTTCTTATCTTCTTATCTTATCTATACGGACGCTCCTTCTATGCAGAAGATAATTGCGTCCACAGACCGTGACAGATGATCTGTTGGCAAGTGATGCAGCGTTCACAGGCCACGGCTTTGTGGGTTCCACGCATTACCCAGCCGCCTAACTAGTGTTAGGTACCCATTCGGAGCTGGGTGACTCGGGGGCGCCCTAGGCCCCGGTAGCGAATCCTTGACATGGATTCGAGCCCGTGACCATCGGTAGGTCAGTCGAGCGCGCTGCCACTCGACCAACGCGCCCCCCCCAAATGATTATTTGATGGTTAATTTTATAGTTTAAAAACTAACATCCACAAATCTGATGACTTGAGAAAGCTGTTCCCCGTGACCTAGATCGGGTGTTGAGTCAAGTAAGTTACCGTAGTACTTGTTTTTTTAAAATCCCTTATATTAACTTCACCGGCGTCCCTGTCTCTCTGTCTCTCTCTCTGTCTGTCTTGGGCGGGCGGAAAATTAGAAGTAAAAAATGACCCCCTTTCCGTGATTCGATCGAGCTGAAATTTGGCACACAGACCCGTCTCACCTAACAATGCATAGTATCAAAATTTCAGATCGATCGAACGTACCGTAATTAAATTAATGCATTTTTAGTTTATCCTTATATAACGTATGTAATTCAAATTCACTGTTTGTTATTGTTTTTAAATCCCTTATATTAACTTCGCGGCCGTCTCTGTCGCCATCTCATCATCTCATGGGCGGGCGGGTGGGCGGAAAAACAAAAGTCGAAAATGACCCACTTCCCGTGATTCGATCGAGCTGAAATTTGGCACACTGACCCGTCTGACCTAACAATGCATCGTATCAAAATTTCAGATCGATCGAACGTACCGTAATTAAATTAATGCATTTTTAGTTTATCCTTATATGAGGTATGTAATTCAAATTCACGGTTTGTTATTGTTTTTTATCCCACGTGAAAGTTTGAGTTGACGCATTGAGGCGACCCGTCGAAGCGACGGGGTGCTTTTGTTTACATTTTACGTGTCACGCTGAGCTCGGTCAAGCGAATCGGTGACCAGACTTTTCCCCTCTCACTCTCCAGGGTTATGAAGCAAAACTTGAGTTAAGACAGATTCAGTCTGTAAATGTTTGAAAATAATCAATACTGTTAGTTATGTCTCATATATAAGGGATTTATAGTCAAAAACTTTGTTTTTACGGGTTTGTTTTTTTACTAGTCTTATATTAGCTGCTTTGTAAGTTTAATCGGAACCGCCCGTCCAACTATTTGTTTATAATTTTTAAATCCCTTATATTAACTTCACCGCCGTCTCTCTCTGTCTCTCTCTCATCATCTCATGGGCTCGGCGGGCGGAAAAACAGAAGTCAAAAATGACCCACTTCCAATGATCCGATCGAACTGAAATTTGGCACACGGACCCGTCTTACCTAACAATGCATCGTATCAAAATTTCAGATCGATCGAACGTACCGTAATTAAATTAATGCATTTTTAGTTTATCCTTATATGAGGTATGTAATTTAAAATCACGATTTGTTATTGTTTTTTTGCCACGTGAAAGTTTGAGCATTGAGGCGACCCAACGAAACGACGGTGCGCTTTTGTTTACATTTTACGTGTCACTCTGAGCTCGGTCAAGCGAATCGGTGACCAGACTTTTCCCCTCTCCCCCTCCCACACACCCCTCCCCCCACCCCTCCCCCCACCCCTCCCCCCTAGGGTTATGAAGCAAACTTGTGTTAAGACAGATTCAGTCTGTAAATGTTTGAAAATAATCAATACTGTTAGTTATGTCTCATATATAAGGGATTTATAGTCAAAAACTTTGTTTTTACGGGTTTGTTTTATTAAATCCCTTATATTAACTTCGCGGCCGTCTCTCTCTCTCTCTCTGTCTTGGGCTCGGCGGGCGGGCGGAAAAACAGAAGTCAAAAATGAACCACTTCCCATGATCCGATCGAACTGAAATTTGGCACACGGACCCGTCTGACCTAACAATGCATCGTATCAAAATTTCAGATCGATCGAACGTACCGTAATTAAATTAATGCATTTTTAGTTTATCCTTATATGAGGTATGTAATTTCAATTCACGGTTTATTATTGTTTTTTTGCCACGTGAAATTTTGAGCTGACGCATTGAGGCGACCCAACGAAGCGACGGGCGCTTTTGTTTACATTTTACGTGTCACTCTTAGCTCGGTCAAATGTTTGAAAATAATCAATACTGTTAGTTATGTCTCATATATAAGGGATTTATAGTCAAAAACTTTGTTTTTACGGGTTTGTTTTTTTACTAGTCTTATTTAGCTTGCTTTGTAAGTTTAATCGGAACCGCCCGTCCAACTATTTGTTTATAATTTTTAAATCCCTTATATTAACTTCACCGCCGTCTCTCTCTGTCTCTCTCTCATCATCTCATGGGCTCGGCGGGCGGAAAAACAGAAGTCAAAAATGACCCACTTCCCAATGATCCGATCGAGCTGAAATTTGGCATACGGACCCGTCTCACCTAACAATGCATGGTATCAAAATTTCAGATCGATCGAATGTACAGTAATTAAATTAATGCATTTTAGTTTATCCTTATATAACGTATGTAATTCAAATTCACTGTTTGTTATTGTTTTTTTTTACGTGATTGTTCAGTCACGCGTTGAGGCGACCCATCGAAGTACCGGCGTGCTTTTGTTTACATTTTACGTGTCACGCTGAGCTCGGTCCAGCGATAGGTGACCAGATCTTTCCCCTCTCCCACCCGCCCCCAGGGGTTATAAAGCAAAGGAAAGTTAAGACAGATTCAGGCTGTAAATGTTTAATCAATACTTTCAGTTCTGTCTCATATATAAGGGATTTATAGTCAAATACTTTGTTTTTACGGGTTTGTTTTATTACCACGTTTTTATTAACTCGCTTTCGTTCCTGTTTGTTGGTTTGTCCAAGATTTTTTCAAATCTGCCAACGTAAAATTGAATCACTTCTGATGGTCCTAGAGATCTGAACATTTTACCACAGATAGATCTTGGATGACAATGCATTGTATCAAAATTTCAGATCGATCGAAATGTACCGTTATTAAATTATTGAACTTTTAAGTTTATCTATAGTCTATATAAAAGCATCTGTACCGTCTGCTTTTGTTGACATCAGTGAGTTCACCCCGTGACCACATCACAATGTTTTTAAAACGTTGGGCGGGCGCTTGTGAGGTGTTTGGTAAAATAAATAGAGGTAAAACAAATATTTTTTAAAAACCAGGTTGTTATAAGTGGACTAAAAAGAATAAAATAAATAGAAGTAAAAAAAAAGATTTTTAAAAACCACGTTTTTATAAGCGGCCTAAAAAGAAGAAAATAATTTAAAACTTATTAGTTCAAGTACTTCGATTTAATATGACTAAAAACTTGGGGTGGGTGTTTGGTATAAAAATTAAAGATTTCTAATTTAGAAGGCAAAAGAGAGATCTATAAGTGAGAGAATGAGTGAACCGCATATGTTAAACCTCATAAGCACCCGCCCCACGTTTTTAGTCATATTAAATCAAAGTACTAAAAATCTTTTTTTTACTTCTATTTATTAGTCCACTTATAACAACCTGGTTTTTAAAAATATTTTTATACCTCTATTTATTTTACCGCCCCACGTTTTTAGTCATATTAAATCAAAGTACTTGAACTTATAAGTTTTAAATTATTTTCTTCTTTTGAGTCCGCTTATAAAAACGTAGTTTTTTAAAATCTTTTTTTTACTTCTATTTATCTGAATTCCCTCAACAGCTGACTCCTTACAGTCGATGTAAGTAGGTGGATAAATTCATTTTGGATTTCCGGTGATAAATAAGATACTGTACCTGGATTTTCTCGGGCATACTGTAGTTGTTTTTTTTTGTTTTTGTTTGTTTGTTGTTGTTGTAACAATGGATCATACGGAGCAACGAGTTCAAAGAGAGAAAGTTTCCAACATTTTTATCCTCGTCCATATGAAGATGTGCCTCATGGTCACGCAGTGCCAAATTTGTTGAAACTAGAAACTTAATACAGTTAATAATTCTTTTCAAAATATCGTGCCAACGTTGTTTTTTCCAATTTTCTGCTTCCAGCACTTCACAGTTTTTTTTATTTAAAAAAAACGCCATCAGAAATAGAACATTATGGGCATGTCCTTTGTTTACAATGTATTAGTAGAATAGTGCCCCTTAATGCTCATGGAGGCGCCAAAATCATGATTGCCAACTGGTTTGAAATTAGGATATTTGTGGAGCTCAAAATTCAAACTTGCAAACGTATTTGGGATACATTAGTTTACATTAAAATAAAATTGAATAATTAGTTAAACACTCATTTTGGCGCCCCTTGACGTGGCACCCGGGGACATATGTCCCCCCCTGCACCCCCTTAGCTACCCCACTGGGTACAGCACTAAGTGCACTAACGTTTACTCACTCCCTCCCCCCTCACAACCTTATCGACCAGCTGTTACTTTTGTAACGGTTATTACAGTACTAACCAATCCCTCTTTTTAATCGTGTGTGGCATACATGGTTCTCACATTGCTGTCACAGAACACAAGGGATAATCTAATCAAGAACTTTATTAAACATATGCGAGGTGGTGCTCTTGCTAAGACTGAGTAGCAATCATATAATAAGAAAGTGAATTAAAACATTAAATGGGAGCTCCTTTTGGGGGGGGGGTAGCCGGTAGCCGGGTGGTTCCCCACTAAGGTGAATAACTTAAATAATCTCGGGGGGGGGTCTCCGCAGGGCCGCCACCAGGGGGTGAATCCACGAATTTATTCAGGGGCCCCAACGGGAGGGGGGCCCCGTCAGCCACGCTTAATTTTAATAATGCTGATATATATTCGGACAATTATTCAAGTTACATATAACAAAAAAGTTAAAAAATTTAGCTCACAGCAAAAATTGACGGAAAACTTTTCTGCACAATGAACGATTCGAATCACTAAAGGTGTTCATCGGAATTTCGTGTTTTACGCAAATTTTCTAAAAATAATATAACTTAATCATCAAATACGTCATATATATGTCTTCCGGTGACTCTCTCACTTATTCCAGTGGATGTAAATATTGGAATTTTTTCTTCACTTTTACGACCCGTTAAGCTGTAAATAAGACATAGATTTAAATACTTTTTTGTTATAAAAAAAAGGGCACCGATCGTATTTTCTTCGTTGTGTTCATTGGGTGCCCGTTGAGATTCTCAATCATTTTCAATCTCTAAACATAAGATGATTACAAATTTTTAAAATTTCAATCGAGAATATTAATAAATGCACCGTTACTTCAAAAAGAAATTATTTTAAACACAGCGAAGCTCCTAAACCTAATATCTCTGCTAAAACTGAAGATGTTTCCTTTCCATCAACATCCCGCCAGGAATTGCCACGTGAAGATTTGCAACCCGCAGACGAAGAACGTGGTTGTGCAACTATCAGATCTGGATCGAATCATCTGACCCTACAAATGAGGTCGAGACAGTATCTGATAGTTGCACAACCACGTTCTTCAAAAACGAATTTCGCCACTACAGCGATCCTGGGCGATGGCCAGAACACTTGCAAGTCCGGGACAGACAGTGCATCGTTTTATGCAAGTTAAAAACTGAAAGTCAGTTAAAAGAAATGATCAAAACCATGCCTTCAGACTACACTGGCAAAATGTTTTACAAAAGTCTGCCACACTCCCAGTTGTCCAATAGTCGAGAAAAATTACTTAGAGATTGGATTGTCTGGAGCAGCTCAAAAGTGCATCACATGCCTTCTCTATTCTTCTGGTAAAAGTCTGGAACAGCATGCCAATACTATAAGCCTTTTGACAAGACGAGAAGGTTTTGATCCCCAAAAAAAAACAACAGTGGAGGTTTCTTAACGAAAGGTTAAGGAATCACGAAAAAAGTTCCCTGCATAGGGATTCTTACGTGGCTTGGAAACTGTTGAAAAAATCAGTTACTGGTTCTTGTGGTATTGACAGCAGCTTTCAACAGCATCTCCAAAGTGAAAGTGACAAGTTCAATGCCCTATTGCGTAGGCTCTTGGATATTACATTGTTTCTGGCTTCCAGAGGACTCGCTTTTCGCGGAGAATCTCAAGACATAGGAAACCCTCACAATGGCAACTTTCTGGGGTTACTAGAACTCGTATCTCACTATGATCCTTTGCTGCAACATTATTTGGAGTGCATCAAAGACAAGAAAGAGCATGGTGAAAGAATGGGAAATCATTATTTGTCATGGAAGACACAAAACGAATTCATTTCTTTATGTGGGAAACATGTTCTAGACAAAACTTTGCTTTAAAGAAGGGAAGCAATTTATTTTCCCATTATATGTGATGCTACTCTTGACGTATCCCATACAGAACAAAATGTTCTCATATTAAAAGCGATGAGAACAAATGAACAATAGAAGAGAGATTTGTAGAGTTCTTCCCGTGCAATCAGAATACAGGAGAAGAAATTTCAGAAACACTCATTTCACGCTTAGACGAAGATGGAATTGATCTTAAAGATTGTCGTGGACAGGGTTTTGACAACGGCACAAACATGGCGGGGAAAATGAAAGGTGTTCAAGCGCGGATTTTACAAAAGAGTGATGCTGCTCTATTCTCTCCATGTGAAGCTCACACACTGAATCTGTTCGGGGTAAATGCTGCATCATGTTGCAGAGATGCAATAACATTCTTTGGAAACGTGAATCGCCTCTACAAATTATTTAGCTCTTGTGCATAAAGATGGAATATCTTGCTGAAATCAACAAGATGCTCCCTGCATAATCTGAGTGACACGCGCTGGAGTTCAAGAGTTGATGCCTTGCGTCCTATTGCTCAGAGGGTGCCTAGCATTCTTCCTGTTCTAGAGACAGTGATGTCCACGACTAAGTACACAAATGAAATTAGAAGCGAAGCACGTGGACTGAAAACATATTTCTCTTCCTTCACCGTAGTGTTGATGGCAGCATTCTGGCTAAAAATTTTGACGTGCATCAATGAAAGAAATCTGATACTCCAATCAAAGGCAATCTCACTTGAAATCGAGTCACGTAACATCAAGGATCTCTCAAATTAATTGCAGCAGTTGAGAGATAATTGCCACACGATTTTCACAGAAGCACAGCATGTATCAAAAGAATTAGGAATTCCTACAGAACTGAAGACGGCGCGGCGTCGCGGCAAAAGGCCAATACCTTTCCGTTCAGATTCCGAAACGTCCAATGATTCCCTAGACGTCGCGGGTGTCGAGGAATCAGCATAAGCTAAGTTCACTAGAGAAGTTTTGTATTTCATTTTGGATTCTGTAATTGGGCAGATGAACCATCGGTTCCAAGTTTTGGACAAGATCTGGAAACTATTCTATCCAGTTATAAATTTTAGAAGTCTGACTTCTGAAGAAATCTTGACCTCTTGTGCTGATTTAGTGGTTAAATGTCCACGTGGTCTTACCAGCCTTTTGAAAGACGAGTTGCTTCAATTGAAGAATGTATACGGTGCAACATTCAACATCAAGGAAGCGTCTGCCTCTGCGTTGTCTGATCCACTTGATCTTTTGAACTCAATTTATTCACTCGGGCTAGAATGAATATTTAGTGAAGTGTGTATTGCCTGAGGATTTTTTGTTGTCTTTCTGTGTCGGTGGCTCAAGCAGAACGATCGTTCAGTAAATCGGCTATTATAAAAAAAAACTATTTGCGTTTTACCATGAGCCAAGAAAGATTAAATGGACTGTCAATTATTTCAATTGAACACGAACTTACCAGGCAGATAAACTTCAATGAAGTTTTACGTGATTTTTCTAATATGAAAATAAGAAGGTGGTCCTCCTCATCACAGTAAATAAACAAATAGCCCTCACACACTTAAATATTAATAACATGGTGTGTTATCCACGGATGTCACTATATTTCAAATTTAAAATGAAAATTCCAGTTATAAACATGGCTATCTCCCTTGGTATGTAAAATATTTTACACTTCAAATGATTTGTTATTGAACAATCTAATTTTTTTTAAATGTACTTCATGTGAGTGTTGTTGCAAATATGTGGCGTTTTTTGTTATTCATTAGGAAATTCTTGCTCCCTAGATCACTTGTATCGGTATTTATAGATGCAGCCAGCATTTTCGCTGTCAGATAAGCTACATTTTGGTCATTTTGTATACATATTTCAAGGATTTTGGCATGTGGGGACCTGGGAAAAGGCATAGGCACGATGTGGAGCCAAGAGGGACCCAACGTACCCAGTTTTCAGGGGCCCAAAAATTTCTGGTGGCGGCCCTGATCTCCGGCACGATCTATGGATTCCCTCTCTTGTAATCGATATCATTAACAATACACAATGTCACAATGATAATGAAAGGAAAGATTTACGATGATTCGCTGGTGAAAGATGACGTAGAGTGAATGGCTGAGGGCCCAAACCTAGCCAAAAGCTTCAGTTTTAGTCACCTGAAATGATCTACTCTTGAATAGCATCAATTGTTCGTGACGACAAAGACAAGAACACTTTACAAAGTCCCCCCAAAATCATTTTTACACGCAAGAACATTTAAATAAAATGATATATTCCAAAATTGAGATTTCAAACTTAGACATAGAAAAATGAAGAATCACTTCCGATTGAATGTGATTCAACTTGATGCCATCATGCGTAGACAACATTTCCCCACCTTTACCAATGCTTATTTGCATAACGTTAATACTAAAGGTCGTGGAAAAGAGTAGAATTTCGCTCTCTTTTTTATATGTAGAAAAGTATGTAAGTTGGTGGAAAATGTCTCCGCACCATAAAAATGATGAACCGCCCTGTCACTACCCTACTACACCAATAATTAAGGTAAAACCCTTAAGAAATAAAAAATCTCTTTGGTTAGATTATTTTCCCCAAATTACCCAATCGACATTTCTAATTCAGGTCTAGTTTTATTTGTTGTAAATACCAATTGGGTTGGCGTAATTCAAATGTCATGAACATTATCCCTCGGATCACCAATTTTATGTAGTGTTTTTCCCCTCTAAAGCAAAAACAAAAAAAAACAATACGAAACGTTAATGATGGCAATTTTTTGCGTTAAATAGACCCTAATTATCGCCTGGGTCATAAAAAGACAATGGACCCAGTGAATCACAAGGTGGTATTCTAGTTTGAGCTAATTGCACCCATCTGGTGCACATGTGGTGTAAGTAATTGATGTAGGTCGTCGCTGGCGGCGTGGCGTTGGTATATAACGACCGAATCTTCACTGGATGCACCGATAATAAATCATAAGTATCGTCTAATCGCATTTATACGGAATAGAACGGTAAAACGTCATTTTTAGCTCTCAAGTCTACGAGTTTTCGGAGTGATTCCAAAAGAACTGACATTTTTTGTTTTGTTGTTGTTGTTACTCCTTCTAATTTTAATTATATTATTGTTATTTATTACATAATTTGATAAACATGTAAAAAGGCGCGTAAAATAAATAATTTTTTAAAAATATGAACTTGACATGTCAGAAAATGTTCAATTTTTTTAAAAACAGTAGAATACTAAGGGCGGCAATTTTGTTCTCCTGACGGATGAACGTCATTTTCGTTCATCTGCCGTGCATTTTTTCTTATCAACCAGGAGTCATGGAAACCATTATAGCTACGACACTGTGTTTGGCCTAACATCACAAAGATTGGGAATGAAAACACGTTATAGACAAATTTAAGACAAATTTGAAGACATTTTTCCATTTGATAGAGTTTTTTTGAACATCAGAGCGCAAAGAGCGTGCTAGTCTAGCATGGACAGTGTTAGCGCTGTAGAAGAAAGCATTCATTCATTATTCATAAAAATGTGGCTGGGGAACGGGACCATCACCCTTTCCCTCTTCTAAGCGCTGCTTTCTGCCGATTTGTATTTCAGTTGAATTGACGCGACTGCCGCCATGTCTCTACTGAACGTTGTTGTTGTCTTTTCTTTGGTGATTTCCCTGGCATTGGCTGCTAGTGACCCAAGGGCGGGGTATTGCCATGACAAGTGCGATGACTTCCAGGAGCTGGAGCGGAACTGTATTGATGAAAGTGGTAAGTTATGTCACTAGTTCGCTCCCATGAGTATGTCCAATAAATTAGGAAACACGTTGTATTCCTTCTATACTCAAATTTCCATTTTCATAATGTCGTTGAGTTTGTTGTTGGGTCATACCCGTCTACGTGTCACCTGAAATTATCCAGTTTAAAATTTCTTTAAAATGTCTGGTTCAGAGAAAGTCTGTGCATAATTAAGATATGTTTAAAACATAATAATCTTCAGAAAAATATTAAGGGGGTACGGTGGTCGAGCGCGCATGCGTACCGAGAGTCACGGGTCACGTGTTCGATTCTCCATGAAGATTTGTTCCCCGGACTAAGGGTGTCCCTGAGTCCACCCAGCTCCGAATGGGTACACGACACTATTGGGAGAAAAACGGCGGCTGGTCATTGTGCCACACGATCCCCTCATGGCCGTGACCTTGTGAAAGCTGGGTCACTTGCCAACAGACCGGCACTGTCTCTGCGTTTTTATCAGAACGTAGGACGCAATAATCTGCTACAATAGAAGGAGCGTTAATAATATACTTTGCGCACTAATATACTATGTTCACTTGTATACTTTTGTACGCTAATATACTGCTTTACACTAATATATTGATGCCCAGTAATATTCTGCTATGCACTAGTTTACTGTTGTACACTATTATACATTAATATACCGATGTACACTAATATTACAAATATACCGATGTACTCTACCATTGTAAACTAATTTAATGTTGGTTTATAAGTTTATAAATTATGTTCACTGAAGTAAATGGCGGGAATATGTGTTTGTTTGGCTCTTTAAAGCCGTGTGAAGTTGTAATCATTTGAATAGAGGTGGGGTGAGGGTGTTAAAAGTATTTACAGATCAAGTGGCATTTAAGTGATCAGGAACGTTTGTGGGGAGGGGGGGCGGTTCACCGACAAAATGGCCCCGACAATTGGGCTCCGACATAACGGCCCTGGACTAATAGTAAAATGTACAATGAAATATTATATTCGTATTTTTACTCACCTATTCAGTGTCAGGTTTAGTTCACAATAAGCAATATCAATAATAATGACATCACAAGAGATAATTTAATAGCCTTTACGCGAAACGGTAGCAATCACGGTTGTTTGTTGACAAGAAACTATAATAACATCACAATAATTATTTTTTTAATTACAATTTTACAACTTTTTTAGTGTAAAAAAGTTGACAAAAGCATAAAATGCAAAAAAAAACAACAAAACTTAAGTTTTTGTTTAAAAATGTTAATTTGTCTGGGGCCGTTTTGATTGGGGCCGTTATGTCGGGGCCGTTTTGACGGGTCACCGAGGGGGGC
This sequence comes from Ampullaceana balthica, assembly GCA_944989445.1. Lineage (NCBI taxonomy): Eukaryota > Metazoa > Mollusca > Gastropoda > Lymnaeidae > Ampullaceana > Ampullaceana balthica. The sequence continues at coordinate 471,049 of CALYLW010000136.1, read as the reverse complement.
ATTTATACAACTCGTAGCTGCTTCGCACTCACCTCCTAAATATATACCTACTTAACTTTAAGCTAACCACTGTTTCGTCCTTCCTCTAACTCACAGATTGCTATAAGTCAGGGTTCAATGATGACACATTCAATTGTCTTCAACCATGCTGGGCTATTGGTGCTCCGTGCCGGATAGCGTGTTATGACTCATTCGACTACTGCAATGTCCAGTGTCGCGACAGCCCATACAGTTGTTTAGACGATTGCTTCCAAACCAGGTTCCAAGAAGTGAGACCAGAACTACCAGAGCAAAAGTGAAGAACACCAAAGGGCTTGAGCTTCACTTCAGTTACATATAAATATTTCACTTTTAATATTTTCATTAATTTAAAAAAGAAAATTATTACAAATAATAAAGACTAAATAAAATTTAAAGCATCCATGATTAATATTTTTTTTGGTCGATGGTTCTCAAACAATACATTACCTGGTGTATTAGTTTTAAAATATCTGTATTCTGTTTCACAATAAACATGATAAAATAATCTAAGTTGTATATTAAATAATTATAATTGGCAGTGTATTTGTTATAAACAATTATATACAATTTTTGTAAAGTGTTAAGAATACTGTTAACAGGTCTTTAAATTTAAACTTTAAAAAAATACAACAAAATGTTTATGTTCAAAGCTCCTTCTAGGTCTACCATCTATGTCTTAATAAACTTAATATTATATATAGTACAGTACATTGACTCAATGAGTAAAGTAAAAAGAACATCTAGATTTAATTCTGGATCATGATGGACCCTGCAGTTAAAGTTGTCTCAAGATTTGTTGAAGTCGCCACCGTCGTTAGCTACAGATTTTATTCTAATTTTCAAATGACTGAAACATGCCAGCTTCCAATATCAAAACTCAGCCCAATATACCAAGATGGCTAAATTTTGTTAAAAAGTATGAGTGTAATCTGTAGATATAATCTCTATCAAATTGAAAAAAATTCTAAAAGAAAGTAAAGCCATTGTTAAAATGGGAATACATCTGTTATTGAAATGGGCATTATGTACGTTTGTTGTTGAAATAATGTAGATGGTTAACATGCAAACAGGGTATGTATGACCCTGACAAGACGTCACAAAACTATGACGTTTCGACAAAGAGCCTTCTTCAACAAACAAATGAAACAAAAACAAAATAAAACTAATAAATAGAAATCAAAACTTAGCTGCGGTGAAATCCAGAACCATAGAGAGCCACTGGTATAGTGCTTATCAAATTTCTAAAATGTGTAATAATAATATGTTTGAAAATGAACAAGAGCATAACAACTTTTATTCGTATAACTTGATATTAATAATCTGATAGCCTCAGGTTTCACTCAAGTGTCTGTATGGTAATCAGGCTGAACTATAATATAAGACGCCGTTATTGAACAGTATTACATTACAGGGGACAGATTAAAAGATATAAAAGTTAAGATCAACCAGATGGAACTATTCCTGGACTTTATCATGACTTTAAATGACAAAACAAAGGAGTTCATACATTTAATTTATTACTTTTTAATTCATGAATAAAATAAAGAATAAATTGTGCACATTCAGTTTCAAGAACAAAGCTGACATTGTTCAATATATGTACACCAGGTGGAAAAGTCAGTATTATTTCATTTATGTACACAATAATTAATGTTGTTTGATGTCTTTCTTCTTACTTTCAGTCTTAGTCTCAATGCATTACAGTTCCAAACATGCTTCATTGCTTGATGCCATAATATAAATGTTTGAGAAATATCGGTAGAAGAGATCACTGATTTTAAGTTTAGGATGAACTCGCCTAATGAAATCAAAGATGGAATAACCTACTCAAATCAAAGATGGTATCACCTAATGAAATCAAAGATGGTATCACCTAATGAAATCAAAGATGGTATCACCTACTGAAATCAAAGATGGCATCACCTAATGAAATTAAAGATGGAATCACCTCATGAAATCAAAGATGTCATCACCTACTGAAATCAAAGATGGCATCACCTAATGAAATTAAAGATGGTATCATACATACAAGTCAAGACGACATTACATATTGAAGCTGAAGATGTCTTGAGATATCCAAGTCTAATATAACATCATCAGTAAATTTCTATTACAGCATGCAGTTGTTAAATGGTATGTCTTATGGCACAATATATCTATGCAATGCAATATAATCTGTTATTTTTTTATACTATTAGTTTAATACTATACAAAGACAATAAGATAGAGTTACACATTTTTTCCAATATTCTAGTATCAAACAGCATACAATCATATCCATCAATATAAACAACATACACTCATATCAATCAATATCAAACATTTCAATATCAAATACTGTCATGTTGAATCTCTAGATTAATTTGGAAACATTCAGCTGATAACAAAGTGGGCCATCCATCCTTTCAGTACAAATTGTGCTTTATGGCATTGATTTAATTAAAATGTTTAAAATAAATAAAATAATCAATATTGAAAGTAACAGCTATTTCTTGAGATGAAATTTCTTCTCCTGCCTCAGTGCTGCTGAGGTATTTTCAAAGGTAATTGAAATATGTACATGTAAGTTTTGTGTGATTGCAGTTTGTGTGATTGCGGACTACACATTTCCCAATGCCCTACAAATCCAATGAATTTAATCTTTTTCAGGGAGGTTGCAGCCAGGAGTATTTAATGAACCTATTTGGAATCCATTGGTGACCATGTGTTAAAACTACCCATTCATTTAAACATGACTGAACTATTGATCCATCAGTACTGCCTCTAAATTCTTGTTTTTCCTTTGCTCTGTGATATTTTTATTGTGTTGTTTCTACCTTGTCTTCCTCCTCTGCCCGGCTCCTCAATAAAAAAAAGTAAGTTAACCTCCATCCAACAAAAAATGCCATCTTTATGAGTTTGTTTGTTCTCATCAGTTGTTGAAAACAATCCACAGCCATAGTTTAAGGCTTAATTAAAAAGGTTTCTTTTCTCCTGCATCAATGGGACAAGCAAATCCCAACGTGGACAATCGGGGATGAGGTCCCCATTTGGATGAGATCACCATAGGTGCGTGTCGTTCTGGGGCAGCTTGACCACTCCCACCCCACCACCAAGTCGACGGTAGTTCATGCTCCCTACGATCCTCCAGCAGTTCTGTTCTGGGTCAAAGATTTCAACTGTCTTTAGGTATGTTGTTCCATCAAATCCTCCGATGGCCATCAGTTGACCATTGACCACCGCCAGGCCAACCTAAACAAATTTTTAAAAATAAACAAAAATATAAATAACTTTAAAAAGATTCTCCCTGAATGCAAATATTTTTATTTCATGTATAGAAACAAACATTTTCCCTTGGCAATCTATAGTTTAATTTATCTAACTGATCGATAGATAGCCTGCAACACACATACAGATTTGTAGTGCATCAATTAGAATATGACAGGGTGTCCACCCAAATCTGGTCCAAAAAAATCCTACCAGCCACCAAAAAATCCTACCATCCAACCGACAAGTAAAAGTTATTATTCGGACAAGTAAAAGTATATATTCGACAAGTAAAAATTTAACTTGCAGTATTGTATGTTTTTTTGTTAACATATTTTGTAAAAAATAACCTAAAAACTGACAAGAACACAACTACATACCTTCATTCTACTTCAGCAATGTATTCATTTAGACTAGAGGATCACATCTGTACTACGTACTTGATATCCGTATAGTCAAATTATTCATCCTTAAAGAACTTATCATTGTACTTAAATTGTTCATTGGTAAAGTTGATTTATAAAACAAATAATTTCAAATTATTTACACTATATATACAGTTTATAAACAATTTACAATAGACAGCTGCCTTTTAAAGCTTCAGCTCAGCCTCCCTCTCATTGATGAGAGCAGCTAGAACCTTTACCTCCTCTTTCTTCTTTGTGGCATCACTCTTAAAAGCTAAGCTTTTTACAATTGAAGCATGTACATCTTTTCCTGTTTCCTTCACTGCCTTTTCTATAATTTCATCAGCAGATTTGATTAAAAGATCAATATCAAGCTCTATCTTCCTCTTCTTTGCTTTCATGTCTGTGATTTCTTCTGCCTTTCTCTTCCTTTTCCCAGTCTGCTCACTTTCTTCTTTATCTTTCTTCTTCTTATCTATAGCATCAATGTAGGTTTTGTGGGCCTTACTAGAGTAGTCTAACATTTTTTTGTTGATAGGAATCTCAGCCAAAGGCCCGTTGTCCTTGACATACTGACATATCAGTCTCTTAGCTACTAAACTTTCTTCCAACAGGTTCTCTACAGTTGCTTCTTTGTTGGTTGAGAAACCCCTCTCAACATCAGCATTGCCATGGCTTAGCAGCAGGACCATCTGGATTACCTTTTTCAATGCAGGTGAACTATCCAACTGACCATGTTCAATGAAGAACTCATCTAGGCGCTCACCATTGTACCTCACTGTTGATTGAGACAGCCTATCTACCAGGGTCTCAAAGTCATATAACACCTGATCCACCTCATCACCCTGGATCCATTTCGTAAGGCTGAGATGCTCTGTCACTTTCTTGAACAGTTTCTTGGCTTTGATGGGTTCAAGTGTGATAACAGTTGGGTCCAAACACTGTATGAAACTGACAATGTCATACTTAAGGGGTGACTTGCTAAGAATCTTGTTAACCATGCCCTTTATAAATTTGAGGAAGTTTTGTCTGAAATCTTTCAACTTAAGCTCTGAAACCTTCCCTGCTTCTTTCAGTTCTTTCAGAATGACTTCTGCCTGGTGACCTAAGCTGAAGTCTGCCTCCCGTTTGAAAGCATTGGATGGCAGGTCTTTGGGTATTTTAAGGTGTGAAGCTTTAGTCACTGTCATCACATATTCAGGAGTTAAGATAAGGCTGTAGAGTCTTTTGGTCATGGCGAAGAGGTCTGCACCAAGAAAGGGTGACAGTGGAGCATCGGCCTGAAACTTCTCAAGAAAGGGTTTTGCAATCTTGGCTACAAATATGAAGGTGTGAAGCTTAGCTTTGAACAGATAGTCCCCTTCCTTGTCTACCAGTGTTAAAAAACTCTTACACCCAGGCTTGTTGACTGTTCCCTTTTTTACTGCAGACAGGTAGCGTAAAATGGCTGGCCAGATTTGCAGTGCTCGTTCAGCAGCTGGAACATTCTCCAACCAACGATGTCCACAGAACTTGAGAGGAAGTTTGGAGGCCTCTGTTACTTTAAAAAAGTCCTCCCTTCTGGCTGGTGATTCCTTAAAGAGGTAATAAAGAGACTTTAAAACATCTTCCACACCCCAACCTGAATCCTCAACACCCTTTTTAAAGCTGTTGTGCACCGTGTGCAGGCCACAAGAGCCAATATTAATCAAACTCATTCCATTATCATCCTCCATTTCTTTGCACAATGTTTTAAACACTTTCCAGTTAACATTTGGTCCATCCATAGATAGCTGCAAAATCTTTTGACTTCCTGCTTTCTCAATGAAAGACCTCAAGTGAATCATGATATCATTTGCAGAAGCATGTCCAAGGAAATAGGAGTCTATATACTTTGATCTCACCATACCTTCAGAATCAATAAATCTCACGTGAACATCGAGCTGCTTTTTACCAAGGTCAGCGTTATGGCTCTCATCAAACATTATCACATAAGTAACACTGTCTCTCAAACTGTCTAGAATGGCATCTCTGATAGCAGGGGCTATGCCAAACGTAGCTAAGTAACCTACTTTGGTACGTCCACAGGTAAACTGTTTGGCTATATCCGAGTCAGGAAACATCTGTTGAAAAATGCTGCCTATGTCGTCTGAGCTTCGAGCACTGGAGTGGCTAGAAACTAGGTGCATTGTCCACCTAACCTCTGCTTTTAGAGTATCTGCAACTTTAAGAGTTGGCTGTTTAGTTGTAGTTGAAGTTGGATTAGATGTAGTTGAAGTGGCAGTCTGATTCAGAGATGATGGAGGTGTTGATTTTGTTGCAAAACTAAGCATTGAACTGCTACCACGATGACTTGCACTGGCCCGCATGTGCTTTTGTGAAGACATATGGGTGTTCAAGGCTTTTATGCCTGACGATCCTATAAGGTAAGCTTGACCACAGTACTTGCACTTGAACTTTTCACGATTTTCACTTAGTTGTTCAAGCCACTCAGAGTAAGAAGTGTCTTTTAACCAGTCTGAATTAAAATAACATTTCCCCATGTTGATGGGATTGATAGTGTTTTTTGTAATAGTATACAAATTGTCAATATCTGGATAGTGAAGTAAGGAACAAATTTAAACTGACAAAAAGTAAACTAGTCTTAAGACTTTAGTCAAGAATTTGCCTACTGCAGCCTACCCTAAAAACTGTTAGTTAACACACTTTAAATTGTAACCATTTAACTAGACTAGAATCTAGATTTCTATATGTTTAGCACATAATTTTCAACACTGAACAGGACTGATTTTTAATCAATTTAATCATAAAAAATAAGCTTTGATTTGAAACAGAATCTAGATCTAAACCTATTTAAATAGTTGCTTTAATAGTTGTGACTTTGGCATACCGTGACTGTTTAAATATTTTAAAAGAAATTAACTGAACTAGATCTAGATTTTAGACGTGGCTAGGCTAAGCCTAAGGTTTTTTTCGTTTTTAATTTTCACAAAATACTAGATTAGAGAGATCTATTGACTTCAAGCAGACAAAATGGCGACTGCTGCTAAAGCAGCTAAACAATAAGCACAAAAATCGTAGTTAACACTGCTCCCATAAATTTTTTGGAGATATAACAAAAGTAAATAGATATCTATTATTTACTCAGATCATGATATATTTTTAACCAAAATCCTAATATGAATATCTAGATCTGGTATATCACACTAATTACTATTACGCGGTTACTAGATCTATACTATGGGCACTATGGCTAAGCGTAAGCAATTTCACAATTTCTATCTGTTTCAATCACAGTGCACTTTATGTTTACAATGCCATCTTTAACGAGAATTATTTTGTTTAATATCTGTAATTTGTTTGTATAAGTTTAGTTTTCGACTTTTGTTTTAAAACACACATTTACTATAGATATATACGATATGATATCGATATGGACAGGGGACTCTGTCATAGGTAAACAACAGTTTTTATACTGCTGCGAACTATTGGTATTTCCAAACCAAAACAATGTGCAACGTGAGCTTCGTCATTCATTTATTTCTATCTTTTATCCGACCGAGGAACGTTTATCCTACCGAGATTTTGTTTATCCGACCGAGGATCGTTTATCCGACAGAGGATCGTTTATCCGACCAAAATCCGACTTATCCGACCACAAAATTTTTATCCGACTAAAATCCGACTTATCCGACCACAAAATTTTTTATCCGACTAAAATCCGACTTTCCGACTTCGGTGGACACCCTGTATGACTAATAAATTGTACAAAAGCTAATTTAAATCAAACAGCTGCAGGTAAGCCATACAAAGTAGTGGCATAAACAAACATTGCACAGGCTAGCGTCAGCAATCAATGGGCTCATATCAGACAAGCAGAACCTAACTGCTGTTTCTGCATCATCCTACTCTACTGGGGAAAAAAATGGCAATACTACAGACGCCCTAGCACAACCTTGCAAAGACAGAAGGTTGCCAACACTACATTCTGTAATTTAGTGCCTGGCTATATTACTGGCAGATTCCAACCTGGCTCTTGACCTACCCCACTTCTCCTCGACGTCATGGCCACCACTGGTTCCCATGCATTTTTCTGCGGGTTGTATCTTTCGGCGCTGCTCAGTTCTGTCGTGTCGTCCCGACCTCCGACAGCATAGATCATGTTTTGAAAAACAGCAACTCCCAGGTGCTTGCGCCGGGTGCCCATGGGGGCCACTGGTGTCCACCTGTTACTGCGTGGGTCAAACCTTTCAACTTAAAACCAAAATAAATTTTTAAAATGTATGTTAAGTTCAGATGTTGATTTGATTAAGCATTATTCCCAAACTTTTTTTGTTTTTCTTTTGGCCGAGTCTCTACTTTAACTTTTTGATAAATCACTTAATTAATTTTTCTTGTTCTGGCCAATAGTAACAAAATATAGTATGTAAAAAAATAATTTAAAAAAAGTCCTCATATAAGAATGTAAATTAATGCAAATGAATCCGGTATTCAGTGGAACAGTCCCCAATCAACAATAGGTACTATTATTAAAAAGAGTTTCATCATGGGGCAGGGAAGGGTGGAAACAGGATGGAAACCCTTCAACAATAAATTAGCTTAGTTTTGATCATTATTCCCATGACACGGTACTTAACTTTTGTGTCCCAAAACATGTTTGACACTCTGTATTTAGGAACTCACTTTATGGTCAACTTACCGGTGTTAAGGGGACAAGTACCATCACTGCCTCCAACTGCATACAGAAAAGCTTGCAGCACAGCCACCCCCACACCAAGGCGCCTGGTGCTCATAGACGCAACCTTCTGCCATTTATTGCCTTGTGGGTCAAACCTAGAAACATTGGTAGACATACTTCACTTTAAATTTCGTACAGTTTTTAGATACTCAGCTTTTGACTCACATCATAAATTATTGTTTTCTTAAATATCTCTGTTATAGCTTCACTAGAAAAAACTCAACTCAAGCCACTGGTTTGAAATGAAAAATTAATTTACAATTTATGAACAGTAACAGATATGTCAGTCTTATCACAATCATTCACAATAATAAAAGAGCTTTCAACAACAAGATTACTAAAGTTCTTGATTTATTTGGAACTTAAGAGAAAAGTTCAAAAACTTGAAGCACATTCTAGTAAACTTGTAAAAAGCCCAAAGTACACACATAATCTCTACAACAAAGAGGGTGTACTTAAAACTACTCATTTCATCTTTCAAATAGCATAAAACGTAATACATACAACTTATACATAACATCTCTGATAAATTTATACATTAGGTCACTGTAGTTTTCAGGCTGTTTTATCATATGACATACTACAATTACCATAGTTTCTGTGACAAAAACAATGATATAGTTGAAATTGTCTTTTTCAGAAAGGTCTTCTAGAAATTTTTTGTTTAAATGGTTTCTATTGCAGTGAATTTTCTTCCATGTTTAAAATAATTTTCTTTTTCAGAAAAAGAAAAGGCTTCAAAGTCCCTTTTATCAACCATTTTTATTATATTCTTGTAACATTTTATGCAACTTTTATGATAGACCCTTGAAAGAAATTTGATTTAGATCTAACAAAAAGTTATATATTCCCAGTAAATGTGATTTGCTTCTTTTAGGGTAGTAAAATCAGTTTTCATTGACTTGACACATCTACAGGCTTCATAAATGGTTCAGTCATTCAATTTAAGACAATGAGCAATTGATGTATGAAGAAAAACTCTGAAGGCTCCTAGCTGGTCTTTACTTACACACGTTTAAGAGAATACAATCTTATTTCCCTGAAAACTTAGGTGGGAATCTAGAATGATACCCTAGGAAATTTGGTGGATCAGAACAACAATAAAGAATAGGTGAAGATTGGGGAATAACAAACAGAAATTGCATTTTCAACGGCAGCAGTAAACAGAAGAAGCAGCCCTTCTCAGTTGCAACCAGTTGGTGCTCTCAATGACTGAATGAATGACAACAAGAAAAGAGTTACCTCTCGACATAGTTCAAACATGACACACCATCTTGGCCCCCGACAGCATAGAGGAAATCTCCAAGGACAGCAACCCCAACACTTGTGCGACATGAACTTGTCGGAGCCACATCTGAACTCCACTGGTTCGTGTGAGGGTCATACCTGTAGTCAGAAGTAGAAGTATGACGATCACAGCCTTAGAATTCATAATTTTTCATAGCTTATAGGAATACGAAAACAAAAAACAATACAAAAAAAACTGCCTTGATATAATCTTCTTCAAATAATTTAAACATTGAAATTTAATTATTTAAATATTTCTTTAGGAAATATAAAACAAAGAGTAGGGGAAAAAACATGAAAAAAGATTAACAAAATAGTTAACTGGTGTAATAAATCAGTATTTCACCTGTCCACCATGATTTCTTGTCAAGTGGTAAAAACTGATATCTAAATGCCAAGGCAGCCGATAGAGAAAGATATTCAGTTACCTTGAATCATAGACGGATAAATACCCAAGATTTACCTCTCAATGCTGTTCAAGTAAGACTGGCCGTCATGGCCGCCGACAGCGTAAAGCAGGTCATTGAGTACTGCCACTCCCACCCCACACCTCCTCTTGCTCATGGGAGCCACCAGCCTCCACTCATTGCTCCCAGGGTCGTACTTCTCCACACTGGATATGGCGTCCCCACTGCACCATCCTCCAACTGTTGACGAGGAATCATGTTTTTATTATTAAAAAAACCAACTAATAATAACCTTTCAGCTGGATAAATTTTAAAGGTAAGATATTCTGACTGGTTTCATTAAGTCGTTGGAAATGTAAATATTTTGTATTCAAACTTAATATTAAACATTTATTTGGGTGACTAAATTCCATAACATGGACACAGCTGTGAACTCAACATCTGTTAAGCACCTTAGATCATTTAGTTCCCAGTAGGTATCCCATGTGTTGCAGGGGAAGAAGCGGATAATGACAGTTGGCTGAATTAAGGAAATTAGACAGCTGGCCAAGCAGAGTCCACCAAGAAGAAGAATATAAAAACCCATGCAGGTAAAGCCCACATAAGTCACTGCTCAAGATCAACTCACAACTTTGCGAGTCAAAAGACCGGCAATTCCTAGTCCTAGTAAGGATGAACCTTTGAGTTCAATTTTATTATTGTACATTTATAAAATCATGTTTCGATATGATTCATGCGTCAGTTTCAATGTTCAATCCACCAATCTTTTCATCACAATTTGATAAAAACACACAAGTTTTAAACAAATGTAGCAATCTGACATTAGAGGTTGTCCAGTAGGGATTCCCTCTGGTATGTTAAAGCAGCTTTCAACCAATAGAGGATTTCCAGCAATTATTTTTAGAAGTGCTCTCCAGACTTTCAGGTAAATTTTCATTCTTCTTAATTAAAAAAAACTTCTAAGACAGTAACGACAGATGATCTCTTACCAGCGAATAAAACTTCACCACATTTGATTGGCTTGCGTGGTCTTGTTCTAGGGCCCTGCATCAAGGGTCGTTCTTGTGGCAGTAGCAGGTAGTTCTTGGCTTCATCCACCAGATCCCGACAGGCTTCATCACTCTTGATAAGTAGATCAGCCCCGACGGTCCCCACCAAAAACTTGGGTGTCATCAGGGGTAACCTGACATGTTGAAGGACCTGTCCGAAAACAAGGAAATAACACGGTTTATGTGAGCAGGAGTTAGGGGTTTATGTAGTTATGAATTAAGGTTTAGGTAATTGTAGACTTGGGTTTACATAAGCAGGGGGCGCGGTGGCCGAGCAGCATGAGCTCTTGGCTGGCGTATGAGTCACGGGTTAGAATTTCTGGGCTGGTTCCCGTGGCTAAGAGCATCCCTGTGTCTACCCAGCTCTGAGTGGGTACCTGACATTAGTTGGGGTCAAGTAAAGGCGGCTGGGCGTTTTGTTAGCCAAACAATCCCATTTGTATGCCATGGCTACAGAAACTTATGAACTCTGCTTCACTTGCCCCATAGGCCAGCATGGCCTGAAAAAGAACTTTACTTTACTTTTACATAAGCACAGACTTTAATGTATAATAAATACACAACATCCTGCTGACAACCTGGCCTGTGCTTGGTTTGTTGTTAACTTACAGTTGGCAAATGCTGCCTCCTCTCCTGTACATTGTATTTCACCCAGTTCATGATGGCGTTGTAAACTTGCTCCTCTGTACGGACATTCAGCTCTTCACTGCATATGATGTCCACCAACTGATTGACTGGTAGCAGCATGAACTCCTCACTCTCCATCACCTGAAATAGTTGGCAAGCAAAAAGTGAAGGAGTTTAATTTACCTTTCTGATATTATCAGTTACAGATGCTCCCTTCTATACAGATAATTATTGTGTTCTATGCTTATCCATGGTTTATGTCTAGTTTTGCTTTTTTATTTGAGTTTTAAATGTTGATAAAGTGTTGGTTTTCCTGGATTCATCAGGCAACCCATTCCACGTCCGAATTCCAGATGGGAAGTACAATAATTTGTATGTGTTTTTTCTTACATACGGAATAAGAAAAATGTTTTTATCCTTATGTCTATCTGAGGATTGTGTTAGATTATCTTTGTGTTGTATTTCCAAGTTAGGATTAATTGCCTCACATATTATTACTACAGTGGGACCTCCCTACTCCCTAAGTCGAACTTCAATAAGTCAAAAACATCTCCATTATCGAATTAATTGTTAGGTCCCGGCCAAATTCCATAAGACTAATGTATTTTAGATCTCATTAACTCGAAGATTTTTGGCTTCCAACCTCCTTTAGTTGAATTTTCCAAGTCATTTGGGTTATTATTCTGGGGTGACATTTCAGAACACGTGTTCCGTAGAGCCACATAAACATACACAAATTCTTATCTTAGTGCATTCCACAAGGGATTAAGCCACACTTGCAAGTACCAAAAATGACCAAGACAAGAAAAGGGAGTGGCTGGAAGAAGGGTAACTAATTCGTGTCCCTTTGCTGCATGGTGTGGCTTTTTAAAAAGAAAAATCTTACTTCCCCCATCCCACTGTGGAGGGAGTAAAGTGGGGCAGGGGAGGGAATGTGTCTCCTCTCACTGGCTAGTATCGGTATGTCAAAGCAAGTTGGCTTCCTTTCATATGAAACATCAGACAGCGCCTCTCTTTCCTGTCAAGCCTTCGAGTCGGTATAGCTGTTCTCCCCCCCCCCTTTTCAGTATCAACATTGTCCTTGATTAATCTGCGTCTATTACGTCATTTTCCCTAACTTGAAAACTCTGTAAGTTCAATTTTTTTTCTGGTCCCTTTGAGTTCGACTTGGAGAGGTCCGACTGTACTTTGCTCTTAATTCTTCTTTTCTTTTGACTCTTGGAGGATAAGTTAAAATAATCATAAAAATAACTGCAGAAATGTTTATTTGGACGAGTGGCGTCTGGCATGATAGACCACAATTATTCACACTTTTTAAAATTGTAACAGAGTACTTGTTTTTCAGTTATTAGCACTTCTTTAGTTATGAAAATAGACAATGAAGTAAAAACAAGTTCCCAGAGCTTGGCCAGAAAATTGTTGGTCGAATTTCTCCAGATAGAGAGATAGAGAAAATGCTTCAGAGTGTCCTCAAAATCTTGTCATCCTATTGTTTTAACCCCACCCAGTGAGAATGTAAGTATTTTTTTTGTCTTCTGTGATTCAGCTGGTTACACTTAGTTCATTAGTATTAGGCTTTTGGTGGTAGTTGTTAATGCTAATTTCCTTTGTACCAATGTCTTACTTCTATGTTGCCAACAAATGGATTCACCATATACAAAATAATTTGTTTAGAAATACATCATCACTTACTAAGCATAGACAAAAAAAGATTTAAAAAAACAAACAAATCAAGTATGATACAATTAAATTTAACACCACCAGGTGAATATTTCAGTATCAATAACTTTTGGAAAAAAAACTGATGAAAAAACTTGAAGCACATTACACCACAGCCAAATAAATAATTCCCTCAATGAGGTTTATAAGGGAAAAATTAGTTTTCTAACAGTCCCAAAAACAGATTGATCAAGTAACTAAATTGAATAAACGAAATAAGGTAATGTAATGGCTACATAATTCCAAGATTTGAATCACTATGGGATAAATGTAGACTTTAAGATATTTTTCTGTAACTACTTTTCTCACCAACAACGGCAAATAATAAACAAAAAAATTGGGACATTACAGTTACAGTTAGTGGCAAACCTCTTGAAAGTTGTGTTGGGTAAATTTGTCAGCTATTCGAAGTAGGTCTCGACAGGCATGAGTGTCAGCAAATGCGCGAATGCCCAAGCAATTAGAAGGATCAAGTTGACGTTTTAGAAACTCGCAGCAGACATCTTGGATTTCGACAAGCTTTGTGAGAAAAAAAAAGATTCAATAAATATTATACAATAGGCAATGCCAATGCAATTTCGATTTTCTAATTAGTTATTAAGTGTATTTTAAATCTGAAAATAATTTACTTGCATTGTTGTGTTGTTAATTTTTTAAGAGAGCCCTGACAATGTTGGGAAATAAAACACCAAAAAAATGCAATGACAAAATTAAGTCTTATTTTCTTAACCTAGTCAGTGACAAATTACTTGTTAATGACTCAGTTTAAGGGGCATGCAGAGAGTGAACATGTATGCCAAACAACTCTTACTTGGATTTCCATTCCCAAAAATATTTACAGTCTTTTTCTTAACACAAATAAACTGCATTATTTAAAAAACTATTGAATAAAAAAACTGTGTTAGTTTACCTGCAGGAGGCAAGCAGCTGGTAGGAGTGTCTGGACATTGTTCTCTTCCACTGTGATGCTTGATGTGTAGCAAAAATCTATGAGGAGCTCCATGGCTGTTTCATCTATATCCTTTAAACAAACATGAAAATACAGAAGCTTTTTGAGGGACATGATTGTTTGGGAACACCTCTTCTGTGATTTATTCAGTTAACTTGGTTTCAGCAGGTTTACTACTACATTTATTGGTATTAATGGGTAAATTGTTTGAACAGTTTACAAATCACACACTGCATTAACTGTATATATTGCGTAAACTTCTCCTGATGTAAGTTTACCTTAGATAAAGTCATGGGCAAGAAAATGTTATCTAAAAACTTTAGGCATTATAGCCTGAAACCAAAATTTTAATTTAAATTACTTAGTTAACTGATTTTCTATCTTTAGTTTTGCATTGTTCCAGTGGCGCAGCTAGACATTTTGCCGCCCGGGGCGGTCTCCAATTTGCCTCCCCTTTTAGGGGCCATCCATAAATGACGTCACGCACCGGGCGTCACACATTTGTGACGATGTGAGACGAGGGGGGTGGGTGTTTAAAAAATGTGACGTCACGTCAAAACGAGCAACTTTAAATAAAATTTCCACTTGCATATTTGATTACTGACACTTTATTTAATGACGTTTATGTAAAACGCGTGTTACGATATTAGAATGCACTAAAAACATACTTAAATGACAAAATTTTTATTTGAAACATGCTCATTTTCAAACAGAAAATGCGGCTTTTATTGGGGGGGGGGTAAAGCTTTGTGACGTCTTATATTGAAGAAGGGGTCTAAGTTTTTGTGACAACGTGTGACGAGGGGAGGGTGAAAAATCAGCCAAAATCCCGTGACATCATTTATGGACGGCCAGTTAGTCAATTATATTATGGTTTTTATCAATTAATAAACATGAATAAACAATTGTAATTGAAACGCAGTAAAGGTGGGGAACATGTTTACCATTGCATGCCATATTTATGTACGGAGTAATAAAAGAGGCCGCATAAGATTATATACCTATAAATACAAATTTATAAAAATACAAGATACTTTTTTTAAAGGCCACAAGAAAGTTACTGAGGTAGCAGATCCTACAAAAAACCCATTACCAATAACTATTCTTTTATTTTGTATTTATAAATAAATGATTTTTTATTTACAATGAAAGAAATTGTATACATTAGTATGTAAACATATTTATACATTTACTTTCCTAACTTTCATGATAGAAAAATTGTGTATTATGCTATCAAAATTAAAATTATCTGCACTATCTTGTTCTATTGACTATGGAGAGTATTGCAAGATTTTGTTGTCTTTAATAGCTCATTGTGGAACGAAGATAATTTTTTATCAACTTCAGTTTGGAGAAGCTCCTTTCATAACTACCAACACTGATAGCAATAGTTGAAAAAATTCATAGCAAAATTACAATTCTGGGTACAGAATTTTCCCATCTATACAGTTGAATAAATTTTAATAGATAAAGGAGGCCTTTTCCCCCGTTTTTCTAACATAATGCCTCTTCTTGTAGTGTAGGTACAGCCATAAAAACATGGATCCTTTTTCTTTCCATATTGAACAGTTCTTTATCAATGTCAAAACAGTAAGTTATTTGATGTTCAAAGGCTTCATTTTGTAGGTTACATGGTATTGAATATGAATATTTTCTTGCAAGGACATGCAACTCATCAAAGCGTTCTTTTATAATTCCATCCATGGATAAAAACATTTCTCGATGTACTTCTTTTTCTATAGATAGCATCACGTCTTTTTAATTTTCCCCAATCATATTTTTCTCCTTAACTCCGCGTTTAGTTCATATCTCCAACTCTTCACAAATTGTTTGGCTGATCTATATATATAAAAATCTAAGTATGTATGTATGCATGTCTGTTATAGCTGACTAAACCATTCGTCCGATCGCCATGAAACTTTTGGAGACTTTTGAGTACGCTCCAGGGATGGAAATAGGCTACTTTTTTTTCAAAATTTAACACTCATGGGGCGCCGGGGGCCCATAATGAGAATTTTTTCTTATATGAGCTATATAAAAATTAGTTTAGGGCTTAGCTGCTTGGAAAATGAATGGATCTTGACCAAACTTGGTACATAACAACTTGATAGCCTATATTAAAGTATCATGTGGCATTGAACTCCTAATGTCCGTTCCTTCGGGGCCGGGGGCCCAAAATCTTTATTTTTGTAAGCGTTAAATACTTTATTCCCGTTAGCTGACTATACCATTCGTTCGGTCGCCATGAAACTTTTGGAGACTTTTGATTACGCTCCGGGGATGGAAATAGGCTATTTGTTTTCAAAAATTAACACTCATGGGCCGCCGGGGGCCCATAATGAGAATTTTTTCTTATATGAGCTATATAAAAATTAGTTTAGGGCTTAGCTGCTTGGAAAATGAATGGATCTTGACCAAACTTGGTACATAACAACTTAATAGCCTATATTAAAGTATCATTTGGCATTGAACTCCTAATGTCCGTTCCTTCGGGGCCGGGGGCCCAAAATCTTTATTTTTGTAAGCGTTAGATTATTTATTCCCGTTAGCTGACTATACCATTCATTCGTCGCCATGAAACTTTTGGAGAGTTTTTGAGTACGCTCCGGGGATGGAAATAGGCTATTTGTTTTCAAAAATTAACACTCATGGGCCGCCGGGGGCCCATAATGAGAATTTTTTCTTATATGAGCTATATAAAAATTAGTTTAGGGCTTAGCTGCTTGGAAAATGAATGGATCTTGACCAAACTTGGTACATAACAACTTAATAGCCTATATTAAAGTATCATTTGGCATTGAACTCCTAATGTCCGTTCCTTCGGGGCCGGGGGCCCAAAATCTTTATTTTTGTAAGCGTTAGATTATTTATTCCCGTTAGCTGACTATACCATTCATTCGTCGCCATGAAACTTTTGGAGAGTTTTTGAGTACGCTCCGGGGATGGAAATAGGCTACTTTTTTTCAAAATTTAACACTCATGGGGCGCCGGGGGCCCATAATGAGAATTTTTTCTTATATGAGCTATATAAAAATTAGTTTAGGGCTTAGCTGCTTGGAAAATGAATGGATCTTGACCAAACTTGGTACATAACAACTTTATAGCCAACATTAAAGTACCATATGGCATTGAACACCTAATGTCCGTTCCTTCGGGGCCGGGGGCCCAAAATCTTTTTTTTTGGTAAGCGTTAAATACTTTATTCCCGTTAGCTGACTATACCATTCATTCGGTCGCCATGAAACTTTTGGAGACTTTTGAGTACGCTCCGGGGATGGAAATAGGCTACTTTTTTTCAAAATTTAACACTCATGGGGCGCCGGGGGCCCATAATGAGAATTTTTTCTTATATGAGCTATATAAAAATTAGTTTAGGGCTTAGCTGCTTGGAAAATGAATGGATCTTGACCAAACTTGGTACATAACAACTTTATAGCCAACATTAAAGTACCATATGGCATTGAACACTTAATGTCCGTTCCTTCGGGGCCGGGGGCCCAAAATCCTTTTTTTTTGTAAGCGTTAAATACTTTATTCCCGGTATGATTTACACGATCTTGAAAAGCATTGACTAATATATCTATCATGATCCAGATTGAAATGAACAGGTATTTTAAAGTTAATTTCTTGCACCGATTGGGCCCGGGGGCCCTTAATGTTGTTTTTTCTAATCTTATATCTATATATATATAAAAATCAAAGTATGTATGTATGTATGTATGCATGTCTTTGTATAGCTGACTAAAGCATGCATCCGATCACCATGAAACTTTTGGAGACTTTTGAGTACGCTCCTGGGATGGTCACTGGCTACTTTTTTTTCAAAATTTAACCCTCATGGGGCGCCGGGGGCCCATAAAATGATTTATTTTCTTATATATGAGCTATATAAAAATTAGTTTAAGCGTTAGCTATTAGGTAAATTGATGGATCTTAACCAAACTTTGTATATAACAACTTGGTAGGCAATATAGAAATACTAAAGGGACTAATTTCCTAATGTCCATTTCTTCGGGACTGGGGGCCCAAAATGTCTTATTTCATAAACTTTTAATATTTTATTCCCCATTCAATTATTAAAGATCTTGAAAAATATAGATATATCCACAATGAAATTGATTGAAATTAACAGGCATTTTGAACTTGACATATTGCACTAAATGGGCCCTGGGGCCCTTAATGTCGTTTTTTGCTTTAATGAGCTATATAAAAATGAGTTTATGCGTTAACTACTGAGTAAATGAATCGATCTTAACCAAACTTGGTAAATAAAAACTTGGTAGCCCATATTAAAATAACAAAGGGCACTGCACTTCTAATTTTTAATTGTTCAGGGCCGGGGGCCCCAAATGTATTTTTTCGTATGTGTTTGAGATATTATTTCCCATTCTATTTTAACGATCTTAAGAAATATATCAATGATGAGACTGAATTAAAATGAACAGCATTTTGAAATTTACATCTTACATCGAATGGGCCGGGGGCCCCAAATGTCTTTTTTTGCGTATACTCTAAGATATTATTTGCCACTCAGTTTTTAACTATCTTGAGAAATATATCCATGATTAAATTGAATTTAAATGAACATGTTTTCAAAATGTACATCTTGAATTGAACGGGCCTGGGAGCCCCTTAATGTAGTTTTCCTTATATCTACATATATATAAAAATTAGTTTAGGTGTTAGATAATGAGAAAATAAATGGATTTTGACCAAACGCGGCATATAAAAACTTAAAAGCCTATATTAAATTTCGATAGGGCACTGATCTCATAATGTCCATTTCATCGGGGCTAGGGGCCCTAAATGTGTTTTTACTAAATTTTTAATATTGTATTCCCCATTCAATTTTACACGATATTGAGAAATATAGATACATATATTTATATTTTTGTTATGAAATTGATTGAAATGAACAGATTTTCGAACTTCATATTTTAAACTGATGGGCCTGGTGACCCTTAATGTAGTTTATTTTTTATCTATATATATTCCTTTTTACTGAGATCGTTGCAACGCACGACGGGTCTGCTAGTATAACATATTTTTTCTATTAGCACATCTCTTTGCTCCATGCAATGGGTTTGAATTAATTTAAAAAATAACGGGTTCCCATTTACTGAGATAACATAGAAAAGAAAAAGATTGCATTGAATTGAGTAAAATTACAACATCTGATCTCGTTTTACTAGTTACTTCTTCAGATATCAATTTTTCCAAGACGCTTGAAATTTTAAAGTACTGGTATGTCTTTTTTCGAAATTATCTATGCCTATTCTGGTGTTTATTAATGGAGAAATTTGAATATTTTCATATTCTTATCATAAATCTTAATGATTTTCCATAAAATAGACTCGCTTGAAATTTTAAAGTACTGATATGTCTTTTTTTCGAAATTATCTATGCCTATTGTGGTGTTTATTAAAGGAGAAATTTGAATATTTTCATATTCTTATCATAAATCTTAATTATTTTCCATAAAATAGACTATTCAACTTATTTACACATTACTTTATTAAATTGGATGGGCGTAACATTTTTAATGAATAACCACATTTTAATGAAAAACACAAATTAATGCAATAAAAGCAAAATAAATTAAATTTTTAATAACTTACCTTACAATAATTTTCTTAAAACTGAAACAGTAATATAAATGACTACTTGCAAGTTAAACACAATATTTTTACCACCATGCCTTGTAGGTAAGTATTCGCGCATCATTCTGGGAATGTCGAAATTCCACGTAAAAACTGTCATGACGATAATAATAGCACATATTATTCAGCCCAGCGGTGACATGTTTTTGGTACTTTTCTTATAAAAGAGTCATCTGTGACTTATATATGTACCGATTAGTTTTCCAAAAAAAATGGACACCTTTTTTGAGCGATTAAAAATTTTTGAATGGTTTTGCGCTAGTTATAATATCCACTATGTAATAAAAAAAATGTTGTGCAAATCCGTTAATTAAGCCTCGAAATTACAAATACTTTTGTTTCACCTTGGTATACCCCTCTTAAAAGAAAAAGGGCGGTTGTCGGAAATGGTTGTACTTTTCAAATGCCCACAAATGCCGCCCCCTTTATGAGTGCCACCCCTATCTACGCCACTGCATTGTTCCCTAGGGAGTCAAAATTTGTAAACAAAAGATTTAATGGATTATACCACTTCAATGGTACATAACAACAGAGGTAATATTTAAACTTCTGTTTTCTACTAATCTAAAAGTGATCAAACTTACTTTTATCGTAACCTCTGTTTGCCGGCTCTCAGCCAACTCTCCTGTGAACATGGCATGGAAATATGGGCTACATGCTGATAACACAACTCGGTGAGCAAAGATCTTTTTAGATCCAACGATGAGCACAACATCACAAAGTTCACGGTGTTTCCGCAGTACATTAACTGTGTCAAGGGTATGCCTCGGATGTTTGTCTGACGTGTATCCAAGTCTCGCAGGAGAAGAGGATCGCTCCATCGGTGTTTCAAGTCTATTCATTTTCTCTAATTGTCATGTGTCATTATCTCCACTTATAAAACCTTTTCAATGTGTTTAGAACATTGGAAAAACATAACAGCATTGAAAGTTTTGTCTCTTATTTGGCCCACGTCTTAGGAAGAAGAAAAGAGGATTGAATAGATGGTCATAGAAATTAAATTCTTAATGAATTTAACAACTAAGACAACAAATCATCAATTGATATGTGTCTGCTTACAGATATTAAGAGTAATATTAAGATAATAATAAGAGTAGATATTAAGTCATAATTATATAGCACATCTGTGTCAAGAGTCAAGGGTATATATATATATATTAATGTAATTATGTGTTGGTGTAAGTGTAAGTTGAGTTCATCGTAGTGATTGTTGGTGTAAGTGAACAAGACATGGTAACATTATTGGCGGTGGACAATAGGGTGTCCAAGAGGAATTATTGCTAGAGAAAGAAATTCTGTTATTTCTACATTGTTAACACATAGTAGAATTCAAGAGCATGAATATTCTACTTTTTTGTGTGTGCACTACTTGAATATGAAACACAGACTATATTTTATTAGAAGATTTAAGTAGTATTAAAGGTTTAGTGATTTTTAATTCACTGCGTTCCCTCTAAGGTTGTTAGTCCGTTGCAATGTAAAAAATCTTGTGTGCAATGTTGCACAACATCCATTTTTTGTACAATATGTTACAACATTTGCTGTGCCGTAATTCTAAACTGCTGCGCAGCGACGGACAATTACATGCGCGGCAGTTATGTAGCTGACATATATTATGAAAATAAATTAAAGAACTAGTATTTGCTTAAATAATTATTCATAGAAAAGTCTCAATACACACACACACAAACTCGCAAAAAATTGAAATTAAAATTATACCTAATTCTATTTACAAACAGAAATTATGATTTTACTGATATTCTTTTTTTTTAAATATTAAAATTAGGGCTGCAGAAATTCACGATTAATTTCTCGATTAATCGTTAAAAATTTGTAACTATTAAATTTTTTTAAAATGATTAATCGACCCATCATTTATTAATGTAATGGAAGTCAAAAAGTAACATATTTCGGCCGATAAATATAAACTAATTTCCAGACAATTACACGAAGATTTTGACAATCTAAAGTTATGTGAACGATTGTTGAGCTCGGCTGGTTATATTGTCAATAAGACCCGCTCATCACTTGGACCAAATAATGTCAATACACTTGTCTGTTTGCGCTGTTGGTTAAAAGATGCCATATAAAGAAGACATTCCAGTGTTATTTCGATTTTCGACAAGTAGGTAATAAATGTTACTTATGACACCATAAATTTCAATTTTTGGTTTTAATCGAAATTAACTATTAATTAATTGTTAATTTTTCAAAAGTTAACGATTAAATTTAAATTAATCGTTAACAGCCCTAATTGAAATATGATTTTGCATTTTAATATATTGCATGGTACTCAAAGAAAGCATAGATTTGAAATTTTTTCTCCATATTATCTCTTTACTAGTTCAAAATTAAATAAGCTTTTATCTGCTGTAGTTCAAGGATTTCTAGCACATTAAACTTTGCCTTTGATTGCTTCAAAATTGTATTTTCTTAGTCTAGAAAGTATATAAATTACAATTCATGGCTACAGAAAATATTTAATGAGCCCCCAGTTTAATGCATAGTCATGGTAAGTAGACTTTGAGCAGATAAACCTTAATTATTGCTTTAGGTTATACATGCTTAATATCATTAGTAGTTATTTTGGTTTTTTTAAAGTCCCATAACCGATGGTCGTAGGGGGTCCTAATGATTCCATTAGCACATACTAGGGGCTTGGTAGACCTTGGTGGGCGCGCCATCTCCCTTCCAGGTCAGCCGAGGATATTCTTAGCATTTGTCATTCATCACTTTTATTGTGGCTTTAACGTGGGCTAGAGCCCACGCCCCTCAGCTTGTGATGCGAGCGCACTATTGACTTCGCTATCCAGCTGCCATCAGTAGTTTATTCACAAATAAATGTCTAGTGACCATAGGACAGGAATCAATCACTGCCTGGATAATAGAAATGCAAAGACCTGGTTTAGGCAGACAAACAATGGGGGAAAATGCACTGATCTCGCACAATATGGCTAGAAATTTTCCATATATTAACAATTTACAGAAAAATGAGGCTGGAGGTATTGGAAAATTGAATTTAAAAGATTAATAGGGTTAACAGTTTGTGTAATTACTAGGCTCTGAACATTGGTAATTTTTTTTATTTTTAAAAATGTTAACAAAAGTGCATAGTACTAATATTAATAATATTTAGTAACAATATTTTTTTTTGTAAAAAAATTAATTATCAGCTGAAAGGGATACCCAGATCCTTATCACATATCTGGAGGGGTTCAATAAATTAGCTATGTTCACAACAATATAGGCTATATATTTAAATTAAAACATATTATTATAGCTACATTCTTTCAATAAAAGTATGATATACATAGGCATAATTATAATGTATAAATATATGCTAATCTGAGTCAGAACTTATAAAAAATATTTTTAGGGTGCTTTTTTATTTCTTCTTCATCTGCCATATTTTCATATAGTTATAGCCTAATCATTGGATCATAATTATCAAAAGAAACTCATAATTCAAGGCAACTCGTGATACTGAAAAGCAACACTCAGTGTCAGAGTCTCAGACATAGGCATAGAGATAAAAAACACTTTTCATATTCTATTAGTAAGAACAAACACAAATCCTCTTACTTATTCTCATCTTATCTGGCATTCGAACTTGGACTAAGTTGCCATTCAGTTTCAGGAAAATCAACACTGCCAACACACTCTCAGACTATCAAACTATACTATCAATGATTCAATCAATCAATTATCAACTTTCAAAACTCTAATAAAAATGCAAGACTAGACTAGACAAACGATGGACCAGTTTAGGGTGCAATAATAAATAATCTTCTGTAGTGTAAAGAAGGAGCATCTGAAATATATAAGATAAAATAAACAAGCCTTTAAAAGCAACAACAAACGTGTCAACAAGAAGCCTCTAGGCTGAGGCTACTGCAGCCTAGAATGGGTTACCTGAGCCTGAAGAAACCAGGAAAACCAACACTTTACTTTATCTTATCATTATCAACATCTCTCGCTACAAGGTGACTTGGTTTAACCTGATGGAAGTGATACAGACTACAACAAACCTCGGGACGACCATTGCGATTATACTTCTTGGAGGCATCTTGAGAATGAGGCTATGCCTGACAGGCATGCATAGCCTTGAACTCTTGATTTAATTGTGTATTTGTCTTGTTATTATTTCTGGATCAAGATCTTCATCATGGATTCCTGTTTCGCTAAGGATTGCTCCATCAAATTAACAGTCAATGGTGGTGATGCGTCCATTTCTGAACATTTATTTGAAATTTTGTGTGCGTAACTATGTTTAGGAAGATTTAGAGTGCAATGTGTTTTATGTAGTTGTTGAACATGTTTGTAAAGCGCTGTGAGCCCAGCTGTAGGCTGGGGTACTGCGCTATATAAGTGAACAAATAATAATAATAATATTAAGCGTAAGACGCAATAATCTTCTGTATAGACTACTATAGAAGTAGAAGGAGCGTCAGTAACAGATAAGACATAGGATAAGATAAGAGTAATAAGACGATAGAGTATAGAGTAGGCCATAGATAGAGGACATGTGGGCTAAAGCAAAGAGAACGGTGCACTCAACTATTTACATTGTTGTTATGGCAGAGCGAGGCGTACTTCCTGGAACTGGAATGAAATGTAATTTTTACTATTTTACACTTGATTTTGAAAAGTAGGGAATAAGTGCAATTATTTTTATCCATTAACGTAATAAAGGTTGTAGTGTTAGGGCCTAGACTAGGTTTAGTTGTCTATTTTTTAAATTAAAATAGTAAAAACAAACATAGCAGCCAAAAATACCATTTAGGGAGCGCACCGTTCTATTTGCATTTACCGAAATGTGAATTTTATTTACGAAGTGTCTGCTGCTACGACAAAGTAACGGCAGACAACTCGACGGGCTGTTGCTAGTGCTACGACATGTCGTAACACAAGCAACATCCCGCCGAGTTGTCTGCTGCTACGACTAGTCGTAAAAATATGCTGTATTTTAATTATGCTAATACTAATACTTTAAAAATACAAAATAGTTATCATAATAAAACTTCATGATTACTAGGTAAGCCGGATAATGAATTTTAAAGGTTAAAAAAAAACTTGATTGGTGTCCATTTAATGACAAACAGATATGACTTTTTAGAAACATACCTTAAGACATGAGCTTCGCTAGATGAAGTGTTAGTGACGGATGTTCTGTGATAATAAAAGCAAAGCTAGGGTTCTATTCCCGCTACCGACGTGTTTTTTTAAAATAAAAATACTTATCTTTTAAATGAGTGTGCTGGTAATTGTAATTTTTGTTCTTCTTCTTCTGAAAAGCGGATACGTTGATTAAATCTATTTAAATAAATTTAGATTTTAGAATTAATACACATATAAATATAACACATAAATAAGCCCAGCTGCCAGATCTGTTAATATCGTATTATAATTAATACGATATTTCTATTATTATTAATTATATATTTATATATATATGTTATATTTTATGCGTATAAAATGAAAATATTATGAAAGTTTTTTAAAATATTAAGCGACTTAGTTTTTCCGAAGTGTTTACTGCTACTGCTAATAACTAATAGTACTAAGGCTAGTCGTAGCAAGTGCTAGTCGTAACACTAGCCAAGCAAACCTTTCCTGGCTAGTGTTACGACATGTCGTAACGCTAGCAACATCCCGCTGAATCGTCTGCTGCTACGACATGTCGTAGCACTAGTTTCCTGGCTAGCGTTACGACATGTTTCAAATCACTTTTGTCATTTAAGTTTAAGCATGTATTTAGTGTAAGGCTGCACTTTAATATCGTAACACGCGCGAAGCCCATGTAAAACGTCATTAAATAAATTGTAAACAGACACATTTTTAAGTACAACTTTTATTTTAAGTTACGCGTTTTGATGTGACGTGACATTTCTTATACTCCCCCTCCCCTTCGTCACAAATGGTCGACCCCCTGCCCCACCCCCTCCAGGTGCGTAACGTCATTTACGGACGGCCCCGAGAAGGGACTGTCCTAAAATGACGACACGCGATTTTGGCAGATTTTTCATTACCCCCCCCCCTATTAAAGCGTCGTCACAAAAACTTAGACCACCCAGAGCCGTCTTTACACCAGTTTGGGCCCCCGGGCAAAGAAATAGTGCTGGGCCCCTCCCCCGCAGGAATAAAAAATAAATATACATAATATATATACATAAACATATTCCCATGAGGCCCCTATGCTCGTGGGCCCCTGGGCTAATACCCAACGGGCCTATGCGTAAAATCTGTATTTTATTGGAAAAAGAGCATGTTTAAAATCACTTTTTTGTCATTTAAGTATTTATTTAGTATAGGCCTGCATTCTAATATCGCAACGCGCGTGAAGTCATGTAAAACGCCATGTAACAAATCAAATATTTAAGTGGAACTTTTATGCAAAGTTGCGAGTTTTGATGTGAAGTCACACCCCTCCCCCACGTCACACATCGTCACAAATATGTAGACCCCCCTCCCCCCTAGGTGCGTGGTGTCATTTATGGATGGCCCCTTTGTAACGTAATTGTGGAGAAGGGTGGTCTAAGTTTTTGTAACGAAGTGCGACGAGGAGGGTATACATCGGCCAAAATCGCGTGACGTCATTCATGGATGGACCTTTTATAGTTTTTTGTAATATCGTGTTTTTCATGTTGAAATTATTGAAGAAATACAATAGAGCATTCACATTTTATTGTCTTGAACATTACATAACAAAACTGATAAAAAGAACAATACAAACAGTGAAATCGCCGTCCCGTTGTGTGTTTATAACGGGTATAACGGCGAAAGAGTAAGAGAAAACTTCAATCCATACGCAA
This sequence comes from Ampullaceana balthica, assembly GCA_944989445.1. Classification (NCBI taxonomy): domain Eukaryota; kingdom Metazoa; phylum Mollusca; class Gastropoda; family Lymnaeidae; genus Ampullaceana; species Ampullaceana balthica. The sequence goes on along the minus strand of CALYLW010000136.1, from coordinate 444,148 downwards.
AATGACGTTAATTGAAGACCTCCACCCTCCTTGCGTACGTAATATATGGATGGTCCCTACCAGTTTTTTCAGTAATGGAATATATTTCTCTAACTCAAAAGGTTAACACAAAGAGGTAAAAACAATGTATTATGAAAACTATTAGTAATGGTTCAACTTTAAATGCCCCCATTCTTCTGGGAAATTATTTTGATAATCGTAATGACAATGAATAATGATGTTCATGTATAGTATAGCCTATACTCAGCCTATACTGTAGTAACTAAGGCTATATATTATTAATAAGCCTATTTATCCAGCATCCACACTAACCTCATGCAGAGCCAACTACGCTGGGTGGGCCATGTAGTGCGCATGCCCGACCATCGCCTCGCTAGAGGCTCGTCTATGGTCAGTTTACTGCAGGGCATAGACTATAGAGCATGCAGTGGTCCACGTAAGTGATACAAGGATGCACTTAAAACTGCTCTAAAGGCCTTTGACATTAGACATGGCTCCTGGGAAGCATGGCCGGATTTCTGCCTAGGCCTACAAGGCCCTGGCCTAGGGCCCCAGCCTGCTTAGGGGCCCATGTGGTGGAATCTTTACATAAGCTCGAAAGCCTGGCTTGCATTATCAAAAAGCTTCAAGATGGTTGGAGGGCCCAAAATGCGAAGTGCCTAGGGGCCCTGGGTCTCTTAAGTCCGGGCCTGCTGGGAAGCAGCAGCAAGTAACCGAGACCACTGGCGCTCTATGATACGGAATGTCTGTGAGGGTAATAGACAACAGGCTGCCAAGACAAAACGTCAAGCCAGGAAGGACCGTATCAAACACCATCCTGAAGGGTTCCCATCCATCTCTTCTCCAACATGCCGACGCAAATTGCGTGCTTGAATAGGGTTAATAAGCCACCAGAGGACACACGTGGCGGCCTAGCACAGGTCAAATACAAATATGATGAGAGTGGTCATCGTCGACTATGACGGACGAACAACTTAGATTGTTAAAACGATACTTGGGTTCTAATCTCGCTCCCGGCGAGTTTTTTGTTGATTTAATTTTTTTAAAATTAAAAAAAAACACGTCGTAACGCTAGCAACATCCCGTCGAATTGTCTGCTGCTACGACAGTCGTAGCAGCAGTTTCCTGGCTAGCGCTACGACATGTCGTAACACTAGAAACATCCCGCCGAATCGTCTGCAGCTACGACATGTCGTAGCAGCAGTTTCCTGGCTAGCGCTACGACATGTCGTAACACTAGCAACATCCCGCCGAATCGTCTGCTGCTACGACAGTTCATGTCGTAACGCTAGCAACATCCCGCCGAATCGTCTGCTGCTACGACATGTCGTAGCACTAGTTTCCTGGCTAGCGTTACGACATGTCGTAACGCTAGCAACATCCTTTTATTTATTTTTAATTTTAGCCTGTAACTGTAACTAATGAGTTATTTGTCGATAATTACTTATCAAACAAGGAGGAATCTTTGAATCAGAAAACCAAATACCTACGACGCGAACACATTGAATAATAAATATACCTAAACAATTCAGATCTTGGAGTGATAAGGTTCATAGTCATAATATTTTATAGTTCCACTGCCACTAGAATAGAAATAAGAGTAAACATTTCACTGATAGACATTTAACTTCCGGAAAAGTAAAAAAAATTAATTAAAATAAAAAATTAAATAAAAACAAACAAATAAAACAATTGTGTTGTGTTTAGATACAATAAATATATATTTAAATGTGTAAATAAAAATGACTTTCATATTATTAGTGCATTAAATTTTCAAAATGTTAAAATTATGTTTAGTTATTACTTATGTTTAGATTAGTCTTTAAATGTTTTAAAAAGCTCGACTTACGCGTTTAACCAATGAAAAAGCTTATGGAAGAAATATTTTTGTTTATGGGGCAACGCAAACTATAACTTCATAAACTCATGAGTCAAAAAGCCTATGTGTTAGCCAGACGATTGTAAAAACAAAAATATAAAACCATATACACAAACATCATAAGCATGACTGGTTCTTCCATAAATCTGACACAATTGACCAGGGAACCTTCAATACCGATAATCAATGTCCCTGCTGATGGTGATGCACAATTGTTAACTCACATCGCAAGTGAATCGGACACAGGCACAGTTACTAATACTAATACTGCTGAAGATGTTGTTAAAGATAGCGATTTCGAAAGCCGCATTACAAGTTTAGAAAATAATATCAATAAGCGCGATGGAAGTGAAGCAGGTGTATTTGATTCTGACTCCAATATTCTCACACAATGGATATACAAAAATAATATAGATCGTGTGATAAAGTAAGTAGTAAGTGAAAGTGTAAGTGATAGTAAGTGTAAGTGATAGTAAGTGTAAGTCAACACTAATTTAATAAGTCGGGTGAATCAGATTATACGTTCCCAAATGAGTTATATAGCAATTAATTCTGAGTTCTCTTCCTGCGTTATTTAGGTTTAGTTTTATAATTTTTATTTGTTAGTTTAGGTTTGGGGTTAGGTATAGATATAATTATGAATTTAGGGTTAAGGTTAGGTTTAGTTTTAGAATTTTAATAGTTGAATTTTCCAATTTTCGTGTCACGTTTGCATAGCAACAAAGATGGTGGCCATGAATGTGGGAACGTCAACTCCGAATTTACCAATAAGTCAATTAAATATTAATTTTAACCCTTTATCTTTTACTCTTGACGCTAAAAGACTTTACTTTGTAATTTTTAGTGGGTTTTTGTGTGCCAAAAAAAAAGCATTTTTTTAGGGCTGTTATCGATTAATTTAAATTTAATCGTTAACTTTTGATAAATTATAGATTAATTAATCGATAATTTCGATTAAAGCCAAAAATAGAAATTTATGATGTCATTAAACTGAAAATTTCAAGGGAAGTAACAAAAACAGGTAATTGACTTTTTAATTTAATTTATTTTATTGAGTTATTTCCCCTGTTTCCCTGCGCTATTGCCGTCAGCCATGTTTAGTTTAAGTCTGCCGGTCCACATAAATTGATAAAATAAATTTTAATATTACGCGAGATGTTTGTACGTAAAAAAATATATAAATTATTATTAATTATTCATAATTAATTATTTATTAATAAATTTTTTTAAAAATATTATAAATATTTTCTTTAATTTTAATCGAAATTTTTATCGATTAAAATAATTTTAATCGATAACATTTTTTAACGATTAATCAAGAGATTAATCAATAATTTCCGCAGCCCTACATTTTTTATAAGCACTGAATATTGCATTTACTTCCTAAAAATTTTCATACAATATTTAAATAGTATAAATTATAAAATCTTTATACATGTAAATGAAAATGAAATCTCAAGAGTTATACAAATGGAATGCATTTCATTTCAGATGTTTAGAAAATGACTCTGATCCTTTAAGACCAGAGGCTTTAATGGCTGTAAACAGCAGAGATGATTTAGGCAAGACACCATTAGACCTTGTGGCATGTTTAGGCCAGACAGATGTAGCTAGAATTCTAATTGAAAAAGGTGGTGCTGATGTCAACATCTGCAATTCTAAAGGTTAGCTTTCAATTAGGTGATTAATCTTTCTTTCTTTTTTTTTAATTGTTTTGTTTTGTTGTAGAAACAATATGCTATGAATTTTTGGCAATAGATTTGTGAATGATCTGTTAATATGAACAAACAGATTCTCCTGCTTTTAATATGCCTGGGGCCAAACATATTTTCACCTGTCTTAATTAAAAATCATTTTGGTGATGGGCGAGTTTCAGGTGTGAGTACATTAGTAAAAGTAGTCCATAGTCTAAACTTTAAAGATAATTGGCTCATACCCCAGAGTTGTTCATTTCTGAAAAGGTGACTCAGCAGCTCCCTGAAAAAAATGAGCAGCCCTCTAAAGCAAAAAATGGAATGAGTAAAAGGCTAGAACATGTTCTGCCTTACTATTTTCTATACAACCTATTACATTCGGAGGAGACCTAATCTATGTGGTGAAAAATTCATAGCATGATTTTAAAATTCTCTAAAAATCATTGCTTCTATTTTAAGGAAAATGATGACATTAATGGCATGTAGGGAAAAAACTAGACATGTGCACTGTGGGATTCATAGATCTCAGAGAAACCAACCTTTCAGGAAAGGGTAATTATAGGAAAATTCTGTGATACACATTGTTTTGGATTTGCAGAAATTTTTGTGAGGCTGGTGTTGCGTAGGACGCAATAATCTTCTGTATAGAAGGAGATAAGATAAGATAAGATATTCCTATCAAATTTACAATATTGGACAGTTTGCTGGTCTTCCCAAAAAAGTTAATTAATGGATAAACACAATGAAGTTCCCTTTCTTATCTGGAAGAAAACATCTAACCACCATAGTAACCCAGATGAAATAATGAACACGTTATGTAAAGCGATAGATGGCATGTCCAAGCAGTATAACCTTATAACTCTTGGTGGCTTCAGTACTTGAGATGGCCCTGACCATATTTTGGGATGGGTTAAAATGTCTTATTTTTTTCCAGACATAAGCAGATCATGCATCACCGATTACTATATGATTATGGTATTTTGCTTCACATTAAATAATTGGCCTTCCTGGATTGTTCCTTACTCAAAACATCATATCTCCATCATCTCTTATTTTTATAAAAAAAACTTATTTATGATGCAGGCTTCTGGACAGATCATCAACTTATATGGACATGCTATACCATCACAAATCAAACAAAAGACATCCACTGAGAAGAAGACCTCTTTAAGTCTGAATTATTAAAAGTTGAAAAGTCCCACCATCAAGGAAATATTTAGTGGATGCTTTGAAAGAACATACAGAGTCTGTATTAAAAAAGAAACAAATTTGAGGCCAATTGTGCTTAGTTTGTATCTAATGTATTTAAATCTAAAACCACAATGGATTTTATAAAATGAAAAGCTAAAAAATTTCAGGACCCTTTTGATAAAAATTATGCTACTAATCAAGCAGCTTTTGGAGGAACAAACTATACTCACCATTCTCTCTTTAAACATAAATAGATCAATGTAGCAAAAACTGCACACGATCTATGGTTATGTTGACAGACATGTCTGTCATTAAAAGATTTCTACTCAGCTTTTAAAGTAGTTTTCCAGAACCCACTTCATCACAATTATTCCTTCTTCGGAGTGTTGATAAGGGATGAAAAATTTAAAGCTTGGGATGAAAATTATGACTACATCAGCATCTTAAATTATGACTACATCAGCATCTTAAATTATGATCCATCAATGAGTTTTTTTATAAATCATCTCCTGGAAGATTTGATGCTCTTACTGAGACCCACCAAAAAATTTGTCTCCACTCAAGTGGCAAAGCTCCCAGCTGAACAAAGAAGAGGGCATAAATTAATTACAATTAATTATACAAATGTTTGCCTAAAATATGTAATATTTTAAATGTATAAGTAAAATAAGTCTAAAGAGAGATTCTGTTCTTTTCTTCTTCTTTTTTGCATTATTTTGGAACACTTTCCAACATTTTCACTTGGAATATTAATAAACACAGGCTATACAGCTCTTCATTTTGCTGCAGCTTGGGGCAGAATTTCTGTTTTGAAGGTTCTTGTAGAGAAGGGCGGCAATCTTCAGCTGATAAATGTTTATAATGAACGTCCAAGGGAGACAGCTCTGCGGTATAATCAACAAGACTGTGTGGAATTCATTGATTTGTCTGGTTTGTAATTTTGCTTTTGTTTTTCTTAATATTTTAATCCAAGGAAATCAAAAGAAAAAAAAGTTTTAAAGATATTTATCAAATTTGATAAGGGGCTAGCAAATAAATTCCATCATGCCAATATAGCATTTTTTCCATTGCCATCGCTCCATTGTTAAAATTTCTTCAATAGTTATACAACCATCATAAAAAATTCCTGATACGTCCCAGTCAACACTCATTGGTATCAAATTACTGCACCTGTGTCAGAGACAATTTGTTGCAAAGGACCCACGAAATTTTATATATGCTGCGATTGCTATTTAAGAATTAAAAAAACCAGCTGTTAAGGTTGAGTGTGTGTGTGAGTGAGTTGGTGGGTGGTTGGCGCATGGAGTGTCATGGTGCATTTTTTCCCCTTAAAATTAATGACAGAAAAAAAAATTCACTATCAAAACTAAATAAACCTTTTCTTTAAGAAATTATTACAATATACCTGTATTTTACACGCTTTTATTTAAGTCACACTGTTTGTATGTTGTATCCATCCATCCATCCATCCTTCCTTCAAATCTTGAAACGTAAAATTAACCCATTTTTGATGGTCTTAGAGATCGCAAAATTTTACCACAGATAGATCTTGGATGACAATGCATTGTATCAAAATTTCAGATCGATCGAATGTACCGTAATTAAATTAATCAATTTTTAGTTTATCTCTATTTATCACTATTTAGAATGTATAGTCGTCTGCTAGAGTTGACCTCCACGGCTCACTGGTTTCACTCCAGTCCTCGTTTACCAAATTCCAGTGTTTACATCAAGGGCAGGGGAGATCAGCACGTTTCAGTCTGTAAATGTTTGTAAATAAAAGCGTGTCCTTTTTAAAAAAAGATTTTTTTACATTTTACTTATTTATTATTTTAATGGAAGTTGATGAGTTTTAAAAAAAAGAGGGGAGTGAAGCCATGGAAAAAGGGGCAAGCATCCCTGTCATAAACAATATGTATTAGAATTTTCAATAGCAGGAATTAATTATATTATTTTTAAAAAAAAATATAGATTGATTTTTAAAAATTAAATGAAAGAGATAAAATAATTTCAAAATTATTCTCTTTAAAAAATCATGACAAAATCATTTATCTTTTTAAAGTTTTCAGAGGTTGGCAAGTTTTGAATTTAAGAGTGCAGCAATCCAAATAAATGCTGAGGAATCCCTTCCTTTGAAAGTTTATTTAGATCAATCTATCCGCTCAATCTTCAACTAATTTTCAATTCATCCCACTAATATAAATTGTCATCAGAGATAGCTATCTGTGCCAAGATTCTGCTCTCTGGCCTATTGGGAAGTGGTTTTAATTTTGCATGGAAGATTCTTGGCAGACAGAAATATAGGTTGATAGACAGCTTCTAAAACATGCTAACCCAGCCCCACCATTTTTTCTTCTTCCTGACATGTATTTTATGGATGTCCCAAAATGTCCATTTCGAATGTAATTATTTGATTAACTGTTAGGAACGGTTTAGTTACTTCCAGCTTTAAAAAATTACATTTCAAATTGTATGCTATGTTATTTGCATTAAAAAAAATTATCATCTTCATTATCATCAAACTTAAATTTTGTTTTAATTTTTTTTATTTTGAAAAATAATTACTCTTTTGAAATATATGAATCCATTCAACAGAAGCTAAAATTCTATTACAAGAAGCAATAGCTTTAGCTGAAGATTCTATTTATGATCCTGTTGACAAAACTGCTCTTAGCAGACTGACCAGAGAAGAAAAGGTAACCACAAAGCCAGGATTCATCAAATTCTGACAATCAATTGTATTTATCAAGAATGATTTTAAAAAATCAAAATGAATAATAATTTTTTTTCAATTTATGTTTTCTTAAAACAAGAAATGTCTTATTTACTCATGTAACAGTTATATGTTAAATTTCTTAGTCGGTATAGTAATTAACAGCTCTGAACTTATATTTTCAAACAATCTATGTAGTACTAGTACTCGTATAGCGATAAACAGCTTAATGTTATTGATTAATGGTTTATTATTATTATTATTTGTTCACTTATATAGCGCAGTACCCCAGCCTACAGCTGGGCTCACAGCGCTTTACAAACATGTTCAACAACTACATAAAACACATTGCACTCTAAATCTTCTTCAACATAGTTACACACACAAAATTTCATATAAATGTTCAGAAATGGACGCATCACCGTCATAAACTGTTAATTTGATGGAGCAATCCTTAGCAAAACAAGAATCCATGATGAAGATCCTGATCCAGAAATAATAACAAGATAAATACACACAATTAAATCAAGAGTTCAAGGCTATGCATGCCTGTTAGGCGTAGCCTCGTTCTCAAGATTCCACCAAAATTTTAAAGTATAAATTTTCTTTCTGTTCTTTATCAAATCCTTCAGTATACTGTCGTGAATGCTTGTAAAGAAAAACAAGAATGGTTGGAACACAACAAACAGGCTCAGGTCAGGGACTTCGTGGCACAACGCTTGTCTCTCTGTGAAACTGTCAACCCCATTCTCAATAAAATTGCAGAGTCAAGTAAGTATGCATTTGATTTCATTTATATCTTTATTTAAAAAATTTATAAAGAAAATTAAAATCTGTAGGTTATTGATGGATTTCATAATTTGATAACATTTAAAGAAATTTGATGCTGTCCTAGTTTTGAATCAAACTAAGTGGGGCACAATACATCAAATATAGTGGTACATTTAAACAGATTCTGGTCTTTAAGCTTGTGTACATTATCTATGAATCCCACATTGTATCCATTGACCTGGGACATAAAGAGTTGGCTGACTGACATGTTCCTTGTTGTGCTTTTTCTTTTCTCCAGATTTTTCTATTTTATAGAGATATTATAAGACTTAAGACTTTATAAAAGAAGTTCCCAACAAATAGTGAATTTTATCATAAGTAATTCTGGGGGCTTCATTGACAATCAAAAGCCTTTCATTTGCCTGAATGACTATAGAATTTTCGCTTGATGTATTCAAAGTATAAGGATTTGTCTGTTGTTAATGATAACTCATAAATTTGTATGCATTTAAATTTGATATGTGTGAAAAAATTCAATACATTTTAGAATGAAATTATTTCATTATTTCTCAATTCTTTTTATTAGGAAAAATGAGTTACACAACGTACAAATCATTGTAAGATTACAAAATGATAGTTTTTCATGGATGATGTCCAAAGCAATTTGTTTTAGTTTGTTTGTTTTCTCTCATTCACTGGTTTCTATTCCCAATAAAGAATGAAAATTTACTTGAAAAACAAAAATCTTGTCCAAAGCTTTTAAACACACCAAATTATATCAATATTCTTATAATAATGTCTTTTAAACAAGTGTGTAAGTGCAGTAACGTTATAATTGTTCTTCATTATATTATCTAAATATTCATTCATAACAAAATGTATATCTGGTATGTCCTTATAAACAAATATTGTGGATTGTTTTTGCCTTATTTCTAAACAAATTTTACATCCTTTTTTTTGTTGAAATTTTTATTTATTAATTAACATTAAACAATTCGTTAAAAATGTACTTAACATCACTATCTATCAGTTCATGATATACATGACTGTCACCTCAATCCATCTATCTTTTAAAGCAGTGGTTCCCAACCTGTGGGTCATGACAAGGGGGGTTTTCTGGGGTTTGCCAACTGTCGACTACAAAAATATTCAAATTTGCTCTATTTTGCTCTGGGGGTCGCGGGTCACATGGCTTATATAAAAAGAGGTCGCCACCCAAAATAGGTTGGGAACCACTGTTTTAAAGCAATGGTAGGAAACCAAAAAGGCTTCACAAGAAATTTAATGCATTGTGGGCTGCATATCCTTAAACCTTGTATTAAAATGAACAGCCGCCAGTTATTGTGTTCTTGCCTTTGAAAGGCAAGAATTGTTAAGAACAGTGAAATCAGATAAAGATTATAAAAAGTAAACTTTTGGCATTAAATTGACCCCCAAAAATTGCCATATTTTTGTTTGCAGGGTTGTTTGCTTGCTTTAGAGTGAGATTATATTTTTATAAAAATATAAGGAATCTTTTAGACTTTTAGTCTTTCCCAGTTCTACGTATTTATGCTCCTTCATACTAATTACTATATCTTAAAGAAAAACACAAATGACCTTATATAAATATTTTGTTGTTGTTGTTCGTCCGTCGATTCGACGAAGACCACTCTAGTCATCCGAGGGTTGCTGGGACTGGCTCTGTTCGTGCGTGCGCAGATGGCTGATGAGGCCGATCCTTGCACGGAAGGCATTTATATAAATATTAAATCCTAACACAAAAGGTCAATATGAACAACCCCAACCAAGTCTTTGGGGTTTAGACTTTTATTAGAGTCCCTATGGATTATCAATTTAAAACTTCGGCTGTCGGGTTACTCACATACATGCCTTAGCCTTCTAGGACAGTGCTTCTCAAAGTGGTGGTCCGTGGACCGGTGCCGGTCCGTGGGCCATCTGCTGCCGTTACTCCGAAGTTATATAGAAAGGACCGAAAAATCGAATTATAATTCTCCATTTTCATCCATTGAATGTATCAATTTTTCGCACATAAAATGAAACAAATTAAATAAAATAAATTACATTTCGCTACCACGTCAGTTTTGGGAAAATTTTTCACTGGTCCCTGATGCAATGGAAACATTCCTGCCGGTCCGCCATACTAAAAGGTTTGAGAAGCACTGTTCTAGGACATAGAAATCCCCTAAATTTTTTTGATGAAATTGATGTATCAATTACATTTACAATAATTTACATGACCCAAGAGTTATTCAATTCAACAATAGAATTACTCCTTAAGTGTTTCCCCACATATCTGGACATCTTCACTTTTACAAATATTTCTGGTTGTCATAAAAAAAACAAAAAAAAATATATATATATAGTATGCCATACTTGATTTTCTTGAACGAATAAAACTAATTTTTAATGTGTCAGCTATAAAAAAATCACAAATTTAAATATATACAGTTTTTATAATGATTATCCATTAGACTTTTAAAAAAGTCATTTTAATTTTTATCAATATATTCAGTAAGACCTTTTTCAGATGATGAGAAATAGCAAATGCACGATTCACTAAAAATCGAAATGAATGATTCTTTCTAGACTTTGTGGCGCGATCGTCTAGCGGTAGCGTGCTGGGCTGATGTACTGAGGCTACAGAGTGTCATGGGTTCGAGCCTCGGTGCTTGCAAGGTCCCAAAGTCTGGGCATTGTGCTAGCCACACAATCCCTTGCTCCTAAGCCGTGGCTTAATAAAAATGTGAACACTACTTCACTTGTTCCCCTATAGACCAATATGGTCTGAAAAAGCGTACTTTAAAATTTTTTTTTAAAGAGTTTGTTAAATTCTAAATAAAACTGCTATAATGCTTCCAAACAACTTTGATTCCATTTAAAAATAAGCTCTATACATATCCCTATACATACATATCTTCAAAATACAACATATCACTTCTGTGGGTTTTTTTTTGACAAACGTAAGCTCTATACATATAGTAAAAATACAACATATCACTTCCGTGGTGTTTTTTTTGATGATTTCAAAAATACTGTTATTATAAAAAGACAAATAATTTATAATTGCAGACTAGTTAGGTTCCCATGAAAATTACACAAAAATGAGAATGCACAAGATATAATTGTTAAACTGAATTTTTACTTTGAGCAATGGAAAAGTAAATTTTAAAATATTTTTTTTAAAGTAACTTAATTAAAAGTTAAGAAAAAGTATTTTAAAATAATTTGTTCTTAAATGATCTGGGCAGTATTTCTTCGGAAATAAACTTTTTGACTTTATGAAAATTTTTTTTACATGTTTGATGAAGACAAAGAATTTAAACAACTATTACAGAATTGTTCTATTTTGAAAGATCCTTCAATTCAGCAAGTCATTTTTGTGTGTGTTAAATTCAAACAAATGAATTTGATATTATGTTCAAATAGTTATGTTTTATTGTTTAATTCCCATTCAAAATATTAAAATTGAGCTAAAAAAAAATCAAATATGTTTTACATAATTTTTCAATTCCTACAATTACCATTAGCATTTTAAAAAATATTTTAAAAAATTAAACAAGCTGTAATATATTAAAGTTGGTTGTATAACTTTACTTGAACTTGAACATGTTTTGGTTAAATGTTTGTGGCATTATCCTTATCTTTTTGAAAAGTTTTTACACTTCATAATATCAACTATCTTATTTACTATTACAATGTACATATATTTATTTATCCTCTGAATTAATACTATCTTTACTTAATAGAGTATTCTGTCCTATTTCTTTGAATCAAAATGTGTGTCCTGTCAAATTGAAAAAAATAAAATGATCAATGTTTATTCAGACATACTAAAAAATTGCTAGGCTGATTACAGAGGATTTAAAGTTTAGCAGAAATGGCAGGAATTTAATATACTAAATTTATTTTAAAAAATCATTATTAACCAAGAAAATTAGATTTTTTATTAATGTAAAAAAAAATTGAAGATTTTCTCTTCTTATTCTTTTACTAAATAATTAAATCAATAAAATATATTTTTCCCTAGGTACAGAAAAGCAAGAAAAAAACTAATTCAACAGATGACATCAAATGTAGAGAAGGGTAAACAACAGTATTATTTTACAGCTCGTTTTGTTAATAAAAAAGCCTTCACAATACAGATGGTTTTATGTTTACTTTGGCCTTTCTGTCTGATATAGTCAACTCTTGGGGATTAAAAGTTTGAAAATCATTTCTTTCATTTATAGACATCAAGGCTGAATCTCATCTTTTCTAGGCTAAATGACTGAAAACAATTATTTGTAATTTATATATTATCAGTACTATGAGCCCATGTTTAAGTCTTACATTTTTTTTTAAAATTTAGCAATTTTACTCAAATTCTGCTATAAAAAGTTGTGCATTAATATGACTCAACATTATACTCTGTTGCTTTTTTTAAATTAATTTTTTTTTACAATGCCAGTTGCACTGTGAGCAAATAAAGCTATAGGGATAGGATAAAGTTAAGCCTTTTAAAACTAAAAATTATTTTACTGTCAGGAGAACTTCCCATTCAAAAAAAGAAAAATGGACTAATTTCTCTACCTAAATACTTTTAAAATATGCTTAAGATAAATTCATTATTTTTTCCATTTCCAAAATAGAGCAACTGATTTTATACCCATAAAGCATGATTTTGAATGACACCTTATACTGCCTACCCAATAAACATGTTATTAAATATTATGTTGTAATGTTTATGTAAATAAATTTTATATAATAAAGTATGAAAGATAATTAATGGGTGGTGCTGAAGCTTCCACCAGGCATACATGGTAATACTAAGTGGACCTTATTGGCTATCTGTGTACCAATGAAAAACATTCTTATTTTTTAACCTTCCCCCCTGCTGCAATCTTCTCTCATACATTAAATTGAAATCACCACCAGTCACTTCAAATCTAAAATGCATTTAGTGCTTTAACAAGTGCAAGTGTGTAAATTATCTTGGCCCATTGCCTTTATATGAGAAAGTAATCATTGCATTCAAAACTTACACTTATAACCAATAGGTGTGATTTCTGCCTGAGTGGTTGTTATCTTGTAACTGTTACTATTACACAAGATACAAATTTAGTATATTTACACACTTAGTGGAGGATGGATGTCCTTTTCTTAGATCTCTTTTGGCAGGACAGGGTAACCAAGAGCAGCTGATCCTGCCTGCCTAACTACTGATTTTTTATTATACAGACTTGTACTGTGATAAAGCTTAAAAATAGAATAAATGATACACAAATGACTTGTGGGTATATATAAATATATATTTATATCTATATATATGTGATTTTTAGTAAGAATAATTTAACACTGTTTTAATTTGTATTGATGAATGCATTGCCGAAAAGACTAGAACTGTATTTATCAACTTACAAAGCATTAAATGTATTATATTTTAAGAAATGGTTTGTGTATCTTATATGAATAGGACTGTAACTACTGTATATACTCGTTCTAAAGCCGACCTTTTTTGGACAAAATCTAGGGGGAAAAGTTGGGGGGTCGGCTTATGAGCGGGTCAGAGGTGATTTCTGCATGGATATTGAATATCGATGTTGTTATTGTAGATCATCGAGGTCCTTTTCTACATTCTACAAGATTCGACTGCTCTACCAGAAGCTACAATATATTATTAAACATCTGTACTTACCTTATTTAATCATTTTATTTATTTTTGTGAAAGTTTTAATAAATTGTTTTACATACAAATTTTGTTTTCAACAACGAATTTTAATTTACGCGCTGTCTGCAATGTTTACCAAAGAATTTTTTTTTAAAATACCGCTAACTCTTGCCTAACAAAGAGCACAAAGACAAAGATAGGCAGTACAAAGTAAACAATCATAATGAACGATTTAGCTTTTAGTATTTAAAAAATGTGTATCATTTTCTTTAAGCTGTCCTAATATTTTTGGGGGGGCAGCTTGCGAGCGGGTTAACCACTTTTAATACTTTTCTCTTTCAAAAGTAGGGGGGTCGGCTTATGAACGCACAGGCTATAGAACGAGTATATACAGTAATAATTAACAGTATTTAGGTCAAGAGCTCCAGGAGATTTCAAAATTACTTGATTATTATAACATACATATATTTAAATACCATCAAAAGATTTTGGTATATTCAAAAAAAATTGGAAAATTTTTATCGGTACATCTCTTTATGACTAAAGTTTAGACTTTTTTCCCCTGTAGAAAATTGCAATAATTTTTTCTCAAACTCATGGGGGGTCTTTTAAACATAGGTCAGCTTTGTTGTCATTTCTCATTCATAACATTCCTAAAAGAACAATCAATGCTCAGATCTTCCAGCTCTCCAACAGGAAGGATTTCCAGCCAGAAAACTAACCAAATTCATCGTTTGTTGATCTAAATGATGTTGAGACACTTTTATCTAGCTTCAATGACAGGAGAAGAGGTGCATGGAGTGACAAGACTTACCTATTACTTATAGGCACCAACCCTAATGACATCTGTAGATTTAAAATAGGCAAATAGAATTTCTAAAGGGACAATTTTGAGGTCTGTTTATCACAAACATACATGTATTTTTTAGAAATAATAGTAATAAATCATCATTCTTATTATTATCATCATCACAGCCCAGTGATGGGAGATTTTAAGTATAATTGTGAGATGTTTTTGTTTGTGATCAGTTGCAGTAAATTAGTTTGACTAAAAGAATGAAAGGACAACAATGTTTTTCCTTAATAAATATGTATTGACACTTCTGAGCAAAATAGATTATACATTACATCCAATAAATAGATGGGGACATAATATTTTTATCTTTGCAAACTGTTAATCTTATCTTATCTATACAGACGCTCCTTCTATGCAGAAGATAGTTGCGTCCACAGACCATGACAGATGATCTGTTGGCAAGTGATGCAGCGTTCACAGGCCACGGCTTTGTGGGTTCCACGCATTACCCAGCCGCCTAACTACATGTAGTTAGGTACCCATTCGGAGCGGGGTGACTCAGGGATGCCCTAGGCCCTGGGAACAAACCATTGCCTTCACACGGATTCGAACCCGTGACCATTGGTACGACAGTCCAGTGCGCTGCCACTCGACCACCGCGTCCCAACATCAAATAAACAATTGTTATGACACTGTGCATACAATAAACTGTTGGTTAAGGTCATTAATAACAAACTTTTAGGTTGAAAAAATCAAACAAGTACAAAATCCCAAAAAGAAAAGTTCGATTGCTGCATCTAAGCCTATGATAATAAATCATGTTGAAATTCAGTGAAATTTTACTTGGCACATATTTACATTTGATAGAGCATTTCAAACAACAAAAGATAAATGATTTAATCTATTATTAATTTTGAGAGGTAAATTGTATAGTTACAAGACTATTACAAATCACCATATTACACAGGAGAAAAAAAAGTATTAATTTTTCACAAGTACAAAATTGTGTAGTGCAGTTTATCAATATATTAGCACATATGTGTTTTTTTTCCTCAAAATTCTTTAATTAATTTCGTTCCATTTTCTATTTTCGTTGACTTTGCTGTGAAAAAAATCAATTGACACGTGTGTGTCTGTTGCCTCGTGTCCCTTATACCTTTGATAAGCAGCCCTGCAAAGTATCATTGACGAATTCCTCAATCAATAAAATAAGAAATTCATTAAATTAAAGAGAAAATGTGTTCATTTAAGGGGTTTTCCAGGATTCTTTCAAATTCCAGGAAATTTCCAGAACATGGGATTTTAGAAGGCTGCAGGGACCCTGTAAAAAACAACAACATTGTAATACTGTTTTGGAATGCAATTTTTCGTTATTTTTTTAGCCTGAATAATTTCCAGGTTGCCCTTTTGAGTGCAAAATCCATAAGCTAACCCATCTTCTAAAGCCAACCAAGTTGTTTAAGGCCTCCCGACACATACAAACCCATAATATAATTATAGCTTTTTATAAAGCATATGAAGCTATCCCTTTGTCTTTACTTTCAAATAGTATAATTTAAAAATTTTAGAGGAAAAGAAAACATTGTGAAATATACATTGTGAAATATATTATTTAATGTAAAAAAAAATTAATTAAAATTAACAATTAACTTACACTTAAATAACAAAAAATTGTCCGTTTGCCATACAATTAACCAAGGCAACATCATCTACCATAGGCGCAGTCAACATTTTAAAAGATATTTCTTGACTTTGGTTTATTAGTTACAATTGAAATAAACAGCGTTTTCAAACTGCAACTATTCAATAAGCAGTAGTCACTTTTTAGATCATCTACACCCACCGAAAGTGATCACTTTGTACGGTAATGGATGGCCTCTGAAGAATATATGTGCTTATTACAACATAAAGTTTCAGACAGGAAAATTTCTCCAGAGGTTTGAACCGACAAATACTCATGATTAAGTTGATCAAATGAATGAACAACCAAGAACATTATGTTTCTATACAAACGTCCACTTTAGATACCTAATATTTTAGTCTAGTCAACTTGTGTGGATTTTATTTACACCTTAATTTATAAATGATGAAATGGTTTCTTTACTACTACAATTAAGGCATGATTATTATACACAGCTGGGAATAATTATTCAAATCCTCTGGGCTCAACTGAACCCACTTATGTACATTTGTCTGAGTTGATGTTAATTAGATGGAGACCCCAAACATCAAGATGAACTTGAACTATTGAGTTTGTGTTCTCCTTGATGAGAATTAACAGCAGCTTTTGTTCGGTAATACCAGGACCCAATCTTCGTGTTCTGCAGGGTGTCTTGAAAAGCAGCACAGCCCTCTATGGAGTTCAGAACTCCATAAACTGCCTGGGGATAATCAAAGTATTGGTACGCATGACAATGTGTTAAATTTTATCTTATACATTTCAGATGCAACTTCAATACAGAAGATTATTGCTTCCTACACTTATTTATGGTTTATGTCTAGTCTTTCAATTTTATGAGTGTTTTGAATGTTGACAGTGTTTTGGTTTTCCTGAATTGTTCAGCCAACCCAATTCACGGCCAATTGCCAGATGGGAAGGAGGATTTGTATGTTTTTGTTCTTGCACAATCATGAAGTGTTATTTATCCCTATCTGAGAGTTGTATTATATTGTTGTTGTGTTGAATTTCTATATTTTCTTTGGTAGATGGATCCCACACAGAAGATGCATAGTCTAAAATAATACACAGAGTCGACTTATCTACGGGTCAGTGCTAGTTTCAATAGAAATTTGAGCACTCAGTGCCGAGCAATATCAAGTTACTGGTAGTTCTAGTGTACTTAGCTTTACATTTATCAAGATACCAGTTACATGCACGCACGCAGACAAAAGCAATATGTTGATGCTTGACTGAAATCTGATACCAATTTGGACAACAGGACCTGAGTCAAGAATTTTCATCCAGCCACATTCCAGAGCCTTTCATTCTCAAGAAAAGGGAAACCCTCTACACCACCCTTACAAATTGCTTAAGCCAGTTTCCTGCATAAGGTACCTCAGTGTCACTACTCAAAGACAAGCATATATATGTATGCAAGCAAGCCAACAGTACCCTAGGATTTCCTAAGGCAAAATCTAATGATTGGCAACACTGGAAAAGAATGAAAATCTACAACAAGCAGTCTGTCTACTTTCTTCTCTCAACATGTACAGGAGAAAGAAAGGAGAAGTGATGAAGAAGAAATTAAAGAAATCTCTCAACTAGTGACAAACAAAATTAAAACAAAAATTATTATTAAAAATGAAAAGCTAATCCCTAGCATATTTACCAAGTCAGCTAAATTGGGTTGATTTCCCCCCATGAAGGCTCTGTCTTTACCAACAGCCATAATCCATTCATTGCAAGCGTCATAGAGGGACTCACGCACATCTTCTTTAAGTTTATACCTGTCAGATACACATTTTTGTCACAATTTATTGCTCTTTTAATAATTTATTTAAGAAATTTTAGTGGAGAGAACATGACTAAAACTAAGACTTTTAAAGTAGAAATTTATTTTTTGTATTTTAAATCCATACATGCTGAAGTAAATTAAAGAAATAAAACAAACCCGTAAAAATAAAGTTTTTGACTATGAATCCCTTATATATGAGACATAACTAACAGTATTGATTATTTTCAAACGCTACAAACATTTACTGACTGAATCTGTCTTAACTCAACTTTGCTTCATAACCCTGAGAGGGGAAAAGTCTGGTCACCTATCACTGGACCGATCTCAGCGTGACACGTAAAATGTAAACAAAAGCACGCCGGTGCTTCGATGGGTCGCCTCAACTCAAACTTCCACGTGGACAAAAAACAATAACAAACAGTGAGTTTGAATTACATACGTTATATAAGGATAAACTAAAAATGCATTAATTCAATTACGGTACCTTCGATCGATCTGAAATTTTGATATGATGCATTGTTAGGTGAGACGGGCCCGTGTGCCAAATTTCAGCTCGATCGGATCACGGGAAGTGAGTCATTTTCGACTTTTGTTTTTCCACCCGCCCAAGACAGAGAGATGATGACAGAGACGCCAGTGAAGTTAATATAAGGGATTTAAAAATGAGACATAACTAACAGTATTGATTATTTTCAAACGCGACAAACATTTACAGACTGAATCTGTCTAACTCAACTTTGCTTCATAACCCTGGGGGGGGGAGGGGAAAAGTCTGGTCACCTATCACTGGACCGAGCTCAGCGTGACACGTAAAATGTAAACAAAAGCACCCCGGTACTTCGATGGGTCGCCTCAACGCGTCAACTCAAACTTTCACGTGGAAAAAAAAACAATAACAAACAGTGAATTTGAATTACATACATTATATTAGGATAAACTAAAAATGCATTAATTTAATTACGGTACGTTCGATCGATCTGAAATTTTGATACAATGCATTGTTAGGTGAGACGGGTCCGTGTGCCAAATTTCAGCTCGATCGGATCACGGGAAGTGGGTCATTTTTTACTTTTGTTTTTCCGCCCGCCCAAGACAGAGAGAGATGACGACAGACAGAGAGAGACGGCGGTGAAGTTAGTATAAGGGATTTAAAAATACAAAATATATTTTAAAATTTCACTTGAAACACTGAATTCTTCTCCACTCACTTGTTCTTTAGGAACATTCCCATCACATACATGACGGCACTCCCTACGTAAATAACAACATAGCGTTCAAAAAAGGAGAAGTTCTGTTCCCACTGACCAACAGCAGAGAAATACTGGAAGGCTTGTAGGGATTCCCTGACAGTTCGGTAAGCATTAGGAGATAGCATGTGGACCAGGTGATCGTCTGCCCACTTGCGCCATTTTCTCTCTTCACTTAGTATTCATTGACAAAGAAGAAGACAAGCCTTAAAGCTTACACAGCATTTTAACGAGAGAAATATATTTTTTTAAACAAAGATTGTGCACCAACTATTTTATAATGGATTAAAATTATAAGGAAACAAAATAAAAATTATAAAAATTGATATTTTTAAGCTAATCAAAGTGTAAATTTATTTGTTGAAATCAAATGACAGGTTTCTGGTACAATAAATTAGTAAATTTTGAAAGTGAAATAGTAATTCAGACATTGTTTTGTGTAGCAAGATACAATTAATTTTTTTAATACAATTATTTGTGCGTGTGTCTATACCAAAGCCATTAAAGGACGAAGAAATCCTTTGACTAGACAAGTTACCTTTAACAACCTCCTTATTATCATTTAAAAATTACCTTCTTTCTTCAGCAGTATACTTCAAATCGGCTGCACGAGGAAACATGATGAAATATTTATTTTGGAAGTCATATTTTTTCCTTCTGCCTTCGTTCTCTGTCAGACAAGGGTAATAGGAGCACAACCGTGGTATGCTTGCTTCATTGTCATGAAGATAAGATTCTAAAACACTTATGATTACAGAGCTATCCTTGATAACCTGAAATTTAAAAAGAAACTTGTTTTAACACTTTACATGTTTTAATGCTCATAATATAATCAAAATGAATAGCCTCAGCTTTTAAAATTTTTAGTAGATTAGACATAAGCTAACAAACAATGGTGGTATGAATGCTTAATTTAGTTGAAATTTGATATAGACCAGCAACATACTTTATAAGAATCTCAATTGATTCTTAAAGAAAATCTCCTTTGAATATCTTTTGAACACACCATCACAATTATGTATACATATGTCTACAGAATCACTAACTTGTGATTCTTTGTTGTTAACAACAAAAAATGAAAACAAACAAGTTAATTACCACTTCTTCTGGCGATCCCGGAACTTGTACAATGAGAATAGGTACTTTTTGATAATCGGACCACTTGAGTTGTTTCTTTGTGACAGAATTCACTTCTATAACATCATATGAAAATCCATGGTAATCCAGCACTGCCCTTACTTTACAGCAGAACGGACAGGTCTGATACTGAAACAAGGTGAGCTTCAGACCTGATTTATCAGAGTCAACCTGAACCTGAGATTTAAAATGATTTTTGAAAAGTTATATATGCATCTAAACAAATTTCCAAAGTGTCTATTATAAATTCAAGTTCTCCTTCTTTAATTTATACATGTATTATAATACATTCAGGTATTTTTGATGTTTTAAAATAAATTAATTAATAACATAAGAATGTTTTTAATTTAAAACATCAATAAAAAAAATCCCACCTTACTTTAAATCTATTACAGTCACATTCATACAATTAGAAAATGGACACATGAGCATAAGATCTTTAATATCCACTCTGCTTATGGCAGAGACCCTATTAGCACCACCAGCATCTAACTTTGAGTCCATGGTGGCAAGTTCAAGCTCACAGAGTTTATTTTAAACAGCATTCATTTAACTGCTAATCAAACATTTTTTAATATAGTGTATTCATATTTTATTTGGTTCGTATTCAGTCGACAAATAAGGGGCCTTTAGAAAATGATTCAATGTAACTTCAACTGTTAAAAATATTCTACATCATACAATTTTACAATTGGAGATTCTGCATAGAAAAGTAATGGATGCATATGTCAAGGACATGGGGACAAAAAGAAGTGGCTTTTGACTTTTGGAAGAAGTAGTACATTTAAAACAACTACAATAACAATGAAGTAGGTTTGTACATATTTGAGCAAAATCCGTGCAAAATCATAGAATTTGATAAGAGTTTGTCCAACGTAAACCCTGGCAGTGTACATAGCAAAACAATAGGCTTTGGCCATCCCCTCAGTCAGCCAAGTAGTCCTGGGCACCAAAATGGGGTTTACATTACTTTAAGTGAACAAGAGTAATAAATCATCTCAAGATGACTTCATCTGTGATAAATTGTCACTGAATTCTGGTATTCACAGTGATGCTGATGCCTCCAAGTCGTTTCAGCCAGCTGAGACAAAGATTCTCTGTATAGACTGTTCCATCTGCACATGTAACCAGCAATCCAGAATGAATTTATCCACATAATTGCGCTGACTATAAAGAATAAATTGTTAAGTCATATCAGGAAAGACAAGTATAAAGGCATCTTGGTTGATTCAACTTCTGATCTACAACATCAGGAATAGTTTTCTCAGGCTCAGGTCATAAGATTTGTGGATGTGATGAATTTTCAAACTAAAAAAGCGTCAATCAAACTAAAAAAGCGTCAATCAAATAATCATTTTTAGGTTAGGCATATACAATGTACTGAGATACATTAAAAAGGTGAAACAAGCCCATAGAGAATCATCACAGAAAAACTGAAAGCTGACAACATACCATCAGACGACTGTCAGGCAAAATGTTTTAACAATGCTGCTAAGATTATTGGACACATTTTCAGCATTCAACGTCAAATATGTGACAGCAATTACAGAGCATTTTTTGGTCATCCATGACAATCACAGCTTGAACTTACCAGGAATACACTCAGCTAAGAGCAGGTTTCACTTGTCATTCAACAATTTTTTGGTATGAGTCAGTAAGAGTTAAAAAATGATGTGACTTTCAGTCAGTAAAATTAGTGGGTTTAAGTTTAATACATAAATGCTGCACTGCGCTGCACTGCACTGCACTGCTGGTTAAACATCATGCATAGGTCCGTTCTCCCCCCCCCTTCTTTGCACTATCTATGAGTGGGTTGTATCTAGTTTATTATATTATAGACCAAAGTTTCCTCTAAGGTTCGGTGGTTTGTGTGCAAAATAAAAAAATATAGTTGCATAGCATCTATTTTTGTGCATAATTTTACATCCCACAAATAGATCTACAGGGATTATCAAAATTTGCTGCGCAATAAATCTAATCTAGGCCTACTAATCTAAATGAAAATGGCTGCACGGTGTCAGTCAGCTGTCTGCGCGGCCTCACAGCTTTAAGAAGGCAGGGAACATTTGTATAGGCCTATATTATCCCCTATGCCTATGCATACTAAGTTTAATAAGTACTGATTTTTTTTTATTATTAATATTACATTGAATATTATTATTGACAAACTTACCCTCCTTGATGGTTTGACAGCATGCAATCTCTCTCTGTCTCTATCTTCTGCAATGACTTTAAACTGATTCCAGTCAATTCTAGTCAAGCCAAAACCCGTTAAGCATGTTGCAGTAAGAGCTAAGCCAGCCCTTACAATATACCGGTGTATTAAAGCTGAAAATTTACTGCCAATATCTTGACCGCGGCTACTCTGATTCAATCCACAAGCTCTCAAAAAGAAATACCGGGTTTTAACGTTCAACAGAGATTTAAAAGAATGAGACGACTGAGTAAATAAACAGTTTGTTTGTAATTTCAAAGGATTTGCATTACTTAAATGTACGTGCTTTTTAAAATGTATAGGCTTACTGCTAAATGCTTTTGATATTGTACGACAGATTGTTTGGTTGAAGGGCGCCGCCATCTTACACTTACATAATTGTGGATGGGATTGAGTTATTTACATTGCTGAGCGAGAAATGGAAGTGGAAGTTTAAGAATACTTAGTAAACTCAGGCGGCAAAGCTTTATTACTTTATTTTAATATTCCTATTGATTCACCCGTATTTAACTACAATATTTAAATGTTATATTTGCATCTTAGTAAAGCACCTTGAATAGAACAAAGTAGAAATAATAAATTAGGCAATTACTTCTAACTTGAAGATACAACACAAATATAATTTAATATAATATAAGACAAATACAACCATCAGAAAGACAGGGGTCGTCCATAAATGACGTCACGCGATTTTGGCCGCTTTTTTTACCCCCTCCCCCCCCCTCGTCACAAAAAGTTAGACCCCCCCCCCTTTCTAAAAATCTTGTCTTATCTTATCTGTTTCAGACGCTCCTTCTATACAGAAGATTATTGCGTCCTACGCTTATCTATGGTTTGTGTTTAGTCCTGCATTCTTATTAGAGTTTTAAATGTTGATAAAGTGTTGGCTTTCCTGGTTTATCAGGCAACCCATTCCACGCCCGAATTCCGGACGGGTAGAACGAAAGTTTGTATGAGTTTGTTCTCGCATACGGAATAAGAAAGGTGTTTTTATCCTTATGTCTATCTGAGGGTTGTATTAAGTTATCTTTGTGTTGTATTTCTAAATTATAGTTAATTGCTTTATGTATGATTACTACTTTGCTCTTGGTCCTTCTATCCTCTAGTGTTTCAAGGTTTAATGATTTAACTAATGGTGTTATTCTAGTCAGTTTTGAATATTCTCCAGTGATGAATCTGGCAGCTCTTTTTTTGGATTTGTTCTAGTTAATCAATGTTTTCTTTGGTGGATGGGTCCCATACAGAAGATGCATATTCTAGTACAGGTCTCACCAAAGTGAGATAGCATTTTAGTTTTATATCTCTATTACATTTGTTAAAGTTTCTTTTTATAAAGCCTAAGGTTTTAATCTTGACGGTATCAAGTATCCTTTCTGTGATATTTAAAATTAATGCCTTTAAAACTGAGCGAAGAAGAAAAGTTGTTTTGTGCTCCTCTCGAATAGCGATGTCAAGAATTTGATGCATTCAATAAAGTTAACGAATACTTGACTAATTTTAAATGGGCTCATTTATCATTATATCTAGAGTGGACAGGGGCGCTTGACCACAAACCAATCGAACAATTATATCAAAATTAAAACGTTTATAATTCTATCAAATAGATAAATAAATGTAACAGATAAAATAAAATAAATATCCTAAATTCATTGGGTAATTTATTGAGTTATAGAGTTCCAGATTAAAAGGGAGTCACCGAGTCACTCAGAATGTTTGTGCTGAAACTGACGGAATTGAGTCAGTGATGGAAAAGTCAAATAATACACAGCCTAATCGTCTAGTCTAAAGAGTGCACCCGAAACTGTGGGCAAATTCAAATAAATAAAAGATCAAATAGAAAAAAAAAGCATATACTTCCAAGATATAGCCCAGTGATTGCGAACCTATGGCACGCGTGCCACAGATTTAGTGTAATGTTGCACTCTAATATCGTAACACGCGTGAAGCTATGTAAAACGTCATAAAATAAATTGTAAGAAATTAAAATTTTTAAATGGAACTTTTATTTAAAGTTGCGATTTTTGATGTGACGTCACATTTCTCAAACACCCCCCTTCCCCCTCGTCACAGATCGTTACAAATGTGTGGACCCCCGCTCCCCCCGTAGGTGAGTGACGTCATTTATGGACGGCCCCTTTATGGACGGTCCAATGTTTACATTAATTGGCATCCTATCCAAATAAATATATAGTATTTCATCCATTCATTATATCAGATTTTAAAATACATTTTGAAACAATCAGATGTCAGAGGCGCAGCTAAGATATTTTGCGCCCGTGAAACATACTATTATTACTATATCTTATCTTATCTGTTTACAGACGCTCCTTCTGTACAGAAGATTATTGCGTCCTACGCTTATCTATGGTTTGTGTTTAGTCCTGCATTTTTATTAGAGATTTAAATGTTGATAAAGTGTTGGTTTTCCTGGATTCTTCAGGCAACCCATTCCACGCCCGAATTCCGGACGGGAAGAAGGAAAACTTGTATGTGTTTGTTCTTGCATACGGAATAAGAAAGGTGTTTTTATCCTTATGTCTATCTGAGGGTTGTATTAAGTTATCTTTGTGTTGTATTTCTAAATTAGAATTAATTGCTTTATGTATGATTACTACTTTGCCCACCATCCACTTTTTACGTCACGTTAAATGAATATATTCTTATTTTGTATTCTTGTATACTCATTTTAATTTTACGTTATTACAACTTGAAAGCCTCATTACTCATTGTGCGCCGGGGACACATGGACCCCAGCCACCCCACCCCTTCTTTTACGCCTCTGAAAACAATTTTCTTCCCAAAATGGTATAAAGTATAAAGATTTGGTATATTTTTAACCAGAGTTTGAAATAGGAAATTCCGAACACTAACAAAACCTTGACCCCACATGTTAAACATGCCTGTTTGTGGTAGGAGATGGGAAGTTAATTAATCTAAATTTAGCCTTCCATAGTTTCGGTTTCGAAGAATCTGAAAATACGATGGAGGTTTCTGTGGAATTTTAATTTTATTTCCAACTAATCCAAAATTGGTATAAAAAACAGAGCGAGGCTCTCTAATTATATAATATATGCTCAAAATTTGTTACGAAAGGTAAAGGTCTAAGAATCTAACACAAGATTAGCAAGAGAAGGTAAACTATTTTAACTACTGTATAAAACTGAAACTGTATTTAATTTAAATAGTAAATAGTTTTAAATTTTAAAACTACATGTATTTACTCTTACTACTTACTAGTACTAGACTATACTTATACACTATACGTCTAATACGTGTACTATTTTACTATTATATTTACAATTAGGCTACTAGTAATTGTTAATTATTAAATTATTATTATTACTATTAATTTAATGTATATAATAATACACGGCAGTATCGACAGTCGACAGCCACGTTCACGTAGATATCTCATCAGTTAGTCGTAGGTTAATATTTATTATTTACTTAGTTGGTCTAATTAGTCTAATAATTAGGCTACTTAAACTACATATTAGTAATTGAGGGTAAACGTAAACAAGAAGCAAAATTAAATGCAATAAATTATTAGAAACATACATTTTGTTTTATTTTAAAAATTATATTTATTATTATTAGCTATTGCTCTAAATCTAATAGTATTAGTATTACTTACTATTAGCCTTGCTCTGACCAAAAAAAGAAATATAAAAAAAAATATGTCAAACTTTCAATTAAAAATATTATATGATGCATTTATACATAAGTTTAAGCTTTCTCCATCAAAATTGAAGAGGGAATTTTAAGACTTTAAGAAACTAGTGCTTATTAGTATTATTAGTGAAACAATTCAAATAATATATTAATTCAGTTGCTAGATATTTAAATAAATATTAATATATATTGTTTTTGTTAAGGTGTTTCAATGGTATGTAGCGCTTAAACTAATATTGTGGTTATATATTGTATCAGACATGTTTCTGTTGTACAAATTGTCTTAATTAAAATTTATACATCTAATTACCAGTCTATTAATTTTACATTTTTGTTTGCAGAATGGAGAATCACAGGGAGTCTCGCAAACGTTTGCGCCCATGGCTGGAAAGAATGATCAACATGGCTGAATGTCCAGGGTTGGTTTGGGAAAACAAAGAAGAGAGGACGTTTAGAATTCCATGGCGCCATTTTAATAACAAGGAATGGGTAGAGGAAGACTCCAAAATATTCAGGGAGTGGGCCAAGTACACAGGAAAATATCAAGATGGTGACAAACTGGAGTATCCAGTATGGAAAACTCGTCTACGTTGTGCATTGAAAAAAATTCCTGAAATCAAGGAAGTGCCAGAGCAACATCGAATTGAAGATGTCAACCCGTACAGAGTTTATAAGTTTGTGGATGTTCCAGTGATGAAAAGAGTTTGTGAGCTTGACACAGATTCCTGTAACAGTCAAGCAAGCTGTAATTCTCATCAAGGGAATTCCCCCTATCGCAAGGACTATCTGGAAGAGCCTCCAAATTCACCACCAAACTTCTTAAAATATATTGGTGGTGATCAGCATACAAACGTACCCACTGTTGTTTATGATGATGAGAACTGTGGTTCAAATTATTCACAATTCAATGTCAGAAAAGAAAATCCCACTTCTTTTTTAAGCATGTTGAATGATTGCCCCAAACCTTTTCTTGATCAGAATGACATTTCAGAGTTTTCAGGCTACAAATCTCAATACATGGATGAATGTATCCCTCAGTATTCTGTTAACGATGCACATGGGAGATCAACAACAGTAATGTCTGAGGTGAGCGCCTACAACACAGACAATGAAAACACACAGTCAGAGAACGGTGAAATCATGGCAAGCTTGCCGGCTGATCTCATGTCTGTTGACAGCACAGACCTGTGTGTTTTAGCCAACATGGAGCTCCCAGCCTCCATCTCCAGTTTGACCACACCAAGTCTGAACCTGAGCATGGAAGGTGGCACAGCCCAGAGTCTCAGCAGCGCCACCGCATCCCTTGGCAACGGCCTAAGATTAGGATCTCTGCAGGATAACAGTAACTCAATGGATGTCACTGTTGTTTATGGTTCGCCCAGTCATCAGGTTTTGACCAAGATTGTTCAAGGAAATGGATGTAGACTCTATTACAGCAACACCAGCCAATTGAACCTCAATGATAGGAAATTTGAGGAAACTCTTTTTGGACCAAAAGACGTCAACCAGATCGCTTTGCCAAGCTTAGATCAATGCCCCGGTGAGATCAATGCTGACCAAAGCGGCTTGATTAACGATTTGTTGGACAATATGGAGAGAGGTATTGTGATAACCATGAAAGATGGAGACATTTTTGTGCAACGCCTTTGTAGAACAAGGGTCTTCTTAACCAATGGAACAACTGAGAGCACACAGCTACAACGCAGAAACCAAGTTCCGACATTGGCATTCGACTTTGCCAAATTTCGCCATTCATTTCAAACCTGCTCCGAAGGCCCAGATGGGTCGAAAAAGGAATTACCCAAACCATTTTTTATACTGACCCTGGGTCAAGAAATTAAGAAGTCCCATTACAACCCCATGAACAGTATCTTGATCCATATTGTTGTCAAGCACCAAGCTGCTGCCAAACACATGTCTCAGTCATCAAGCATGAGCAACACATCTGGCCAATTTTACTCATCATATGATTCATATGACAAATTTCTGGATGAAGTGAAAAAGATTAGTCTTAAATCTTAGATTTAGTATTCAGTTTTTGTGCAACAAATAATTTTTTCTCAAAGTTAATTGTTAAGTGGAATTCTCTGTGGTAAAGCAGAATGGTGGCATATGAAATGAGAATGCTTTCATACTTTCATTCCACAAATTCATGTACATGTATTTCATTCCAAAAATGCACATATTTTTCTATATTTTTTGACCATTTTTACAACAAAAAAAAATATTATCATGTTGTCAAACTTATTAAATCTTGTTCATAACCAAAGAAATGAGTACAAAAAATTAATAAAGTTTCATTTATTAAAATAATCACATAAAATGACACCAGTGTCTCAATTTTGTATGAAAGTTTTTGTTTTAATCAATATAAATGGAAATATGAAATTATATATGATACAATAACAGATTATCAAAATTCATTATTTCTCCTTGCTGACTAATTTTATCCAAACCACTTCTAAAAACTAACTGATCAGAGATGATTGGCCTTAACTTTAAATGATACATTTAAGTTTTTCTTCAATCTAGATCTCCATTTATGACTCCTTTTTGGCAGGCCACTTTTTATTTTATTATAAGTCAAGTTTTATTTATGAGAGTAAAACCTAAAAAAAACTGGTTCTCAAATGTAACGAAAGCAAATTGAAATAAATATAAACAAAACCAAACATATTGAATCTAATCTATCGTTTATCATTTCCAAAATTGTCACACCCTTCCTGAATGTCACTGAACTTAGACTTAGTCATTGGTTTTAGGTTGGGCTCTGATAATTCACTTCCTTGTTGATCAAATTGATGATTTTATTTTGTTAAGCAAGGTGATTTTTAATCATCACTAGCATTCCATGGTCTTTATTTGTATTTGGTAATACTTTTTCTCCTTTTAACCATGTGGAAATTATAGTATTTATAGCATTAATAGCAGCATATTAAATAAAACATAGGTGATTAGGGGAATTTTCCTGTTCACAAAATTTTGTAACTTAGCAACAATAAGAACCCTTGTGTAAGATTTGGTGAAAACATCATTAGGCAAATAATTCATCTACACCCTCTCATTTCACTGAAACTATTTAATTACACCCTTCATCCGTAAAATATGACTTACAAATTACACCCCCCTCATTTGACAAAATATTAAAAATGCCCCTTAATTTGACAAAAATAATATATCTACACCCCCTTGTTGACAAAAATGTATGTACACCCTGTCATTAGACAAAAAATAATACATTTGTTTATCTAATTGAGGGATCCATGAAATTTGACTCTATACATTCTTTTAGCTCACATCTTCATCTATGCAATAATTTTTAAAATGTTCTTTTTAAGTAATAGGTTTTTAACAAAACCACTTAGAAATGGATGCCTAACAAGTTTTTAACAGTTCTTTCTGTTAATTTGGTAGAAAATGAAACTCTCTATCAAAGTCTTGGAAATTTTTTTAACACTTTGATTATCAGATAGCGGCTGAGATCACTTCTTCATTAAAAAAAAATTCCATAGTATATTAATTGGGTTGAAAAATTAATTTTGAAATTGTATCAAATTTCATTATTTTTAATAAGGCATTATAAATATATTTCCACAACTTTCATTTACATGCCCCAGTAATAAATTTTAATGCCATGAATAATGAAGAGTGAACTTGTCAAGACCTTTTTAAATGAGTGGTGTTTAAGTTTAACAACCATGGCACAACCAAGAGATAGAAGATTTGAATTTTTCTTTGGGTTCTCTCCAATATACCCTTTAAGCTGCGCAGCTATCTCACTGCTGCTGTGCAGTGGTTTAGAATTACTGCGCAGCAAATTATGTAAAATAATTCACAAAAATGGATGCTGTGCATCTTGGCATACAAGTTTTTTTTACTTTGCACTCAGACCAAAGAACCTTAGAGGGAACATTGGTTCTCTCCTAATATTGCTGGTAGATTTTTTTGTATGGAATCTAGCAAACTGCAACTCTTTGAGAAAAACCATGGCTTTGACTTTAAAACTTTTTTTTCCCCTACTATACAGAAGCATTAGACAAAACAAATAGCAAAAAAAATTTAATTTTCCTTTAATCCCTTTATCTTATGTTCCAGGTTATTAGCTAGCAATATTCAGTAAATTTTGTAGATTTATTTTGATGCTATCAGTAAAAGATCCCTCAAGTATTATTATGAACACTATTCAATGCAGTGCTTCTGCATTATTCTTGTTACTATATTTACATGTAATCAATCAACGAGAAAAGAACCCTGCCAGTCAACCCAAAGTAAGAAAGTAATATAATATTTTTTTAAACTCTAAAAATGGTTAAAGATCTCCATGCACAAAAGGTATACTTTTTATTCGCCCGTTCACAATTGATCAGAAAATAATTAAGTAATATATTAATTACAAGAAGCTGAGTAACTTTCTTCACTCTACAAAAATAACAAAATCGGTGAGAAGAATTTCATTCATATTGTGTTTTAATTTATTTACAAAACTTGATGTGCACCCACTTTTTTAATTAATCATGAATAATTCAGAGAAAAATTATGAGCATGTCTTTTTATGATAGTTTGATAGATAGAAAATAGTAGTCTTAGACAAAGAAGAGTTTTTAAAAATAATATTTTTCAAAATGAAATCTGAAATCTAATACATCTCAATGCGTAGGAACAAAAATTTTAAATAATCCCCACCTTTTACCAAGCATGTTTATCTTAAACAGAGTTTACCAATGAAAATTGTAAAGGAATCATGTACTTTGAACAAAAAAATCAGTAACAGATAAAAAAGTAAGCAGGGTGTCCATCACTGGTAGTAGAGTTCTAAATTCATGCCATCATGTATTTCATCTGTAAAACTAGTTAAGCTTTATAACTCTATTTCAAGAAGTTTTAAGGTGAATGGTGCAAATCTTCATTCAACAAGAAGAACATGTTTGAATTGTAGTAAATAGTAAATAATATAAATTTCATAAGAAACATAAAAAGGGAACCTGAACTGAGTAAGCACACAGTAAAATCCTAGTTATGATTAAATTTGAATAAAGGTATTTTTAGCACACACTTTTCCTGTTAAAATATAGGTTTTAAGCCATTTTCTCCTTACAAGACCACACGGTGTATAAGACAAACCTGGACTTTTGAGAAGATTTTTAGAGGGTAAAATTCACCTTAAACGCTGGAATATACAGTACATGTGAAAATGGGTAAAAATTTATGTCACACGTCTAGACTTTAATTAAAAAGAAAATAATGATCACTACAGATGAAAATGCAGTAAGATTACAAGAAAAGGCCAGTATATTAAAGAAGTTGAACTGTACAGTCAACATAGATTATTATTTTTTTAAAAGAATTATAAAGTGACTGGCCGTCAATTCCGGGTAATAAAATGAATGTTTTTTAATAGAAAGTTTCAAACTTAATAAGAATGTCTTAATAAATTAATTAAAGGATACAATCTCCAAGTGTTACATGGTCTTTGAAAATTGTGTACCTGAAAAATATGACACAAATATTGAATTATTATATTTACCCATCTATCCAGCCAAATTTTTCAATTATTTTGTAAACGTTTAAGGAAAACTATTTATATTGCCTTATTTAAATACCAATATAATAACAATTAAGACATTTATAAATTAATTAGAAAGAAAAATATGATGACTATAATAGGAGAAATAAAAGGGTAAAAATTGAAGAGGTGGTAACAGTAGTTTTTAACAACTGTTGGAATTTGAAAATCTTTATTTTTTTTAACAGCTATGTATTTTAAAAGTTCAATTTACATGCATATGTTGATTGTTTTACTTTACCCACCATTTTTTAAGAACAATTTTGTCAGCCCTTGTTCCCGTTTGTGCTGCTATTAGTTTCTTGAGGTCTCCAATAGTGTCATCATCGCTTTAACCCATTAAGTAAAATATGATAATAATTACAAAAGAATGAAAATATATATTATAAAACACAAACAGCTACCGTAAGTGCCCTGTTAATTAATGACAAAACAAGGCTATAGACTATAGATGGAGAAAAGTCCTAGTCTAATTAACTCTTTTTTTTTCAAGCCTAAAAATGTGACACTAACAGTGCCACATCCATGTTAAGCCATCAAAAAGAACTCTTTAATATTAGGTGTTTAAGTTGAAGCAAAGAAGCAGCAGATAAAATGAAAATAAATCACATATGGAACCAGGAAATGAGAAAGTTGGTGAGAGCTAAACACAACCAGCAGTTTTATTGACTCATGCCCATTATCTAAAATGCTTTGCAAGCCAACAACAACTAGCACTTTGGTTTCTGGGGCAAAGGAAGACCACACCAGCATGGAATAGACAGTGACAAGAGTAGTATAAGACTACTCTAGATCAGGGGTGGGCAAACTTTTTCTAAGGAGGGCCGCATTGAAAATTTTATTGTTATAGGCGGGCCGCATATATATTTTGTCTACCTCAGTTACAATTGACAACGTCTAAATATACTTTAATGATTATAACCATGTTCTTGTCATTTTATTTCACATTCACACTCTATTACAAATGTACATTACATTTTAAAATACTAACTGAAACCGTTTCTAATTTGATAATAAGATTTAACTATACATTGTTATTTCAACAAATGTTTATTGTTACCTGTAATAATAACTATGTAGAAGTAGGAACATAATTTACATATAAGCTGACCATAGAGTACAATTATAATAAATGAGAAGTATGTAACTTTTCACAAATTTGGATATCGTTCTTGAACTGTGGAACCAGTTTACTGGCTGTGATTCGAAAACTGCATTCAAATTGCAGTCAGTCAACATTTATCTGTTCTTAGACTTGCTGAATCTGACAAGCAACTCATTGTCAGAAAAGACGTGTTCCGTTATATAATCTTATGGGACGGTATAAAACTGGCATCGGTTGCAGCATCTTTTATTAAAGATTGTTTGGTGAAAACAGTTTGATGCTTCTTTAAATTATTAACCAACTCCTTGTAATTTCTTTTTCTTTTCTTCGTTCATTAAATTATGCCCGAAATCCACATACTTTGTCTGGTGGTGTCTTTTTAAGTAGTACTCCTTAAAGACGCTCACAAACTCACGGCACAGCAAGCAGACTGCTTTGATGCCAACGCTTGTGAAGCAATATTTAGCGGTCCAATCGTGATTAACAACTTTCGACCTAAATCTTTCTTTTTTAGCAGCAATCGTGGTTAAATCTATATCTATTCACTTTTAAATGACAATTTTCACAAAACCGTCAATATGTAAATCACAAACAAAAGCCACTTCCGGTTGAGGCAAAATGCAGTTTCGAATAAGGATGTTAACAATTAATGAATAACTATCACTAATCAATTCTAATCAATGTAGTATGTAGCCATAAAATCCATTTTATATCCATAGATTCGAATCAAATTTCAAGAAATAGCTAAAATTCTAAACAAATAAAATTAAAAGCCACATAAGATCGCAACATGTACATATTTATGGACCGCAGAATAATCCCGCAGTCAGGGGTGCCACTCACTTGAAGCTATGAACCCTGAAATCCCTTTTTAAAAATTTCTTGAATCCTGAAAATTCTTTTATAAATTTTTCAAACCCTGAAAATTTAAATGTAACGAAGTGACACTGGCCACTGTAATTTTCATTTTCCAACCACTTAAATCCATCATCATGTGTGTTGAACACTTTTTACCATTTCGGCAATATTTATATCGCATTCGCAAAAGTTTAAAGAAAAAAAAATAAATATATATATAGTATAGGCTAGGCAGTATGTACAATACAAAAGAAACGTGCCTATGCCTATTTAGAGTATCTATAATATGGAATTCCCTTATAATATCTTACACTAATATTTCATATTATTTATATAAATAATATAAAAGCCCAAGTGGCTCACTCATTGGATGTGGAACGCTGATGATGTACAACAGTCTATAGCAGTTTTAAAAAATCGTGTGGTGATTAGCGCTGTAAAAATATTTAATATGACGTCATTGGTTGATCTTATATTTAACACAAGGTGTGCATCAAAAGGTGTGCAAATTAATTACAAATTAAAGACGCGCTGTAAAAAATATATTATATGACGTCATTGCTTTAGCTTATATCTTAATTTTGGAAAAAGGGAACGATGTAAAAATAGGATTTGATGATTTATAATTATAAAATACTTTGTGTACATTTCAGGAAGTTTAATATTTCGTATTTATCAAACAAGGATAAGTTACTTGGGGTTTTGACAAAAAAAGTGGCGTACTTTATGGACGGCCCCTATAAAAATACTTTGTGAACATTTCAGCAAGTTTAATTTTTGCTTATGAATAAGGTGGGCGCCGTAGGCGCCCTAAAAGAAGTGGGCGCCGAAGGCGCCACGGCGCCCCGGAACAATCTAGTATATTATAATATGATTAATTAAATAAATAATTATTATTTTGAATTTTATATCTTTGTTTTAAGTCATTTTATGGGTTTGTTTTGAAATTAACACATATTTTTTTACATAAATTATAGTTTATAGTAGTTTCAAAATTAAATAATTATTATTGTTTTTAGACTATAGGTCTTTATCTCGTACTTATATACTGTTTAACTTGTAAGAGTAGAGGCCTAATAAAAATGAATAGTATTAACTATAATTTAGGTTTGGTTTAGAATTACAATTACTACTCCTATTGTAACTATTGGATAATTACTTAACATTAAATTACCAAACGAGAAGTAACCGTGAAAATTACTATTATTTAGGGCTGTTATCGATTAATTTAAATTTAATTGTTAACTTTTGAAAAATTATCGATTAATTAATTGATAATTTTGATGAAAGCCAAAAATAGAAATTTATGACGTCATTAAACTGAACATTTCAAGGGAAGTAACAAAAACAGGAACTTGACTTTAAAAATTTTTTTATTGAGTTATTTCCCCTGTTTCCATGCGGTGATAGTGTCAGCCATTTTTACCACGTTTTATTAACTTGCATTCGTTTCTGTCTGTCCACAATTTTTTTTTAGTTTCTGCCGGTCCACATATATTAATAAAATAAATTTTAATATTACGCGGGAGATGTTTGTACGTAAAAAATATAAATAAATTATTATTAATAATTAATTATTTATTACTAAAAATTTTTTTAAAATTATTATAAATATTTTCTTAAAATTTAATCGAATTTTTATCGATTAAAATTATTTTAATCGATATTTAATCAATAAAAATTTTAACGATTAATCGAGAAATTAATCGATAATTTCTGCAGTCCTACTATTATTATTTAGTAGCATTGCCAAAGCACAAAGTCAAAGTCCTTAGCCTTAAACTTGAACTGTCGTAATTTTTTTTTAATTGATGTATCTGTACATAGTATAGTATTAGTATTGCATAGTAGAGGCATAGGCCTAATCCTAATCTAAATATTATTTTTTTAAAATAAATATTACGGAAAAAAAGTAAATATAAATTAATGTTTTTTCCAACCCAGTCAGTTTAATTTAGATGCAAACCCCAATCATTTTTTCTTCATCTTTTGATAATTAATCTAAGTTTTTCCGTATATTTTTGATATGCGCAGAACGATGCGCGATCGCGTGACTATGAGATGAGAGCAAAAGGAAGGGAGAGGTCACGGTACCCATCCTATTTATAACGAGTTCGCATCTCACTGAATAGGCTTTCCACGCATTATGACTTTTCCCCCATTCTTTAAAACCCAGAAGCCAAATAATAAAAAACTTGCGAATCCGGAAAATAAAAATATTTAGCTTCACGAATCCGGAATTCCGAGATAAACTGGAGCGGTGGCACCCCTGGCGGTAGTTTGTCCACCCCTGCTCTAGATGAATCTTCAACCAGCCTCACACTTGTGACACATCTCTAGATGAAACAAGAACAAGAAACAGAGATCAAGGAAGCTCTGCTTCAATGATGTAATTAAGCATTACAATTAAATTTGTGTAACTTTGTGATCAAATAGTTCATTTCATTGAACAAAAAAGGATACTTGCACTTCACCCTGACTTTCTTCCCAAGTCGATCATTACATGTTATCTCCAACATTTTAAACTTCCAGAGAAATACCTGTGAATTTTTAAAAAATATAATGCCAACTGTTAAATAACAATTGATAATGAATCATATTAATAAATGAAAATTATATTTCACTGAACAAAAGAAAAAAGATGCATTGGCTGAAACAAAAAGTATAAAAACTTTTAAAATAAAATTGTTTAAAAGTTAGGGTACATTTTATTTTGTCAGAAAAGTCGACTTTAGAGTTACTAGGGACTATCGTATCATGTTCTATAGTAAATATTCATAGACTGTATTATAGTAGTATAGTTAAGTTATCAGAATGCGGCAGTCCCAAATTATTTTGTGAGTGTTATCACATAGATATGCTTAGTTACTTACGGAAACATCTCAGTTACAAACAATTACAGTGGAACCTCACATAACGAGCATAATTCGTTCCAGAATCTTACATGTTAAGCAAAACACTCATTAAACGAAACAATTTTCCCATATAAATCAATGTAAAATACGATAATGCGTTCCATGCTGAAAAAATACTAATTTTTCAAATTTTTTTATTAACATTTATTCAAATAAATTACTTATGAATTGTTAAGGAGTGTAAAAAATTGGAATACAATTTAGATTTGAAACAAAAAACGTAAATAAAAATATGAATATATGACAAATAATTAATCATTTTTAACTAGTGTCGCCTTGTAATAGCTTCTTGTTTATCCATATTAGAAGCAACCTCTCAACATCATCAAGAATACGTAACCGTTTCGTAGACAATCTTGACACTCCCTTTGAAGCACCTATCTCCTTAATTTTGTTTTTGTTCTTGAGAATGGTGCAGATCGTTGATGTTGACAGATTGTATGTGTGCACTAGATTAGCCACGCTCACACCTTGTTCTCGCTTTTCAATGATTTTACATTTCATTTTAACAGTTATTTTATTTTATCTCTAATGATTGTCTTCTTTTGGTTTTTTCTTCGAAGACATTTTAGCACAGCTTGTTACACTTTGCACATAAAATAATTACGAAAACTGTCTGAATACAAAATGTGTAAAAACGTGTGATCACACACGAAAACAATACGCTAACAGGCCGAGTGCTAACCACAGACTCATGCATCAGCGCGGAAGTCCCGCTCACAAATGAATGTCGGGAAAAAGAGACTTCCCCTTTTTGCGTAACTCATTATGCGAAATGTCGCTTGTTAAGGGAGCAACTTCTTCACTTATTTTTTTGCTTGTTATGCGAATTACTCGTTATGAAAGGTTCCACTGTACATCATTATTGACACCATTTTGTTAACTAGGTACTTCAGTATGTCAAGGGAGACATTAAGCGCAGGAGATCCAAGTTTTTAATTTTTCTGAGGAGGGTGTAAAACTATTAATAAAGAGGTACTATCGAAACATATTTCAGTTCCTTTTCTGGTCTAAAGCTTTGGAAGACATATTGACCTACATTTTAATAGGTTTCTTTTGTATTTTCAATCGACCTGTATTTTGTAATAAAAAGGTCAATATATGGCATCGTTGACTCAAAAACTTTTGTTGAAATAGAAGGGGTCCATCAATCATATTATTAGCCCATTAGCACCATCTATTAATCTATTTATGTGCCAATTTTGATTGACCTAGGATGTGTTGGTCATTACTTTTTTTTCATTATGAGTGACACAGACCCCTTTTTAATGGCGGAAGTTCCCGATGTTTATAAAGTATTCAATTATTTTGCCTATTTACATAAAATATTTGATAATTGAATTTTTAAGATGATCTAATATGGAATTAATTAAATAATATACTTAATTTAGATGGCTAAACCCCATTGATATAAAATACCATAATGCACTGTGTGCAGACTAGTAGTCCCTGGCAACCAGTGCTATATATTCAACCTCATTGTGACTCCTACTACTACTATGTCTTAAATACAGTCGAACCCACTTACCTCGAGCTCGGTTAGCTCGACCACCCCACTAACTCGACGTTTTTTATTGGAACCGCCAAATTCTCTCTTTGTCTTAGCAATTTTTCATCGGCTTATTCGATTTTTCTAAGTCGCCGAAACCTAGTACCTCGAGCACAAAAGAGGGCCAAATTTGCAACTAAACTTGGTTATCTCGATCCTCTTCGGTTGGCCTAGCAATGCACTCTTGTCATTTTTAGTTCAAAACAGTGTTGACATCTCACTTTTCTTCGAGACTTCCGGCTATTGAGTGATTCTACGAGATTTCAATAAAACTAACCGGATGTTTTGCGTGTGTGAATTATAATTCGACGTGTATCCATGGAGTATGTATTATTGTATTCACCCGAGGTACTGGACAATCGCGTTAGAGGTCGTGAATCGTCATTATTTCGCAGTGCATGTTATATTATTATTAAACTTAATTCATTTTCTGATGCATTAATCATTTTATTTTTTAAGATAAACGAATATCTTTAGAAATGAAAATAAAGGTTTGTATCTAGAATCGATGGTGGTTTTTATATAATTAAATAAAAAATTATTATTCTTTTAAAAGTTTGTTGTTGTTGCTTTGTTACCAGTAAGATACGTGACTGTGACACTAACACGCGCGTGACGATGAAATGAAGTCATTTCTGATAAGAATGATTTTTTTTAAAAATTCGCTTAGACTTATTTGCAGGCCAACACAGTACACACAGCCCACAGCGTGCTGTGATCAACGGTCAAGGCCACAATAGTTTTATTTATATTACAAGTTTGATTGACTGAGGAAATTCGAGAACATTCTGATAGTTAAGTAACAGATATCATGCACGTCAAAAGCATTAAACTTAAAATCACCATATTGATTTGTTTATTTGTATTTTAAATTTGCTGATACTAGTGATACGACGGCGAACGCTAGCGGCTGTGACACGGCGAAGCGTAAACTTTGACCTTTTAGCGCATGCGCAGACAATTATAAACTGGTAACTGATTTTTCATTAAATGGAATCGAAACATGACAGAGACGTAATCAAAGTCCTTTACTTCGGCATAAATATATATACATGTGTATATATATGTATATATATATATATAAATTCCCGATTAGTCATAACTTTTCCCGACTTTCAAGGCCGAGAATTTTTTTAAAAGAATTCCCAACTTTTTCCGTTTTCCTGAGTGGGAACCATTGTTATATTTAAATTTTAAACGGTCCTTAAAAAGGAACAGTCATTACAACCTTAGGAAAGAGTGAAGAAATATTTGGGTTCCGATACGATTCCGATTAATCATCCCATCACTAATTAACGCTAACTAATTAATCATGGACATAAAGAAATTTCAAGCACATGTTAATATTTTGCCGCCATATTGGTTTTCGTTTTAACTCGATCATCGGTTATCTCGACGCCATTTTTCATACCCCAACGCCGTCGACTTAAGCGGTTTCGACTGTATTTTAAATTATTAATAAGTTCTTAACAGCTACAGTTTGTTACTCTACTATGCATTTAATGTGACTTCTTACTTTACTGTTAAAAAACTGTATAACATAAATATGTTTTGAAATTCACATCAGGTAAGTATCAATTATTCAAATAATATACTTGTTCTTAGTAATTTTAGTAATATCTTGTGTAATTCATGGATTAATGTGCCAGAAAGTGTTTATACCATGTGAATTCTGTGGATTATTGTGAAATATTGTGATATGTGTGTAATTACTGGATATTTCATTATTAAAGGTAAGTGCCTTTTTAGTTTCTAGTTTTATCAAATGTAATATTTTATTTCTAAAAAAAATTCTAACTAAATCATAATATATTCTGTATAACTCATAAGCCATAGTAGGCCTAAAGCTAACAAAACTGATTATGATTAGTAAACAAGGCACAATAATATACATTAATTAATCATTAATTAATAAGTACTAAGACTAATAATAATACAAACACTAATACTATTACAAATTAAAATTATACTTACTACACTATTATTATTACTCATTAGATAAAATTAATAGATTAAAATTGATACTAACAATATTAATACACACTTGAAATGAGCAGCAGAATAAAGTATAAACACAATCACTAAACTTAATTTTACAAATATCGGTAATTGGAAAGTTTCCAATACACATGTCACTGTCACGAATTAAAGAAAAAAATTGACCTACTTTAAAAAAAAATTTCATTTCAATGCTGCTCAAAAAGTATTACACCTAGACTCTTCAAATTTGAATATGTTTTAGTTCACATTATGAATTTACTGACCACTTTTTTTTATCACTGACACATTTTTTGTTAAAAAGTTATTAAGGAGTATATAGACCTATCTATTACCTTCTATTTACAAAGTTAAAACCTTTTTAAAAAATCCGAAAAAAATGTAAATGAAACAACATGCTTTTATGAATGGGTAGTTGTTGAATTTATTATGGCACCAATAATCGGCTTTAACAATCGAATCAACGATACCGTCAATAAATTAAAAAGTGGAGGTCACCATTTTGTCAAGAAATCATGATACCAATTTTTCAGGGATATCCGGCCGATACCCAAGC
Organism: Ampullaceana balthica; assembly: GCA_944989445.1. Lineage (NCBI taxonomy): Eukaryota > Metazoa > Mollusca > Gastropoda > Lymnaeidae > Ampullaceana > Ampullaceana balthica. The sequence continues at coordinate 403,184 of CALYLW010000136.1, read as the reverse complement.
CCAAGTGCCTATGTAACAATATTATCTTATCTTATCTTATCTGTTTACAGACGCTCCTTCTATACAGAAGATTATTGCGTCCTACGCTTATCTATGGTTTGTGTTTAGTCCTGCATTTTTATTAGAGATTTAAATGTTGATAAAGTGTTGGTTTTCCTGGATTCTTCAGGCAACCCATTCCACGCCCGAATTCCGGACGGGAAGAAGGAAAACTTGTATGTGTTTGTTCTTGCATACGGAATAAGAAAGGTGTTTTTATCCTTATGTCTATCTGAGGGTTGTATTAAGTTATCTTTGTGTTGTATTTCTAAATTAGAATTAATAGCTTTATACTTTATGTATGATTACTACTTTGCTCTTGGTTCTTCTATCCTCTAGTGTTTCAAGGTTTAATGATTTAACTAATGGTGTTATTCTTGTCAGTTTCGAATATTCTCCAGTAATGAATCTGGCAGCTCTTTTTTGAATTTGTTCTAGTTTATCAATGTTTTCTTTGGTGGATGGGTCCCATACAGAAGATGCATATTCTAGTACAGGTTATCAGACAATAAATAACACTTGTGCTGTGTTCTATCAAGAAATAAGATATTTTGATGTACTATACTTCCTCTTATTAGTGTAAAATAATTTGGGACCGGAATTCAGAGGATTGCCTCAGGGTAGACATTAGGACAGACGTCCGGAAGTATTTCGGAAGCATTCTGTAGTTTATTTATTATTTTTTAGTCTACTTCCTGTTTCACAGTTGCAGTTCTCAATTATTTTAAAATGACTCATGACAAAACGAACAGTCCTCTATACTATAACATGTACAAATAAAATTAGGAACTCCTTGTGGCTTGTGGACCTACAACTTTGACTCATAATTAATTGTAACCTATGTTAAAATTAAATGGCTTTTGAAGACGGCACTTTTTATGAATGAAACAATGAGAACAAGGCAATAGTAGTAGTGTCAAAATGAGGTTGAAGGATGAATAGTTGCCAATGACAACAATTATGCACACGGGTAAAAAAGGGGGGGGGGGGGGGGGGGGGGGGGGGGGGGGGGTGGGGGGGGGGGGGGGGGGGGGGGGGGGGTGGGGGGGGGGGGGGGGGGGTGGGGGGGGGGGGGGGGGGGGGGGGGTTTTGGGGGGGGTGGGGGGGTGTGGGGGGGGGGGGGGGGGGGGGGGGGGGGGTTGGGGGTTGGGGGGGGGGGGGGGGGTGGGGGGGTGGGAGTGGTGGAGGTTGAGGGGTTGGGTGTGGGGGTTGGGGGTTTTTTTTTTGGTTGGTGGGTGAGGGGGGGGTGTGGGTGATGTGGGGGGGGGTAGTGTTGTTGTTGGGGGGGGTTTTTGGGTGTGTGGGGTGGGTGGTGGTGGTTGTTGTTGTTTGAGGATGGGGATATTGGTTGTTGGTTGTGTGTGTTTGTTGTTTGGAGGGGTAGGTGGAGGGGGGGTGTTGGGTTGTTTTTTTGGAATTTGTGAAGTGGAGGGTAGGAGGTGTAAAGTATTAGGGGTTGTGAAAGGGTGTGTGGGTATATAGGTTTGGTTGGGTTGTGGGTGGAAAGTGTTGATTTTTGTTTTTAGGTGTATTGGGGTTAATGGGTTTATATTTTGGGTGAGTTCTGAAATGAGGGTAAATGGTTGTTGTAGTTTATTTTTTTTAGTAAAGTAATAGGAGGAAGTTTGTAGAAGGGTAGGATGGAATTAATGATTAATGGAAGATGAATGCCCTACTCAGAATGATTTCATTTAGTTTTAAAGTTTTAGTTTAGTATTTTTTAGACTTAGATTTTGTGTCGAAGACTTAACTAATAAATAGAGTGCGAGGATCACGTATTTACTTTACCTAATATTTCTCCCTTTCTTAATATTAAAAAAACAAACAAATAATGATTTGAATTTATGGAGCTATTTCTTGATTTCTGTAGTCTGAAACTGTAACTTCGCAATTCGAAATTTCTTGAGAGAATGTTTTCCAATTTGGTTTGTATCGAGTAGTGAGCCCTTGGTAAATAAAAAAACAAACGAAAAACCATGAACAATAATTCTATCACGATGAATAAAATATTTTTATAACCAAAATTTGTGAAAATTATAAATTGAATAAAATTATATTGTTGAAATATGCTATTAAATATTTTTAAATAATTTTAATTATAATATTTAAAAAAAATAAATATAATTAGACAGTGGATTTTGCAAATATATTTACGGAGTTAGTCCGGGAAAGTCAAGTAAAATCTCAAAAAAGCCTTATTAAACATACGTGCAAATAGGACAGGGTGATTCGAATTATTAGTATTTAAGTTGGTGCCGTTAACTTGCACGGTATGATACCGTGTAAGTTAGTAAAAAAATAACTTGCACGGTATGATACCGTGTAAGTTAGTAAAAAAATAACTTGCACGGTACGGTAATGTTTTAATGTAAAAAATACACAACTAAACCTAAACCTGACCCTAAAACTAATAATTACAATATAATTGTAATTATAAGAATGTTAAATTGATTTAATTAGTGTAAGTCCATGTATTACTGTATTTGTTTTTAAATTTTAATGTAAAAAAATAGACAACTAACCCTAACCTTGACCCTAAAAAAATCCTAAAACTAAAAGATCTCATTTAATAGTAATTATAATAAGAATTTTTAATTGATTTCCATATTTTTGTTTTTCTATTTTAGTGTAAAAAATAGACAACTAACTCTAACCCTGACCCTAAAAGATCTAATTTAATCGTAATTATAAGAATTTAAGAATTGTAAAAAAAGAAAAAATATTTGTCTCAACCGAAAGTCGAACCCATGCCTGTTCTTCAGCATTACTTTCTCTAATCCAACTCTCAATCATGAGACCACGGAAGTTCGGTACTTTTTGTAACTTTTAAAAAATTATAAATAAGTGACTACAAAACCGTCTCTGCGCATGCGCAAATACCGTGTAACTTAGGAAAAAAATAACTTACACGGTATGATACCGTGCAAGTTAGAAAAAAAAACTTACACGGTATGATACCGTGCAAGTTAACACTACGATTTAAGTTTGATATAAAGTTGACGGTTTACAAAATATATTATAATTTTATAAAAATTAAAAGAAATGCTTTAAAATTATGCCAGTACATTTATAAGTGGTGGGTCGATTAATCGTTAAAAAATTTTTAATCGTTAAAATATTTTAACGATTAATCGATAAATTAATCATTAATTTCCGCAGCTCTATACATAATATATATTATCAAATTATTTTTTGTTACGGTATTGATTTCATTTTAAAATGTTAAATTTTCAATTAAATACATCGCATGAATAAAAAAAACAATCAGAGGCATACTCTTTAAAATAATTGTATTAATTATTAACATTATTACTCTTACAAATGACTGAAAAGGACGCCAGAGTAATATGATAATGGCATCGATAATCAAGAGTAGCCTTGAATAGCCTATAAATTTGTGAGTAGAATCTTGACGTGTCTGGAAGCAACGAATCTTGTCTTTACACTTGCTCTGTGAGGAGCATTATTATCTGGGTAAATTAAAATACATTATTTTGTTTTTGTTCACATTGTAACATTGTATTTTCAACACGAAATTCAACAAGCTATTGGCGAATTTAAAACTTAATGATTGAAGTGGGTACCTAGAAGTGTTATTGTTCGTATAAAAATAATCATAAAAGGGGATAAGATTAATCATATTATGAAATATTATCATATCAAAAAGGATGTTGCTAGTGCTTTTACTTAAGTTTAAATCGCAGCAGCAGACAATCGTCGGGATGTTGCTAGTGCTACGACTAGTCGTAACACTAGCCAGGAATCTTCTGCTACGGCAGCAGTTAGCTGTCTAGTGTTACGACTAGTCTTAGCAGTTAATACTATAATATCGTAACAAAGGCAAAGCCAAGCAAAATTAAAATATATATTTATAATATAGTCATATAGTAAAACAATCAAAATCAATTTTCAAATTCAATCTCAATACCAGAAGAAAAAAAATTAAGTTAAAAAGTTACAAGTATAGTTATTACTTTATTACGTAAGATAACAAATTAAATTAACTAAAAAAATATTAAACGTGAATAGACTGAATAAAAGAATAGTTTTTTATTATGGCTCTAGATCACGACTTCTTGTACACCACACTACACTCTCAGTACAACACTGTTCGCTTGGTACACACTACAAAGTTCGTTGAACTTCGTTCAAGTTCGTTCATTCAATTTATTGTGAAATGTTCATCGTTGATGTTGACAGTGTCGCAAACCGTCATTTTAGATAGCAGCTACTATCCATTTGTTGGATAATAAATATTTTAATAAATAGTATTAAATACTAGATATAAAGTAATAAAGTACACCCTTTCAGCTCTTACACTTAAATGTGGAGATATCCGGATTCGGCAAATATTAGAGCCAAACTATCCGGATCCGGCAAATAGTAAAAAACCCTATCCGGCTGTTCCCTAACCTCAATACTCAATATACCAATTAGAATAGTAATGCTCCACTAGTTACCAGTACAGCTCAGGAAGTCCTCAGCATTCTATTCAGGCTTAACTGCATATGGATCACTTGACTAGATTAATTCAAAATAAAATAAGTCACATCACCTCATATGTGATTTGTCAATATTCAACTTCATCAAACAGACATTGGCTGCATGTAGTTTGTCCTTTGAGTGCAAAGATATGTTGAATTGTTAGTATGCATTGGACATTTGGCATCTTGTTTGTAGTTTAGTTCAATTAATGTTTGTTGAATTATCTGATTAGTATGTAGCCACCATTTATAATAATGGAAAAATTACTTTACTTCATTTTACCTGAGTAACATGTTTATCTTTTTTGTTTTATATTTCAGCCCATTTGTTGAGACTTAGTGGAGATAAAAATTTGGCCATTTTACAATTTTGATCATAATGTAGACAAAGTAATTAATCCCTTGCAATGTTTGGAAGTAAACTAACTTCCTTGTTGATAGTACTGTCTTATATAAAAGTGCAGAATGGACAAACTCTGTACAAACAAAAAACATTGACAATAGGAGGAATCTTTCCAATGTCTGGCAGTTGGGCTGGGGGCGTAGGATGTCTTCCTGCTGTGAAAATGGCATTGGATGATGTCAATAACCGAACCGATATTCTACCAGATTATAAGTTGGAGATGCAATCGGATGACAGTCAGGTAATTTTATATCTTGTTACCTTATTAATATTTTAAAGGCAAACTGGATTTGATAATAAACTAAGAATTGAATCAGCTGTGACTAATGTTGTTTTGTCCAATGTTCTTGTCCACAGTGTAAGCCTGGCCTAGGGACTAAAGTGTTGTACAAACTGCTTTACGACAAGCCTACAAAACTTTTGGTGCTTACTGGATGCAGTATAGTGTCAACTTTTGTGGCGCAAGCTGCTAAGATGTGGAAACTAGTCGTTGTAAGTGAAATGTCTTGCTGATGATTCTTGTTTGAATCATCACCTGTCTGTTTCATAGGGTTTTAATTTTAGATTCATGTGCACTCAAACATTATTTTGTAAAAAGTCAACACCCCAATTAAGTATGAAATGTTTGAAACAAGCAATGCAATACTCTTGAGAATAGGGGATTGAGTATATTTTAAATTTATGTATATTATGCAGTTGTCTTATGGAGGAAGTTCTCCAGCACTATCCAATAGAGAGCGATTTCCAACATTTTTTCGAACACATCCTTCAGCTACCCTTCACAACCCAATTAGAGTAAAAGTTTTCAAGAAATTTAACTGGCACCGAATTTCTACCATCCAAGAAACACAGGAGCTCTTCACATCAGTGAGTTTAAAGTTAATTATTGTTTACATCAAGTTTAATCAGTATTTAATTAAACAAATTATTTATGTTAAAACAGATACCGTTGAATTTTTAAAAATACTTTTAAAAAAATATCATTGTAAAATTGAACAATATAAATTTTACTTTCTCTTAGACTATTGAAGACTTGGAGCAAAGAGTTAAAGAAGCTGGCATTGATATTGCAGTGAGACAAAGCTTTTTGACTGATCCCACAAATGCTGTCAGAAATCTAAAAGTAAACAAACCTTCCTGCCATTTTGTCTTGTCCTAAGAGACTTACATGAAAAAAAGAACTAATAACTTTTTGTGTATTCTTCAAAGTGAATCATAAATCATTTTCAAATTTTTTTTTATAGAAAGAAATAAGACAAACAAATCTTGGCCATATGGCCTCTCTTTCACATTTATTGAAGCCACCATTGATAGACTTAACATTTTGTCCGTTGCAGCGCCAAGATGCAAGAATCATAGTTGGTGTATTCTATGAAGATATGGCAAGGAGGGTGTTTTGCCAGGTAAGCTTCAAGAAATGGAGCTTTTCCACAAGCTCTTAATAATGAAAGTCCAAATTATTTTTGAAAGCTTTGATTTTAAGAGTTTGGCATTACATAATGGCTTTCAGTATAAAAAATGAATTTATTTTAGTGTGGTGGCTATAAATAAAATAAAAAATTGAAGTTAGGGGGAGGAGCAGCTTGCTTACATTCAATACTCCTGCATTTAATTTTAGTTTGTTGAAACCATTAATTGATAACTTATCTTGTTTAGTATTAGGAATTTACTAATTTTCTGCTTCTCCTTTTTATTTCTTTTTACTTAGTGATTTGATTTCATTCCGTTTAAGATGTTGCTGGACAAAACTATAGCCTCACATTGTTTCAATAGGCCTACAAAGAACGTCTCTTTGGCAAGAAATACGTTTGGTTTATTATTGGGTGGTACCCTGACAACTGGTATAAAGTCAAGGACGATCGTCACAACTGCACAGTCGAACAGCTGGAGGAGGCGTTGGAGGGCCACTTTACGACGGAGGCTGTGATGATACACCAGGAAGCCACCATGACAGATGTGGGCATGGTTAGTTCCCTCTTAATGACTTTGTTATTTAAAAAAAAATTCTCCTCTACATGTAGATGTGCATTGATTTTTTTTACTTCCTCTTAAAATGGGGGATGTATTATTTTAACAGTGGATTTTTAACTGGGATGACATTAGTAGGTGTAATTAAATAAATCCATAACACAGTGAACAACCATTTGAGAATGAGTGAATGACATTACAAATATTTTAAAGATTTATATTGACTAACTAGTGTATCACCCGTCAAAAATTATGGAAGTTTTCAAAATAAATACACATCAGATTAAAAATTAACGTAATTCAGAACTTTCATTTATTTTATTTATTTTGATTTTATTCATATATTTCCCTATCGAACAATTTTATGCGGACGTTCAAAAAGAGTTATTTTTTGGTGCAGTAATTTGGTGCGCTGCTTTCTAAAATTAGTAGCGTCACTGACAGGACAGACGGGACGTGACATACATTGCAAATTATGTATATTGATGATGCCAACATTTTTAAAATAAATGTTATACTTAATAAGTTAATACCTTTTAAACTTTCTTTTCAAATTAATTGACATTAAATTGTAACCAGGGGTGCCACCGCTCCGGTTTATCCCGGAATTCCGGATTCATGAAGCTAAATATTTTAATTTTCCGGATTCGCGAGTTTTTGATTTTGCTCTTTCCGGATTCGCGAGGTTTTTTTCTCGCTCTTCCCGGATTTTCCGGATTTGCGAGTTAAGATTTTTCAAATTTGGCTTCTGCGGTTAAAAGGAGGGGGGGCAAAAATCATAATAAACGCGCGGCGCGGAAAGCCTATTCAGTGAGATGCGGACTCGCTATAAATAGGACTGGTACCGTGACTGTGACCTCTCCCTTCCTTTTGCCAGCATCTCATTGTCGCGCGATCGCGCATCGTTCTGCGCATATCAATAATATACGGAAAAACTTAGACAAAATAATTGAACGGATCGCACCCCGTTTGAATCGGAATTTTGTGCTTGACGTCAGTTTTCTAAAAAAATAATTTAATTTTATCATAGATTACGTCAGATGTGTGCCTTCGGATGACCGTTTCACGGGTTATAAATACTAACATGGCATTAGGAGTTTTTCGTCTTCTTACTTTTAGTTAGTAAAAGTTTGTTTGTTGAGTTCATTATAAATGTCTCAACCGCTTTCGTTTTAGCATGCATTAATTATCGGGGAAAATGAAGAAAAAATGATTGCAATTGCATCTGAACTGCCTGGGTTGGAAAAAACATAAATATATTTCTTTATTTTTTTCCCGTGATATTTACAAAAAAACATAAGTAAATTAGTGTTAGGCATACAGGCCTCTTTTACGTACAGATAAATAAATAAAATTAAAAAAATTACGACTTTTAAGTTTAAGGCAGGACTTTGTGCTACTTTAGCTTTAGCAATACTAAATATATTAATCATTTTCACTGCTACTTATCTTTTAGTAATTAAAATTTAAATAATTATCTAATAGTTGCAATAGTAGTAGTTAGTAGTAATTGTAATTTAATGTAATTCTAACCAAACCTAAATTATATTATAGTTATACTATTCATTTTCATTAGGCCTCTAACTCTAGTGCCTCTACTCTTACAAATTAAACAGTAAAGTAGTATAAGTACGAGATAAAGGCCCTATATACTAAAGACTATAGACAATAATAATTATTAAATTATGAACCTACTATAAACTATAATTTATTTAATAAATATATTGAGTTAATTTCAAAACAAGTCCATAAAATGGCTTAAAACAAAGAAATAAAATTCAAAGTAATAATAATGTATTTAATTTAGTTATCACATTATAATATATAAATAATATGAAATATTAGTGTAAGTTATTGTAAGGGAATTCCATAGTATATGCATGTTTCTATTATATTGTACATATTGCCTAGCATATGCACACACACACACACACACACACACATATATATATATATATATATATATATATATATATATATACTTTTTCCTTTAAATTTAAACTTTCTCAAAATACTTTTTGCGAATGCGAAATACACTATAAATATTGTCGAAATGGGAAAAGGTGCTAAACACAATTGATGATTGATTTAAGTGGTTGGAAAATGAAAATTACAGTGGCACTTCGTTACGTTTAAATTTTCAGGGTTTGAAAAATTTATAAAAGAATTTTCAGGGTTCAAGAAATTTTAAAAAAGGGATTTCAGGGTTCACAGCTTCCAGTGAGTGGCACCCCTGATTGTAACACTAAAGTATTACAGAATGGTTTCTTATGTTGAATATGCATCTTATGTTACAAACAAAACTTCTGATAGACTATTATGCATTAACAGGTGAGGTTTTAGGATAATCTTATTGGCTATCAGGTTAAATGTTGGGCTACAACTGGTAACCTGACACTAGTTTCCATGGCTTATCTGATGTGCCAACGTGAATTACCTGATATGTTTTGCTACGGCATCTGATATGCTATACAAGGTCATCTGGTGATCCACCATGGATTATCTGACAGGCTATCTTTAATTATCTATTGATTCATCCTATGTGTTACTGTCCGTTCTCTGATTGGCTATTAGTTTGTAAACTGTATATGTGACATTTCAGACGGCCCAACGATTCACACAGAGACTCAACAAAATACTGAACACGACAGACACCAGCCTGATAACTGGCTACCCTGAGGCACCTCTGGCTTATGATGCTGTCTGGGCAGTGGCTCATGCTTTCAATAAAACAGCAACCCAGTAAGTGGAATATGATGGATGATATGTTGGCAGCAACCCAGTAAGTCATGTATGATGGATGATATGTTGGCAGCAACCCAGTAAGTCATGTATGATTATTTGTTGGCATCAACTCAGTAAGTCATGTATGATTATTTGTTGGCATCAACTCAGTAAGTCATGTATGATTATTTGTTGGCATCAACTCAGTAAGTCATGTATGATTATTTGTTGGCATCAACTCAGTAAGTCATGTATGATGGATGATATGTTGGCAGCAACCCAGTAAGTCATGTATGATTATTTGTTGGCAGCAACCCAGTAAGTCATGTATGATTATTTGTTGGCATAAATTCAGTAAGTCATGTATGATTATTTGTTGGCATCAACTCAGTAAGTCATGTATGATTATTTGTTGGCATCAACTCAGTAAGTCATGTATGATTATTTGTTGACATCAACTCAGTAAGTCATGTATGATTATTTGTTGGCATAAACTCAGTAAGTCATGTATGATTATTTGTTGGCATCAACCCAGTAAGTCACGTATGATTATTTGTTGGCATCAACTCTGTAAGTCACGTATGATTATTTGTTGGCATAAACTCAGTAAGTCATGTATGATTATTTGTTGGCATCAACCCAGTAAGTCACGTATGATTATTTGTTGGCATCAACTCAGTAAGTCATGTATGATTATTTGTTGGCATCAACCCAGTAAGTCACGTATGATTATTTGTTGGCATCAACTCTGTAAGTCACGTATGATTATTTGTTGGCATAAACTCAGTAAGTCATGTATGATTATTTGTTGGCATCAACCCAGTAAGTCACGTATGATTATTTGTTGGCATCAACTCAGTAAGTCATGTATGATTATTTGTTGGCATCAACCCAGTAAGTCACGTATGATTATTTGTTGGCATAAACTCAGTAAGTCATGTATGATTATTTGTTGGCATCAACCCAGTAAGTCACGTATGATTATTTGTTGGCATCAACTCAGTAAGTCATGTATGATTATTTGTTGGCATCAACCCAGTAAGTCACGTATGATTATCTGTTGGCATAAACTCAGTAAGTCATGTATGATTATTTGTTGGCATCAACCCAGTAAGTCACGTATGATTATTTGTTGGCATCAACTCAGTAAGTCATGTATGATTATTTGTTGGCATCAACCCAGTAAGTCACGTATGATTATTTGTTGGCATAAACTCAGTAAGTCACGTATGATTATTTGTTGGCATAAACTCAGTAAGTCATGTATGATTATTTGTTGGCATCAACCCAGTAAGTCACGTATGATTATTTGTTGGCATCAACTCAGTAAGTCATGTATGATTATTTGTTGGCATCAACCCAGTAAGTCACGTATGATTATTTGTTGGCATAAACTCAGTAAGTCATGTATGATTATTTGTTGGCATCAACCCAGTAAGTCACGTATGATTATTTGTTGGCATCAACTCAGTAAGTCATGTATGATTATTTGTTGGCATCAACCCAGTAAGTCATGTATGATTATTTGTTGGCATCAACTCAGTAAGTCATGTATGATTATTTGTTGGCATCAACTCTGTAAGTCATGTATGATTATTTGTTGGCATCAACTCAGTAAGTCACGTATCCTCTGTTAACATCTGCTATCAGCAACTATTGAGTCGTATATTCTGTTGCTTTTGCAGTATCTAACAACAACTAATAAGTCATGTACAATGCTGAATATGGGGTAAATGTCAGCCAAGTTATTTCTAAAACTTTTATCTAAACTCTTAGACATATGATATAGAAATCTGTTTCCATCTGTTTCATAGATATTGAAAATCCCATTGTTAGAAATATTGTAAAATGTAACTCTGCAATGTTTACAAACATTGCCCAGGCTTGCAGAGAGGGGCATGAAGCTTGAGGACTTTGATTACTACAATGAGGACATCACAAATGCCATATACAGTGCCATGAATTCTACCAAGTTTTTAGGCATTTCTGGGAATGTGGCGTTCTCCGCTAAAGGAGATCGTATTGCATGGACCCAGATTGAGCAGTTTATTAGTAAGTGTTTATATCAACTTACCTTGTCGCTTACCAGGTATTCACACACATAACCATATGTGTCTGTTAAGATTATTTAAAAAAAAACACACAATTTTACATTTTGTTTAATTGGCAGAATTTAGTAAATGGACTGTGAAAAATATGATTGAAAGGAAATTATTGAACCATTTTTTAGGTTGTGGGTGGGAGGAAGGTTAAAGAAAAAATAAATGATGATATTAATCATTTTTAAAATAAATTTACAGGAAGGTTAAAGAAAAAATAAATGATAATATTAATCATTTAAAAAATAAATTTACAGGAAGGTTAAAGAAAAAATAAATTATGATATTAATAATTTTTAAAATAAATTTACAGGAAGGTTAAAGAAAAAATAAATGATGATATTAATAATTTTTAAAATAAATTTACAGGAAGGTTAAAGAAAAAATAAAATGATGATATTAATAATTTTTAAAATAAATTTACAGGAAGGTTAAAGAAAAAATAAATGATCATATTAATAATTTTAAAAATAAATTTACAGGAATGTTAAAGAAAAAATAAATGATGATATTACTAATTTTAAAAATAAATTTACAGATGGCTCTTACGTCAAGCTTGGAGTGTATGACGCAGTGGCAGATAATCTTACGTGGTACAGAAAAGAGAAGTGGTTAGGTTTGTGGTCATTTTTTAAATTATTGATAGTCTTTTGGCACAGAGTTCAATGCTAAGATCCTAAAGTAAGGAAAATTGAAAACCCTGAGAAGAAGTTCTAGAGGTGAAATGACATATGATATTGGTCAAATTAATGAAAATTTGAACCATTCCTGTAATGTTACTGGTCTGATACTAAGGATTATTGTCCATACATCTAAGGATTTTTGTCCATACGTGAACTCCCTTGGGATTTCCAGATGCATACTGTTGACTGTTGACTCTCAAAGGAACCAGCTTATCCTTCTTAAGAAATTCCAGACATTTTGATTTTGTCTTCAAAAGTGTAAAGAATTTTTCACATTTTGATTTGATCAAAATAATTCATTTTAATTTCTAAATAATTTGACAGTAATTCATCAAAAAAAGACTAAGTTACTGAAGCTCATTAAAAAATTGGGTCCATTAGAAATTAATTTTTTTAAAAAGCTTTAAAAATTTAAGTAAATTAAAATTACTTCCCTTTAATGTAATTTGAAGCAATATTCATTTCATTTATTCATTTTTTTAAAACAATCTTTATGGCAATATTAGAATAAATCATGTCAAGTTAACCTGTTTTTTCATGGTTTATCCAGGGGGCCGTCCACCACCTGACCACACCCAAGTCATTGATGACCTTAGAGTGGTGTCCCACACCCTGTATTTCTCCATGTGTGGGTTGGCGGGTCTAGGAATCCTTGCTGGCATCCTTTGTCTCGTCTTCAATCATATCAACCGAAACAGACAGTAAGCTGAACAATGGCATTGTCTACTGTGTAATCTTATTGTCAGACAGTAAGCTGAACAATTGCATTGTCTACTGTGTAATCATATTGTCAGTCAGTAAGCTGAACAATGGCATTGTCTACTGTGTAATCTTATTGTCAGACAGTAAGCTGAACAATTGCATTGTCTACAGTGTAATCTTATTGTCAGACAGTAAGCTGAACAATGGCATTGTCTACTGTGTAATCTTATTGTCAGACAGTAAGCTGAACAATGGCATTGTCTACTGTGTAATCTTATTGTCAGACAGTAAGCTGAACAATGGCATTGTCTACTGTGTAATCTTATCGTCGGTAAGCAGCATCACTGTCTATCTTGCCTAATGTAACATGAATCTCATGAAATATAAACCTAGACTTGAAAGCCTAAAATTAGTTTCTACCGTGCAGGATTAAATAATTGTTTTATTTACCAGATGTGTGGCCTTTTCCCAGCCAGCAATCAACAATTTGACTGTTGTGGGTTGCATGATCTGTCTAGGCTCCATTGTTCTACTGGGTCTGGATGGGAAGTTTGTGCCAGATTACCGTTATCCTCTTGTGTGCCAGGTTTGTTACAAGTTATCATGAGCCTCTCGTGCATGACGGTTGTTCGGAAGCCATTTTATTCAAATCTTTAAAACTATTTCAGAACTGCTTATGCAAAAATAATCCAACCCAGTTGAGCTGTAGAATACTAGAAATTAAATTAAAAAACCCCTTAAAAAAGCACGTTTTTGACTATAAATCCTTTATATACGAGACATAACTAAAAGAATGTTCATTATAATACGTAGCGCAAGACAATCCAAAAATACACAATTTTAGTTATGTCTCGTAAAACATATTTAATATAATGTGCACGGATCGGGAATATATTTTTTAAAAGTATTGTCAATATAATATGCACCTTATTGCGCGACAGGAAAGGTTGTTCAATATAATACGCACCTTATTGGGCGACAGGAAAGGTTGTTCAATATAATACCCATCAGGACACTCTAGCACAAAAATTAACATGTTACATAGAGATAAATAAAGATAATCCAAAAATTCATTAATTTAATTACAGTACATGTGATCGATCTGAAATTTTGATACATCATTTTTATCATCGGCACGAGTCTGCCTGCAAAATTTCAGCTCGCTAGCTTATGACGAAGTGGGTTAAAAATCAATCCAAAGTTTTTTCGGCAAGCAAGGCTGCAAGCAAACAGACGCCACGAGTTAATATAAAGGATTTTTAAAAAAAAAGTAGTTTGGTTTTGGTAAATCAGTTATAACACGTTAATTATGAATCTGTTTCTATATAATAAAGTCATTCACTTACAAAATCATTTTAAAGGAAAAATATACTGCCTGGGTTAAACATCTTAAAGTGACTAGTATAACCAGTATTAATTGTTTGTCATTATTTTGTAATATTTTTGCAAATGAAAATATTTTGTAAAATGTTTGTTTTAGATTCGTGCCTGGCTTCTCTCCCTTGGTTTCACTCTAAGTTATGGATCAATGTTTTCTAAAATCTGGACAGTTCATCAGATGACGACAACCCGCAAAAAGGACAGAACGGTACATTTTAACTGCTCGTTATTATTTAAGACCTTGTGTCAACAAAAAACTGCTATTTGTTGATAGATCCCAACTGTACTGTTGGGTTGATAGATCTTAACTATATTTTTAGCTGGCAATGATCCAGTCATGAAAGTCTTAATTTGATTATTTATCTCTCTCAGCCACTACTATATTTAAGGCGCTGGAAAAATTCTCATTAATTATTTAATATGACAGTGTATGAATTATTTTTAAAAGCTTTTAGTGTGAATAGCAAGACTACATGTTTGTAAAAGTATTACCAATTTATTTAACTGATCAGAAATGTACCTAAAAAAATGTTACTAGAGTACAAAAGAATTCTAAGCAAGTTAAATGCATGTTAATAAACAGCAAAATTAATTATTATTTATTTTTTTAACTGCCTAACACCAATGCTAAAACCATTTTTAATAGCCTTTGTAATTTTTAAATATTCAGAAAAAAAATGGATTTGAAAAGACGTGATAATTAAATATTAATATTTTTACTAATTCAAAATTTTTTTCACTGAAATTTCTCCACCTGGCTCTGCACTGAGTCAACTGTGCTATTTTTTAAAAATTCACATCGATTCATTTAACATAAGCAAAAACAGACCATCCAGCCGAAGCTCTTAATTTTCTCCCCTTGGGCCCTAAAATCCCTTACAGTCGGAAAATAGGAGCAGCACTTGGGAGCTACCCTCCTTGTCACTTCACACTTTTGACCAAGCAAATGGGAAGCTTCACGACTAATGAGCATCCAATTAATTTTTATCATTGCCATTTACACCACCAGCAATACACTCTGCCAGTGAATTCAATGATGCATTCATCACTCATCCTAGGACAGCAACGAATGCCCTCTTTTTGGGTTATTTAACATTTTTGTTTCCACCTCGTAAAATGTTCACAACAAAAAAGAACAAAAAATAGTGAAATAAAAATCAATTTTCAATAATGATAATCCAAACAAAACGCCTTCCTGTCTGTTAAACAGGGTGTCCAGATCTGGGAGCTGTTCACCGTCTTGGCAATTTTGGTCTTGCTGGACATTGGCGTGCTGACGGCCTGGCAAGTCTTGGATCCCTTGCAGAGAAAACTGGAAACATTTGCTCGTATACAGCCCACCAATACCGAAGATGACATAGAGCTCAGACCGCAGCTTGAGCACTGCCACTCGGAGAACTTGAACATCTGGCTAGGTAAGTCCTTTTGTAACAATTCAATCTTAACTCATTCAGTCTTCTAGAATTCCATTAGAATTTTTCTTTTTTCTTCAAAAATTTTTCTTCAAAAATAAAATGATTAATGCATCAGGAAATGAATTATTTTTAATACCAACATAGCATTCACAGAAAAAAAGTGATGATGAAAGACCAAAAATCCGATTTTAGGCACCTCGGGGTAATAAATGCTAGATAGAGATGTTTCAAACTAAATCACACACGAGTTGAAAGTGAGACAAGATAAAAACTTCCGTTTTTTTAAAAATATTGAAATCATATAGAATCACGCAAGAGCCGGAAGTCTCAAGGAAAGCAAGATTTTGATTCTGTTTTTAACTAAACACGCGAGAGTGTGTCGCTATGCCAAGCGAAGCATCTTTGCCCCCCCCCCAAAGACCTCTTTAATAGCAGCAAGGGCTGATGAGTTAAAAACACAAATTTCTGTTTGAAATGTAAATATGGCTAAATCCTTGTTTTTTTTGTGTTTTTAAAATTCTTTTTTACATTAGCAGAATATTTTAGTTAGTGAATTTAGCGGCCTTGACCAATGTTCCCTTTGCAGCAGTTTAGAATTACCGCACAACAAATTTGGTAAAATATTTCACAAAATGTGGGTGCTCAGCAACTTTGCACAAGAGATTTTTTACTTTGCACACGGATCAATAAACCTTAGAGGGAACATTGGCCTTGACCTAAGCGACGATGGGTTATTTTTTCTTAATTGATCCATCCTACTTGTAGGTGTCTTGTTTGGTTACAAGGGGATTCTTCTCATCTTTGGTATCTTCCTCGCCTACGAGACTCGCAGTGTCAAACTGAAACAGGTCAACGACTCTCGATTTGTTGGCATGAGTATTTACAACGTTGTGGTGAGTACAGTAATGTAAAGCTAAAACTTACTGTGAGTACAGTAATTTAAAGCTAAAACTTACTGTGAGTACAGTAATGTAAAGCTAAAACCTACTGTGTGTACAGTAATGTAAAGCTAAAACTTACTGTGAGTACAGTAATGTAAAGCTAAAACATACTGTGAGTACAGTAATGTAAAGCTAAAACTTACTGTGTGTGCAGTAATGTAAAGCTAAAACTTACTGTGTGTACAGTAATGTAAAGCTAAAACTTACTGTGAGTACAGTAATGTAAAGCTAAAACTTACTGTGAGTACAGTAATGTAAAGCTAAAACTTACTGTGAGTACAGTAATGTAAAGCTAAAACTTACTGTGAGTACAGTAATGTAAAGCTAAAACTTACTGTGAGTACAGTAATGTAAAGCCAAAACACTTTCTGTGTGTACAGTAATGTAAAGCCAAAACACTTTCTGTGTGTACAGTAATGTAAAGCCAAAACACTTTCTGTGTGTACAGTAATGTGAAGCTAAAACTTGCTGTGAGTACAGTAATGTAAAGCTAAAACTTACTGTGTGTACAGTAATGTAAAGCTAAAACTTACTGTGAGTAGTGTAATGTAAAGCTAAAACTTACTGTGAGTACAGTAATGTAAAGCTAAAACTTACTGTGAGTACAGTAATGTAAAGCTAAAACTTACTGTGAGTAGTGTAATGTAAAGCTAAAACTTACTGTGAGTAGTGTAATGTAAAGCTAAAACTTACTGTGAGTACAGTAATGTAAAGCTAAAACTTACTGTGAGTACAGTAATGTAAAGCTAAAACTTACTGTGAGTACAGTAATGTAAAGCCAAAACACTTTCTGTGTGTACAGTAATGTAAAGCCAAAACACTTTCTGTGTGTACAGTAATGTAAAGCTAAAACTTGCTGTGTGTACGGTAATGTAAAGGTAAAACTTACTGTGAGTACGGTAATGTAAAGATAAAACTTACTGTGAGTACAGTAATGTAAAGCTAAAACTTAATGTGAGTACAGTAATTAAAAGCTAAAACTTACTGTGAGTACAGTAATGTAAAGCTAAAACTTACTGTGAGTACAGTAATGTAAAGCTAAAACTTACTGTGAGTACAGTAATGTAAACCTAAAACTTACTGTGAGTACAGTAATGTAAAGCTAAAACTTACTGTGAGTACAGTAATGTAAAGCTAAAACTTACTGTGAGTACAGTAATGTAAAGCTAAAACTTACTGTGAGTACAGTAATGTAAAGCCAAAACACTTTCTGTGTGTACAGTAATGTGAAGCTAAAACTTGCTGTGTGTACAGTAATGTAAAGCTAAAACTTGCTGTGTTTACAGTAATGTAAAGCTAAACTTGCTGTGTGTACAGTAATGTAAAGCTAAAATTTACTGTGAGTACAGTTATGTAAAGCTAAAACTTACTGTGAGTACAGTAATATAAAGCCAAAACACTTTCTGTGTGTACAGTAATGTAAAGCCAAAACACTTTCTGTGTGTACAGTAATGTGAAGCTAAAACTTGCTGTGTGTACAGTAATGTAAAGCTAAAACTTGCTGTGTGTACAGTAATGTAAAGGTAAAACTTACTGTGAGTACAGTAATGTAAAGCTAAAACTTACTGTGAGTACAGTAATGTAAAGCTAAAACTTACTGTGAGTACAGTAATGTAAAACTTAAACTTACTGTGAGTACAGTAATGTAAAGCTAAAACTTACTGTGAGTACAGTAATGTAAAGCTAAAACTTACTGTGAGTACAGCAATGTAAAGCTAAAACTTACTGTGAGTACAGTAATGTAAAGCTAAAACTTACTGTGAGTACAGTAATGTAAAGCTAAAACTTACTGTGAGTAGTGTAATGTAAAGCTAAAACTTACTGTGAGTAGTGTAATGTAAAGCTAAAACTTACTGTGAGTACAGTAATGTAAAGCTAAAACTTACTGTGAGTACAGTAATGTAAAGCTAAAACTTACTGTGAGTACAGTAATGTAAAGCCAAAACACTTTCTGTGTGTACAGTAATGTAAAGCCAAAACACTTTCTGTGTGTACAGTAATGTAAAGCTAAAACTTGCTGTGTGTACGGTAATGTAAAGGTAAAACTTACTGTGAGTACGGTAATGTAAAGCTAAAACTTACTGTGAGTACAGTAATGTAAAGCTAAAACTTACTGTGAGTACAGTAATTAAAAGCTAAAACTTACTTTGAGTACAGTAATGTAAAGCTAAAACTTACTGTGAGTACAGTAATGTAAAGCTAAAACTTACTGTGAGTACAGTAATGTAAACCTAAAACTTACTGTGAGTACAGTAATGTAAAGCTAAAACTTACTGTGAGTACAGTAATGTAAAGCTAAAACTTACTGTGAGTACAGTAATGTAAAGCTAAAACTTACTGTGAGTACAGTAATGTAAAGCCAAAACACTTTCTGTGTGTACAGTAATGTGAAGCTAAAACTTGCTGTGTGTAGAGTAATATTAAGCTAAAACTTGCTGTGTTTACAGTAATGTAAAGCTAAACTTGCTGTGTGTACAGTAATGTAAAGCTAAAATTTACTGTGAGTACAGTTATGTAAAGCTAAAACTTACTGTGAGTACAGTAATATAAAGCCAAAACACTTTCTGTGTGTACAGTAATGTAAAGCCAAAACACTTTCTGTGTGTACAGTAATGTGAAGCTAAAACTTGCTGTGTGTACAGTAATGTAAAGCTAAAACTTGCTGTGTGTACAGTAATGTAAAGGTAAAACTTACTGTGAGTACAGTAATGTAAAGCTAAAACTTACTGTGAGTACAGTAATGTAAAGCTAAAACTTACTGTGAGTACAGTAATGTAAAACTTAAACTTACTGTGAGTACAGTAATGTAAAGCTAAAACTTACTGTGAGTACAGTAATGTAAAGCTAAAACTTACTGTGAGTACAGCAATGTAAAGCTAAAACTTACTGTGAGTACAGTAATGTAAAGCTAAAACTTACTGTGAGTACAGTAATGTAAAGCTAAAACTTACTGTGAGTACAGCAATGTAAAGCCAAAACACTTTCTGTGTGTACAGTAATGTAAAGCCAAAACACTTTCTGTGTGTACAGTAATGTAAAGCTAAAACTTACTGTGTGTACAGTAATGTAAAGCTAAAACTTGATTGTGCACATTTATGTAAGGTTATAAACTATGGGGACTAGAATTATTGAGTGGTTAGAGCCATTAGTAGTGGCCACATTTGCGTTTGTGTGTGCCTGGCAAGGATAGAGGGAACCCATGTGTTATTTTTATTTTTATTTGTGTGTGCCTGGCAAGGATAGAGGGAACCCATGTGTTATTTTTATTTTTATTTGTGTTTGCCTGGCAAGGATAGAGGGAACCCTTGTGTTATTGTTATTTTTATTTTTGTGTGCCTGGCAAGGATAGAGGGAACCCATGTGTTATTTTTATTTTTAAAAATAATTTTGATGGGTCTGGGTAATATTTACATAAAATCTCTGTCTATGAACTCTTTCTGAGCTAATATGTGTCTAGTTGTGTTAGGAGTTAGCCTAAGTTATATGTATTCTATGTTCTTTAACATGAGTTCCCCGTGTTTTAGTTAACTGTGTTAACATGAGTTCCCTGTGTTTCAGGTGCTCTGTGTCATCACTGCCCCCATCTCTCTCATCATTGGTAACCAAGAGGATGCTACGTTTGCCTTCGTCTCACTGGCCATCATACTGTGCAGTTTCTTGTCAATGGGGCTCATCTTTGTGCCAAAGGTATACTATAGTAAATTAGAAACATATCTTTGTGCCAAAGGTATACTATAGTAAATTAGAAGCATATCTTTGTGCCAAAGGTATACTATAGTAAATTAGAAACATATCTTTGTGCCAAAGGTATACTATAGTAAATTAGAAACATATCTTTGTGCCAAAGGTATACTATAGTAAATTAGAAACATATCTTTGTGCCAAAGGTATACTATAGTAAATTAGAAACATATCTTTGTGCCAAAGGTAAACTATAGTAAATTAGAAACATATCTTTGTGCCAAAGGTATACTATAGTAAATTAGAAACATATCTTTGTGCCAAAGGTATACTATAGTAAATTAGAAACATATCTTTGTGCCAAAGGTAAACTATAGTAAATTAGAAACATATCTTTGTGCCAAAGGTATACTATAGTAAATTAGAAACATATCTTTGTGCCAAAGGTATACTATAGTAAATTAGAAACATATCTTTGTGCCAAAGGTATACTATAGTAAATTAGAAACATATCTTTGTGCCAAAGGTATACTATAGTAAATTAGAAGCATATCTTTGTGCCAAAGGTATACTATAGTAAATTAGAAACATATCTTTGTGCCAAAGGTATACTATAGTAAATAAGAAGCATATCTTTGTGCCAAAGGTCTACTATAGTAAATTAGAAACATATCTTTGTGCCAAAGGTATACTATAGTAAATTAGAAGCATATCTTTGTGCCAAAGGTATACTATAGTAAATTAGAAACATATCTTTGTGCCAAAGGTATACTATAGTAAATAAGAAGCATATCTTTGTGCCAAAGGTATACTATAGTAAATTAGAAACATATCTTTGTGCCAAAGGTATACTATAGTAAATTAGAAACATATCTTTGTGCCAAAGGTATACTATAGTAAATTAGAAACATTTCTTTGTGCCAAAGGTAAACTATAGTAAATTAGAAACATATCTTTGTGCCAAAGGTATACTATAGTAAATTAGAAACATATCTTTGTGCCAAAGGTATACTATAGTAAATTAGAAACATATCTTTGTGCCAAAGGTATACTATAGTAAATTAGAAACATATCTTTGTGCCAAAGGTAAACTATAGTAAATTAGAAACATATCTTTGTGCCAAAGGTATACTATAGTAAATTAGAAACATATCTTTGTGCCAAAGGTATACTATAGTAAATTAGAAACATATCTTTGTGCCAAAGGTATACTATAGTAAATTAGAAACATATCTTTGTGCCAAAGGTATACTATAGTAAATTAGAAACATATCTTTGTGCCAAAGGTAGACTATAGTAAATTAGAAACATATCTTTGTGCCAAAGGAATACAGGTAAACTATCGTAAATTAGAAACATATCTCTGTGCCAAAGGTAGACTAGTAAATTAGAAACATATTTTTGTGCTGTAGGATATTATTATGTAAGTATAATACCAGCAAAATAAATCTATAAACAAGACGACTTCCGGCACGAATAAAAAATGGTGTTTTAAAAAAAAGAGCATGTCTGTTTGCTTGCTTTATTAACTAATTAGTTAAAGCCACCCATTGCGTCACATGTGCCTTATCAACTATTCTTAACAGTAGTTGTCATCATTACAAGGTTAAATTATATATAAGATTACACTACAAAATCTTTGCTATATTAGATACAATCTTTATCTCCCATACAAAAAAAATAATTTTTGCTCCTACGAATATTAAGAAGAGGTGATTCACTGAAGAAATGTTGGTACAAAAATAAAAGATAAATAGAGGAAATTTGCGTAATGTAAAATAACCAATTAAACATAAAAAAAATTTTATTGAAAGAACTATAAAAAAATTTTGTTTTAAGAAAAGCTTTAAGAATATTTAAAATTAGGGCTGGTACTGATTAAAAAAATGTTGTTTCATTAATAGGGGAAAAAATTAATCGATTGATTTCGATTAATTATTTTTTTATATAACGCATATATAGATTCCGTTAAGTCGCGATTCATTATTAAGCAAAATCGGTTAAGTCGTGGCAATTCCTTGGCTCCCAAATTTTGTGACATAACAGCAAATTCGTTCTGCTATGGAAGAAATAAGGGAGAAAAACTCTTTTGTTTACGTATGCACCTCTAAATAAATAAGAATAATATGAGGGAAAAAAAAGTATGTAAGTAACGAAAAATATAAATAATTAAAAATTTGAGAAAAAAAATATTCGAATTATTTTCTTAAATTTTAATCAAATTTTAATCAATCAAATTAATTTTTAATTGATTAAAAATTTTAAAGATTAATCGATTAATTAATAATTAATTTCCGCAGCCTTACTTAAAAGTAATGAAAAAAAGCTGTTTAAAATCGGTATGAGTGAAATCGCCCATTAACTTCCGAATCTATTTCATATTCCGGACAAAAGGGAAGCAACTTCGTTAAGCTTTTGATTCCATTAGAGAAATGCTTTTATTTTCTAAAGATATTCATTTATCTTAAAAAATAAAATGTTAAATGCATCAAGAAATGAATTAAGTTTAATAATAATATAACATGCACTGCGAAATAATGAGGATTGAAGTCTGATAACGCGATTTTCGGCACCTCGGCTGAATACATACGCCATATAGACGCGTCAAACTAATTCACACATGGATCGAAAGTGAAAGAAGATAAAAACATCCGGTGATGTTTATTGAAATCTCGTAGAATCACGCATTAGCCGGAAGTCTCGAGGAAAGCGAGATTTCGTGCTATTTTTAAACTAAAAATACGATAGTGCGTCGCTAGACGAAAAGACGCATTTGGGCGCATCCGTATGGACCCCTATAAGGACGCATTTAGTCGCATCAGGAGCTAATGAGTTAAAGAATTGTTTAGGGTAGTAAAAAAAATTTCATTTGTTTTACCTTTTACCGACATGTGTTTCTGTGACATTACCCAGGTGATGGAGATCCTACAGAACCCACAGAGAGACGGGCAGGAGGTGAAGAGTTTGACAGATTCTCTTGTCAGTCGGGAAGAGGAGGAGAGGCACCAGAAGATGCTCGGAGAAAATGAGCAGCTCAAGAAACAAATTGCGGAGGTTAGAAAAACCTTATCTTATCTTTATCTTATCTTTATCTTATCTTATCTTTATCTTATCTTTATCTTATCTTATCTTTATCTTATTGTACAAATTACAGATGCTCCTTCTATACAGAAAATTATTACATCCTTACCTTATCCATGGTTTATGTCTTGTCTTGCATTTTCATTAGAGTTTTAAATGCTGATCGTCTGTTGGTTTTCCTCATTTGTTCAGGCAACCAGTTCCACGTCCCAATTCCAGATAAGAAGAACTTTAATTTGTATGTGTTCGTCTTTGCATACGGAACAAGAAAAGTGTTTTTATGGCTATGTTTAGTTGTATTTCCAAGTTAGAATTATTTATTCGCCTTAAGTATATTACTACTTTGCTGAGGTTAGAAATATCGACTTTTAATCCAAATTCGTGTGATCAACTTGCATCCAAATTTATTGAAATAAACAAATTGCTGATGTTAGAAATATCAACTTTAATCCAAATTTATTGAAATAAACAAATTGCTGATGTTAGAAATATCAACTTTCATCCAAATTTATTGAAATAAACAAATTGCTGAGGTTAGAACAATCCATCTATCTCCCATCATATTGATCATTATAATATTTGCATACATTTTAAACATTCCATAACATTACCTTCCCAGTAGATTACACACTTCTCCTCACTTTACATTTCCTCAAAATCTTATGTTTAAAGTAGTGCATTAAAAGCTCCTACATTTTCATATCATAAATTATAGTTTTAAAAAAATTAATGAAAGATACTTATGAAAAAAAAGAGATTCTTCAGGGGCTACGTTGCTTTGCTGGCAGTGGTGGTCTAGCCTGTTGAAGTATACCCTGATGTTGGTCATTCAATTCCCACCACTGACCTATATGGCAAGGCTTGGGCACGTTAGTGTAGCAGTGGTGGTCTAGCCAGTTGAAGTATACCCTGATGTTGGTCATTCAATTCCCACCACTGACCTATATGGCAAGGCTTGGGCACGTTAGTGTAGACTCCGGTGGCAGTGGTGGTCTAGCCTGTTGAAGTATACCCTGATGTTGGTCATTCAATTCCCACCACTGACCTATATGGCAAGGCTTGGGCACGTTAGTGTAGACTCCGGTGGCAGTGGTGGTCTAGCCTGTTGAAGTATACCCTGATGTTGGTCATTCAATTCCCACCACTGACCTATATTGCAAGGCTTGGGCACGTTAGTGTAGACTCTGGTGGCAGTGGTGGTCTAGCCTGTTGAAGTATACCCTGATGTTGGTCATTCAATTCCCACCACTGACCTATATGGCAAGGCTTGGGCGTGCTAGTGTAGACTCTGGTGGCAGTGGTGGTCTAGCCTGTTGAAGTATACCCTGATGCTGGCCATTCAATTCCCACCACTGACCTGGATGGCAAGGCTTGGGCACGTTAGTGTAGACTCCGGTGGCAGTGGTGGTCTAGCCTGTTGAAGTATACCCTGATGCTGGCCATTCAATTCCCACCACTGACCTGGATGGCAAGGCTTGGGCACGTTAGTGTAGACTCCGGTGGCAGTGGTGGTCTAGCCTGTTGAAGTATACCCTGATGTTGGTCATTCAATTCCCACCACTGACCTATATGGCAAGGCTTGGGCACGTTAGTGTAGACTCCGGTGGCAGTGGTGGTCTAGCCTGTTGAAGTATACCCTGATTCTGGTCATTCAATTCCCACCACTGAACTATATGGCAAGGCTTGGGCACGTTAGTGTAGACTCCGGTGGCAGTGGTGGTCTAGCCTGTTGAAGTATACCCTGATGTTGGCCATTCAATTCCCACCACTGACCTATATGGCAAGGCTTGGGCGTGCTAGTGTAGACTCTGGTGGCAGTGGTGGTCTAGCCTGTTGAAGTATACCCTGATGCTGGCCATTCAATTCCCACCACTGACCTGGATGGCAAGGCTTGGGCACGTTAGTGTAGACTCCGGTGGCAGTGGTGGTCTAGCCTGTTGAAGTATACCCTGATGTTGGTCATTCAATTCCCACCACTGACCTATATGGCAAGGCTTGGGCACGTTAGTGTAGCAGTGGTGGTCTAGCCTGTTGAAGTATACCCTGATGTTGGTCGTTCAATTCCCACCACTGACCTATATGGCAAGGCTTGGGCACGTTAGTGTAGACTCTGGTGGCAGTGGTGGTCTAGCCTGTTGAAGTATACCCTGATTCTGGTCATTCAATTCCCACCACTGAACTATATGGCAAGGCTTGGGCACGTTAGTGTAGACTCCGGTGGCAGTGGTGGTCTAGCCTGTTGAAGTATACCCTGATGTTGGCCATTCAATTTCCACCACTGACCTATATGGCAAGGCTTGGGCACGTTAGAGTAGACTCCGGTGGCAGTGGTGGTCTAGCCTGTTGAAGTATACCCTGATGCCGGTCATTCAATTCCCATCACTGACCTATATGGCGAGGCTTGGGCACGTTAGTGTAGACTCCGGTGGCAGTGGTGGTCTAGCCTGTTGAAGTATACCCTGATGCTGGTCATTCAATTTTCACCACTGACCTGAATTGCTAGGCTTGGGCGTGTTAGTGCAGTGGTCTTTTAACGAGGTTTCAGCCCCTAATTTTTGCCAGGTTGTCTCACTTATTCATTTTCTTGTACATTCATCTGGCTCAGAATCCACCTTGCCTCCGAGCTTTTCAATTCTTCCCACATCCAGCAAGCATTTGTTGGCCAAGGGGGGGGGGTGGGTGTTAGGTGCTTCTTTACCCAGGATTTCAAGAACAGACATTGAGTTGGAGAATATGACATTGTCAAAAACTAAAAGCTCCCATACCTGTTGTGCACAATGCTCACTTTCACGGGCCCTGTGTATAGCTTCAAGCTCTGCACCAAAGTTCAATGCTATTTTCCCACAAACACTATTAAATAAAGGCGTGTTTAGGAAGAAAGGGCAAAGAAAATTCACATGGTTTTCTTTGCTCATTGTGAACTTGTCTATCATATCTAATAGTTTTGCATCCATTTTGAATGGGTTTTAAAAAATTAAAAAAGGTAAAATTATTAAGAAGCTTTTTGAATGTCAACAAAAAAAAATATATGATTTAATATCACTTTCACTAATGAAAATAAAATAACTCTGCCTGACATATTCCACAGATGGAAGATCGAATTCGTGAACTGAACCAAAAGCTACAGGAGCGAGCCAGGCAGCGTGGCACCCCCAACAACATGGCGACCAGGCCCAACAACACCAACACCATGGCAACCAGGCCAAACAACACCATCACCATGGAAACCAAGCCAAACAACACAAACGCCATGGCAACCAGGCCAAACAACTCCAACAACATGGTCATCATTGTGGATCAGCTCTTATCTGATGTCCACCCCCAAAACCAGATCTCCCATGATTCCATTTGCTCACCCCAAAACCAGATGTCCCATGATTCTATTTGCCAACACGAAAACCAGATGTCACTCGATTCCATGCTGGCTATGAATTCTGCACCCCACAAGGCTGATGTCATGATGATGACTCAGTCAAGCCCCGTTGTTGCTGATGCCAATTCAGATTCAGGAATGGCAGAAGAAAGCTTTGGAAAAAATTCAAATGATAAAAAAAACTCATCGCCAGAAGCTCTTGAAATTGTCACTCTGAATCCAATGAACATTTAGAGATGTCACTTTGAATCCAATGAACATTTAGAGATGTCACTTTGAATCCAATGAAAATTTAGAGATGTCACTTTGAATCCAATGAACATTTAGAGATGTCACTTTGAATCCAATGAACATTTAGAGATGTCACTTTGAATCCAATGAACATTGAGAGATGTCACTTTGAATCCAATGAAAATTTAGAGTTATCACTTTGAATCCAATGAACATTTAGAGATGTCACTTTGAATCCAATGAACATTTAGAGATGTCACTTTGAATCCAATGAAAATTTAGAGATGTCACTTTGAATCCAATGAAAATTTAGAGTTGTCACTTTGAATCCAATGAACATTTAGAGATGTCACTTTGAATCCAATGAACATTTAGAGATGTCACTTTGAATCCAATGAAAAATTTAGAGATGTCACTTTGAATCAAATGAAAATTTAGAGTTGTCACTTTGAATCCAATGAACATTTAGAGATGTCACTTTGAATCCAATGAACATTTAGAGATGTCACTTTGAATCCAATGAAAATTTAGAGATGTCACTTTGAATCAAATGAAAATTTAGAGTTGTCACTTTGAATCCAATGAACATTTAGAGATGTCACTTTGAATCCGATGAAAAATTTAGAGATGTCACTTTGAATCCAATGAAAAATTTAGAGTTGTCACTTTGAATCCAATGAACATTTAGAGCTGTCACTTTGATCCTCTGAATGATAATTTTTGTCCTATGGAATCCATGGAACATTTCAAATCGTCCAAATGAGCTGTAGTTTTTTGTTCGTGGGGGGCACATCTTTCAAAGATTAGGCAAAAATGTAACTGAGCTTTGTTTTCTGATACAAATGTTTTACAATAATTTCAGCTTTTCTTGTCATTGACAAACACGCCCTGGTCTCATGAATTTGTGTGTGTGTTGATGTGGAGAAATAAAACGTCATTCCTATCATTATGGTCTCAGTAGACAAACAGTCATTCCAACAATTGTTGTCTCAGTAGATAAATGAATAATAATTATAAATGGATAATTTATATGGGGCTGTATTCCAATAAGGAACTGGGCTCAGAGCGCTTTACGTGACGATAATAACATATATATAAATATATATATATAAGTATTCAATAATATTCAAATCATAACAACCACATAAATGACAGTACGTTACACATTAGCTACGTTAATCATTAAAAGAAATGCTGTTTTTTACAAATTAATTTTGAAAAGATGTGTCTTAAGTGCAGTCTTGAAGGACTTGCTATTTGGAATACTACGGATGTGTAATGGTAGAGAATTCCATTGTTTGGCTGCACAAAAAGAGAAAGACCTTTCTTCAAATGTTTTATTGCGTGTCTTAGGAACAGAGAGAATGTGTGTGTCTGCAGAAGAGCGTAGCTGACGAGTGGGTGAGTAGACCGACTGAAGTTCAGTAAGATAGGAAGGGCATGAGTCAGAAAAGATGTTGTGTCAGTGAACTGCCAGTTAGTAATCAATTTGGGCTTATATAGGTAGCCAATGAAGTGACAAAATAGTCATTTTTGTCTCAGTAGACAAACAAATAGTCATTCCAACAATAGTGGTCTCGGTAGACAAACAATTAGTCATTCCAACAATTGTTGTCTCAGTAGACAAACAAATAGTCATTCCAACAATTGTTGTCTCAGTAGACAAACAAATAGTCATTCCAACAATTGTAGTCTTAATAGACAAACATCTACCCATCTTTTATTGAGGTCTAGTATGTAAGTATGGCATGTGTCCATCTACAAAAGATGATAGATTTATCTTTATTTTTTGCAGCTCTTGGTGTGGCTGAGACCAATCCTTGAGGGGTAGTCTCTTTTGCATGTCACACACACGAATGCGGTGGGGCAGTGTTGCCTGGCTTTCCTCCTCTCTCTTTTTTCAGCCGTTTCTGCCCTGGTTTGTTCCTCGGTTTTTAGTGATCCTTCTTTCACTATACCCCGCCATGTGGACCTATCCTCTGCCAGGTTTTCCCAGTTTTGCATGCCGATGCTGGCTGCTGTAATGTCTCTTCTGCATATATCCGTGTATCTAGTAGACAAGGGAAAAGTCGTTCCTATCATAATGGTCTTTTCTCAGCCACATCTTTGTAAAGCAGTTTATTTGATATTATTGAACTGATCACATGTGCTCTAAATACTTCCCAGAGAGTTACACAAAAAGCTGAATTATACTTTTTTTTAATTAGTTTTCATAATTTTCACCTTACCAGACCGGTGTGTTTATTTTATATTTGTGAAAATATGCATTGAATTAAAGTGAATTTGACCAATTGCACAACATTTAACTTTTTCATCATTTAATTTTCAACATTTTGAATGCATGAAAAGTCTGCCCCCTAGATAGCACCAATTTTCAAGAGAAAAAAATTGGTCCTTCTTATTAAATTTTATAAAAGTTATTTGCTCATAAATTTACTGCTGTATTTTTTCACTACATTGCAGGGAAAGTGATTGAGATAGTATTTAATTTTTTTTCTTTACCATAGACAATATGTGAATTTAAAGTGTAAATTGGACTTGATTATAATATTATACTAAATTAAACAACACTTTTTTTCTACTCACTCTTAAAAGAATCGACTCAACAAATATGTGCTCAGTTTCCATATTTATATAACCTACCAATCACAGGCATTGGATCAATGGTTATTTTGAACAAACCAAAAGGAAGTCAGCTTTCTGTAGAACATGTTATGCTCCGCCTGTTAAGATTTCAATTCGTGTTGTCACTTTCATTATTGAAGATTTAAAAAACAATTGATAAACTGTTCTGTAACTTGTACAAGCATACAGGTGCCCTAATTCCTGTAAGGTACTGGTGAACATTACAATTAATAGAACAGGTGGTGGCTTATGTGTTTTCATGATTGGTGATTGATGTAGAATTTTTCTCAAATATTTTAAACAATTCTCTTCCATAGGCCTTGTCATATTATGGGTTGAAATCTATTATTAGAAATATAGAGGGTATTCAGTTGGACAAATTTCATTCGGATATGAATCAAACATTTGGGTTTTCTTGGAGGACACGTTATCTCAATAGATATTTGTTGATTCTACATTAATTTGTGTCAGCTTAGTGGACCTAATGCAGAAAAATACGTGTTCAGAATTTTATTCTTCCAAAAATTTTGCAAAATGATTGTTACTTCTATATTTATGCTGAAAACATTGTTTTCTGAAAACCAAGTCTTTGAATAGTAAGACTGGATAATGAGATACAACAAATTCTGGTATTTGAAACAGCTAAACCTGGAGATTAAAATATTTTCATTGAAATCCACCTTTGCTAATTAAGAAAACTGTTAAAACAATGTCAAAAGTTTACAATAATCAGTAATCAAACTCTATTCACTGAAATTTTAATTCTGTTAATTTTTTGGTTTTTGTAATTTTTGCATTTATTTTCAGCCTTATATAATTCCTAGGGAGCTTTTGTTATGTGAGCTTAACATGAAGTCATTTGTATTTAATAATATTATGTTTTTGTATAATGATAGATAATCTTTTTATAAAATACATCTTTTATTTAAGAAAATTGAAAATTCTTGCCGAATTTGATTTTACCATTTTGTATTTGATTTTTACAGATATGCTACACTGTTTTTACAGATATGCTACACTGTTTTTACACATATGCTACACTGTTTTTTCCTCCAGGAGTTAAGTTCATGTTATTGTTGTCGTAAATATTTTATTTGCAGTGCAATACTTAAAACAAGTCAAAACTGTGCAATCAAAATGCCATAATTAGACTAAATAGACAAATACTATATATTTATACTGCCACATTTTTATAGATTTTCTTCTACCCTTTTTTACAATTGTAATGTTTTTAGAACAAGTTTTATATGCTTGCAGCTTAAGTTTATTGGCGGGTATCGACAATATAATTAAAATGTATACAAGGAGAATTGATATCTTCAAGTACTGATAATTTTTTAACAGTTTATTTTGCTTTTAGTTTTTTTAAAATGTATGAAAAACTTGGTATGATCTGTGAACTATCTGTATACTTCCCTTACCCACTGTCCATAATGTGAACCTACCATGTGCTTACCTGCCCTGTATGAGGCTGCACTGAGTAGATAGATATTTACTGTCACACATACAAACCTTTCATGTTTCTTTGTCCCAAAAATATTTGACAGGTTGTTTTGTTGATTATGTTTTTGTGATATCCATCTTTTATACATTTTTTGATACTTAATTTTATTTAAATAAATTGTGTTCATAAAAAAAAAGAAATATACAGAATTAAATTAAATTTTAATGTTATTTATTTTTAAAATTGTAATCGCTTACAATGTAAATTATAACAGTATTATTTCAAAGAAGTTTGTCAAAGCATTGTTCCATTTGTGTTCAATTTTGTTGCTTTTCCGTTCCAGCTGTAGTTAGTCCTTGTAATACAAGGTCTGTGATCATAACTAAAATATTTTATCTTTTATTTTAGTGTAGAAACTTTAGTGGAACGTGCTTGTTTTGAAATATAGAAGCTGTTTTCTCCACCATTGATGAATTTAAAGGGAGAAAGTGAAAAAAAAAGGTTTTTCACAAGAAATGTTTCAAAGTGTGTTGGCAAATTGTTTTTTTATATTTTTAAATGATATAAATAGTACATTTTATAACTATAAACTTTATAGTTGGCATTTGGACATGAGAGCTACCAATGAAATAACATCTGTCTTTTGGCCTGTCGTAAGTTAATATATAAATATGTTTAGTCCAGTGTTTCTCAAATAGTGGGGGGGGGGCAAAGCTCCGTAAAGGGGGGCTTGTTTGAACGTTATGCAGAGGTGTACTTATTACAATTTTATAGACAAATGATACTATTTAGAGTCGCGCCGGGCGCGAAATGTTTTCGTTCTTCCTAGGGGCATGACAGAAAATAATTGAGAAACACTGGTTTAGTCAGAGATTATTCTCATCTAGTTTGTCTAGACTTTTATTAAACACCCATACAATCTATTCTCTAGTGACCTAGTGTCTTGAGTTGGTAATTTTCATTGTGTCACAAAACTATTGTCCTGTTTGTAGGCATGTCAAAAAGTTATTGTCCTGTTTGGTGGCATGTCACAAAGTTATTGTCCTGTTTGTAGGCATGTCAAAAAGTTATTGTCCTGTTTTGCATTTTGAAAATAAAAATTTAAAAAAAAACATGTGGATTTATAAGTGCTGGGCGGGGCACGTCTAGCGCATGCCAGACCTTCGGCTCACAAAGAGGCTCTTCTATGGCGAGCTTACTGGTGGATAGAGAGCTCGCGGAAGTCAAAGGAAGGGCTACAAGGATACGCTCAAGAAAGCATTGTATGCTTATGGCATTGGGCATGACCCTTGGAAAGCAGAAGCCAGCGACCGAGCCGCCTTTCACCTCATTATGGAACGTCGCAGCAATCCGTAAAGCAAAGACACAACATGCCAGGAAAGAACGACCATCTCTTGTCCGACCTGTGAACGCAAAGATTGGTCTCATAAACCACAAAAGGACACACCAAGCTGGGACAGCATATTGCTAACATGATGAGAATGGTCCTAGACACACAAAGCTGCCACAGCACACCGCCACTAAGATGAGAATGGTCCTAGACACACCAAGCTGCCACAGCACACCACCACTATGATAAGGATGGTCCTAGACACACCAAGCTGTCACAGCACATCGCCACGATGATGAGAATGGTCCTAGACACACCAAGCTGCCACAGCACACAGCTAGTATGATGAGAATGGTCCTAGACACACCAAGCTGCCACAGCACATAGCTACTATGAGAATGGCCCTAGACACACCAAGCTGCCACAGCACATAGCCACTATGATGAGAATGGTCCTAGACACACCAAGCTGCCACAGCACATCGCCACGATGATGAGAATGGTCCTAGACACACCAAGCTGCCACAGCACACCGCCACTATGATGAGAATGGTCCTAGACACACCAAGCTGCCACAGCACATCGCCACTGTCATGAGAATGGTCCTAGACACACCAAGCTGCCACAGCACACCGCCACTATGATGAGAATGGTCCTGGACACTCCAAGCTGCCACAGCACACCGCCACTATGATGAGAATGATCCTAGACACACCAAGCTGCCATAGCACACCGCCACTATGATGAGAATTGTCCTAGACACACCAAGCTGTCACACCACATTGCTGGTAAATGAGAATGGTCCTGGACACACCACGATGATGAGAATGGTCCTAGACACACCAAGCTGCCACAGCACATAGCTACTATGATGAGAATGGCCCTAGACACACCAAGCTGCCACAGCACATCGCCACGATGATGAGAATGGTCCTAGACACACCAAGCTGCCACAGCACACCGCCACTATGATGAGAATGGTCCTAGATACACCAAGCTGCCACAGCACATCGCCACTGTCATGAGAATGGTCCTAGACACACCAAGCTGCCATAGCACACCGCCACTATGATGAGAATTGTCCTAGACACACCAAGCTGTCACACCACATTGCTGTTAAATGAGAATGGTCCTGGACACACCACGATGATGAGAATGGTCCTAGACACACCAAGCTGCCACAGCACATAGCTACTATGATGAGAATGGCCCTAGACACACCAAGCTGCCACAGCACATCGCCACGATGATGAGAATGGTCCTAGACACACCAAGCTGCCACAGCACACCGCCACTATGATGAGAATGGTCCTAGATACACCAAGCTGCCACAGCACATCGCCACTGTCATGAGAATGGTCCTAGACACACCAAGCTGCCACAGCACACCGCCACTATGATGAGAATGGTCCTAGACACACCAAGCTGCCATAGCCCACCGCCACTATGATGAGAATTGTCCTAGACACACCAAGCTGTCACACCACATTGCTGGTAAATGAGAATGGTCCTGGACACACCAAGCTGCCACAGCACACCGCCACTATGATGAGAATGGTCCTGGACACATCAAGCTGCCACAGCACATAGCTGGTAATTGAGAATGGTCCTGGACACACCAAGCTGCCACAGCACATAGCTACTATAATGAGAATGGTCTTCGTCGATCACGAAGGTCAAACAAGAAGAGGAGACAACTCCACCGATATCATCTATAACCCTACGTCATAGCGAACCCGTCATCAATAAACCCAACTCCACCCACCAATGAATGGTCCTAGCTGTCTAGTCAATATATCAGGTATCAACAACACTACGATTGTCATCAATAATTCTAATTGTGTCATCAACAATCCTACTTATGTTGTGAACAATCCTAACTGTGTCATTAACAATCCTAATCGTGTCATCAATAACTGTTTTTAATATTGATAAATATCATCTTAAATCAAAATAATTTTGTTAAAAATTTACTTGAGAAGATAAGAAACCAATTTTCTCCAAGACTTTGAGCAATGTTTATTTGGTTGACGATATCCAATTAAATATTTGAAAGCTTTCAACACGTCCACGCAACAGAAGGCCACCAACACACACGTCCTCCATAACAAATAGCCACCAACACTTGTCATTTATACCAAAATGTCATCAACACTTGTCATTTATTCATACAAGTCATCAACACTTGTCATTTATCCTTACAAGCCACCGACACTTGTCATTTATCCCAACAAGTCATCAACACTTGTCATTTATCCCAACAACTCATCACCAATTGTCATTTATCCCAACAAGTCATCAACACTTGTCATTCATCCCAACAAATCATCACCAATTGTCATTCAACCCTAGCCCTGCTCACAGTCAGACAAAAGGATTCTCGCTCTTTGTCACTCTGTCAACGCTTGTCATACATCCAGGGCTTGTTCGGAACGAGACCAAAAAATACAAATAAAAAAAACCGATTTCCCTCCCTTGTCGCTGAGCGCGTGCGGCCCCCGAGTTTCTGGAACTTGTGGGAGTCACGGGTACCGAATCAGGATTTTACGTGACGAGGAGGACGGAGCAGTGACGCAGGAGTCAGCCCAAGTGTAGGAGTCAGACCTGAGAGTATAACTAGAGACGCAGGACTCGCCTAGGGATACATAAGTCGAGACAGGTTAGACTGACAAACAAACAACTGACTTTGAGGCGTATTCTCCATTCAGAGACGTGACAAGGTAAGTCGTCCTGCATCACACGATATTCTTTTGTGACGATACTTGAATTGATTTTATTTTTTAAAGTTTTATAGTGGTATCGCACATAGAGATTTATAGTGGTACAGGGCCGGCATTAGCAATTGCGGGGCCCTATGCGGCTTAGTATGCGAAACGGACCGCGCGGGTACCAGTCTGGGTAGGGATAAGGAATCAAAAAGGATAAGTGAAAATTAAGATAGGCGGGGCCTATGAAAGTGCGGGGCCCACTGCGGCCGCATAGGTTGCAGTGGCCCAAGACCGGCCCTGTAGTGGTATCTCACGTAGAGATTCATAGTGGTATCGCACGTAGAGTGTTATAGTGGTATCGCACGTAGACTTTTATAGTGGTATCGCACGTAGACTTTTATAGTGGTATCGCACGTAGACTTTTATAGTGGTATCGCACGTAAACTTTTATAGTGGTTTCGCGCGTAGAGTTTTATAGTGGTATCGCAGGTAAAGTTTTTCTAGCGTTGTGCGTCGACCCACTACAGTCCGTCTTTGTTTATCTCTGTTGTTGATACTGTTTCGTTGCTTATCAATGTTTAAGCTAATGAAAGAAAAGACGATCTAATTATTTTTTTTACCATGCAACCTTATACAGGGTGATGCTTCATTGGTGTGCGGATCGTCTTAAATGACTTAAATTAATTCTACTGTAAGTTAATTTTTAAAAACGTAATCATTTATAACAGTTAATTTATTCTACTCGAAATCATTGTTTCCCCGGCGGTTCTCAAAAGTTTCACTGATTGGATCAACCCTATAATGATTATTACAAGTATTTTGAACCCATGACAACTTTTGCAATTACTGAAAAATGACCATTTTAATTGTTCCGTTGTTGAAAATTTGCGACGAGAGAAGTTTTTGTTGGAGCGTATCATCGAAGAACACATTCTACCGGTTTTAAGTTGTTTTCCATCCTAGGCAGGGCCGGATTGACTTGATGGGGCCCTAAGCTATTTGAGATATGGGGGCCCTTTTGAAGTTCAGATATTCTATGTCAGCGCCAAAGATTATTTATTTTAAAGAAGGCGGGGGGCCCTAAGCTATAGCTTGTTTAGCAAATAGGTAAATCCAGCACTGATCCTAGGACTAAATATCTGATTCTATAACGATAATGGTGTTACGGGGAAGAAAACTAATCAAGTTTCTTTCTGTGTGCGGAGTAACTCGCCTGTTGTTGTTTCAAGTGACGCTTACATTCGTCTCACATAACAGGAAGCAATCTCAGTCACAGAATGGGTTTTGTCTGTAAGACGCAGTTTCACCACATCAGGCGCTAAACATTCGACGACCAACTCCATACATCACAGTGATGACAACTTGATGCCGCTAATGAAATGTTCACACAAGTCTCGGCAGTGGCAGCGTTTGTATTCCGGTAACTGTTTTACCTGGGTGCTGTCAATTCAATGCGCAGGTTTCTTTTTTTAACTTTTAAAGTCAAAGTGTTGAAGACTTTACTTTACAACATGTTGCGCTTTTCTTCAGGATGCAGATATTTTTCATTCAATTTCCCATAAATTTAAGGATCATCATTGTGGTTGTAAATCAACGTAATCTAATGCAAAGTTCTAACATAAGAATCAGGATATTCCCACGCCAAACTTTGTACAAGTTCTAACATAAAAATCAGTACATACCCACGCCAAACTTTGTACAAGTTCTAACATACAAATCAACTCATACCCACGCCAAACTTTGTGCAAGTTCTAACATACAAATCAGCACAATCCCACGCCAAACTTTGTGCAAGTTCTAACATACAAATCAGCACATTCCCACGCCAAACTTTGTGCAAGTTCTAACATACAAATCAGTACATACCCACGCCAAACTTTGTGCAAGTTCTAACATAAGAATAAGTCCATTCCCACGTCAAACTTTGTGCAAGTTCTAACATAATAACTGTTTCAAATCAGACGACTCCAATGCTGACCATTGGTCTTTCAACTTCAGGGAGTGGCGGATACTTCCTGTAGGCAGTACTATCGCAGTCTCGCCATGAATTCTTCTAACCAAATCCAAAAATAACAAGATTAAGTTCATTAAAATGAGTTAAGATTTGATTTAATCCCCGGTCTAGTTGGAGAACACTTGCTTCATTCGCGAGATCTTATTCTGGAGGGTGTCCAAACCTTTTGCTCAGAGGACCGTATTCCATGAAGTAATAAAACAAACCCGTAAAAACAAAGTTTTTGACTATAAATCCCTTATATATGAGACATAACTAAAAGTATTGATTATATTCAAACATTTACAGACTGAATCTGTCTTAACACAAGTTTGCTTCATAACCCTAGGGGGGAGGGGTGGGTGGGAGGGGGAGAGGGGAAAAGTCTGGTCACCGATTCGCTTGACCGAGCTCAGAGTGACACGTAAAATGTAAACAAAAGCGCACCGTTGTTTCGTTGGGTCGCCTCAATGCTCAAACTTTCACGTGGCAAAAAAACAATAACAAATCGTGAATTAAAATTACATACCTCATATAAGGATAAACTAAAAATGCATTAATTTAATTACGGTACGTTCGATCGATCTGAAATTTTGATACGATGCATTGTTAGGTAAGACGGGTCCGTGTGCCAAATTTCAGTTCGATCGGATCATTGGAAGTGGGTCATTTTCGACTTTTGTTTTTCCGCCCGCCGAGCCCATGAGATGATGACAGACAGAGAGAGAGAGAGAGAGAGAGAGAGACGCCGGTGAAGTTAATATAAGGGATTTAATTAAACAACCCCGTAAAAACAAAGTTTTTGACTATAAATCCCTTATAGATGAGACATAACTAAAAGTATTGATTATATTCAAACATTTACAGACTGAATCTGTCTTAACTCAACTTTGCATCATAACCCTAGTGGGGGGGGGAGGGGTGGGTGGGGGGAGAGGGGAAAAGTCTGGTCACCGATTCGCTTGACCGAGCTCAGAGTGACACGTAAAATGTAAACAAAAGCGCACCGTCGTTTCGTTGGGTCGCCTCAATGCTCAAACTTTCACGTGGCAAAAAAACAATAACAAATCGTGAATTAAAATTACATACCTCATATAAGGATAAACTAAAAATGCATTAATTTAATTACGGTACGTTCGATCGATCTGAAATTTTGATACGATGCATTGTTAGGTAAGACGGGTCCGTGTGCCAAATTTCAGTTCGATCGGATCATTGGAAGTGGGTCATTTTCGACTTTTGTTTTTCCGCCCGCCGAGCCCATGAGATGATGAGAGAGAGACAGAGAGAGAGACAGACAGAGAGAGAGAGACGGCGGTGAAGTTAATATAAGGGATTTAAAAATATGTGAGGGACATATTAAAATTATTAACGAAAATTACATTCTTGAAGACTAAGGTTTTGTGGGGAAAATAAAGGGCGTGACAATATTATTTTTATTATCGCGATTTTTGTGACTTTATAAATATCTTGTTCCATTATTATAAACTAGGGGTTGTAGGGCGCCTAAGGGGCCCCTTTTTTCAAAAGCCCAAATAACTTATCCTTGTTTGATAAATACGAAATATTAAACTTCATGAAATGTACACAAAGTATTTCATAATTATTTTATAACTAGATGACCCGCGGCGTAGCATACGCCGCTAATGATTTAGTGACGGGTGAAGACTTCCTGAAAGACACAGTTGTCAAAATGGGGTGGGTTTGGGCAAACGACTGTGAGTGAATGAAAAGAAGGAACTCTGGAGAGACCCGCGGCGTATCACCCGTAAAAAATGACGGAAGTGTTCACCTGAAATCTATTTATTTTGAAAAATTCACTTTTTTAGGGCGCCTACGGCGCCCACCTTTTTTCAAAATCCCAACTAACTTGTCCTTGTTTGATCAATACGAAATATTAAACTTTCTGAAATGTACACAAAGTATTTTATAACTTTTTACATTGTTCCCTTTTTACAAAATTAAAATATCAGCGAAAACAATTACGACATATAATTTTTTTTTACAGCGCACATGTAATTTGCACACCTTTTGATGCATTGGTGCAGTAATTTGGTGCGCTGCTTTCTAAAATTAGTATCTGTTGAACATACTTGCAGCTTGCCTCGCAGGGTCCGACCACGAAGAGAATTATATATATATAAATTGTTTGGGTAATTGACGTCATATTATATTTTACCACGAGAAACACCACGCGCTCTGTTAATCTCGAAACCAAAATGATACATTTCTTTTTTAACTGCTATGGACTGTTGTATTATGTCCCAGGGCCATCTTAACGCAAAGGCTGGTTGGGCATTTGCCCGGGGGCCCACGAGCATAGGGGCCCCATGGGAATATGTTTATTTATATATATTATGTATATTTAATTTTTATTCCTGCGGGGAAGGGGCCCAACACTATTTCTTTTCCCGGGGGCCCATACTGGTGTAAAGACGGCTCTGCTATGTCCCTCAGCGTTACGGAATGAGACAGAATGAGTGACCTGGTCTTTTATATTATTTATTACTAAATTGGGATTAATAATGATCAAGTTATAGAAAAAATATGTTTATTTTATACTATATGCCTTACAATAAATAAAATGTGTTGAATATAACTAGATCCGAAAATTTTGTGTCGTTAATTTTGATGTAAAAAGTGTCTTAACATTTTAAGTATACCTACGCCACATTTTTTTCCAGTTAGAAAAAATAAAAAAAATATTACGTCATTAGTTTTTGCCATCGGGCATCATCGGAATTAGATTTTTTGTCATCATTATCAAAGTGTTCAAAGTTGGTTAACAATAAAACGTCATCGAATTTTGCCATCATTTGATGTCGTCGTATTTTTTTAATACTCAAAACAGCATATATTTTTTGCCAATTTTATATCTGTAATGTCATAACAGAAAAATCCACAAGTCAATTATTATTCAAGATGAGGCCGTGGGCCACTTAAAATTTTAACGTGGGCCTTCTTTGGCCCGCGTGCTGGACTTTGGACAACCTTGTCTTAGTTTGTTGGCTTTGGTTAAATATTTAAATCGTGAAACTACCGTA
The DNA here is from genome assembly GCA_944989445.1 of Ampullaceana balthica. Classification (NCBI taxonomy): domain Eukaryota; kingdom Metazoa; phylum Mollusca; class Gastropoda; family Lymnaeidae; genus Ampullaceana; species Ampullaceana balthica. The sequence goes on along the minus strand of CALYLW010000136.1, from coordinate 362,837 downwards.
ATCTGATGTGGTTTTAGAAACAACACAATAAAACAACTGTAACTGTTGGTGCTGAGGTCTTCATGACAACAAACACAAAACGAAATGAATTTAAGGAAGCTTTGACGTCACAATATGATTATGATGGCTTTCCTCTATAGCGCCAACACTATCTCCGTTAGCCTAACGTGCTCGATGTGTGCTGATGTTCAAAACTCTCCAACGACAACAAAAAAGTATTTACAATTTACTTAAAATTTTCTTTGATGTCACATTCTTTCAACATTTTCTACAAGACCGTTCCACATTTTTGGTGCCGCCAATTCAAAGGAGCGCACGCCAAGGGACTTCCTCCTGTGTCCAGCCACTCCGAGAACTTTCAGAACGGGCTGCGTATGGGAACGCAGACCCTTTAGAAATACATATGAGTTTTTACGTGAGAAAATGTTTCGGTTAAAAACCTATCCAAAAAATCAATTTTGTTCCATGGTATTTTACGAGGCAATACCATAAAAATAAAATTAAAAAAACTTGACCCCGCTGCTCATAGGTCTTGGTGTTGACTGAATATCTTCATTTTTTTCTGACAAGAACTTAACATGAGTTTACTCCAGGGTGGTTTATATGAATCTGACAATACTCTTCCTGGTGAAATGGGGGAGTAAAATCATGGTGGGATACAGGTAGACCTGCCAGCCAAATCTTTTTTAAAATTTCGGCTGGCTGACATAATTTTTCGGCTGATATCCGGATTAGCCGGATTTCTCCGTAAATTGACATTTGCAGCTGATTTTCGGCTGATTACAAAATATTCGTAAACATCATCCCGGGCTGTTCCTGAAAGTGTTACAGGTGCCGGCATGTTGAGGGATGGACAGTTAATTTTGAAGAAGTCATCAAAACCATCTTTAGCCACATTTTCAAAGGCGAGAAAGTCTCTACAAAATCAGATAATGATATCTCTTGTCATTTCATGACTTGATGTTGCCTGACATTGACTGTTGCCCTCTCAATCAGGGCCGGCTTTAGTCATAGGCCTCCGATTGGTCTCATCATTAGTGGGGGCCTCGCAAAATAATCTTTCGATATTTATTATTTATTTTTCTATTACGTTTAGGGCCACCAAATTCACTTCGCCAAGGGCCTCCAATTCCCTTAGGCCGGCTCTGTCGCCATACTTACGGAAATATCCCAAAATTTTGTTTGACTCTTCTTGACTTTGTACTGACACATTGTGCTTGGCACTTAAGTGAAGATTCATATTGCCACTTGATTTAATTGTGGCAAAATGACCCAAATGACTGCTGAGCAGCGAGACACAGCTGACAATAAACTTGATCTTCGTCTACATTTCTCCCATCAGCAGAGAACAGGCCACCAAAATATTTCAAGCATTGTGCTTTAGAATTTCCATGTAGGCTAGGCGGTTTAGGTTTTACTTGTAGGTTTTTAATGAACTGCCTCTCTTCCCGGTTTAGATGACATTTGAGTTCACCTAAAATCATCATATAGTCATAAAGAATTGTTGCATTAGAAATGGTGTAACGTAAAAAGGTAATCCTGCAGTCTTAGCACGTACATTATTTCACTGCGAATTTTAATTTTCGTTTTTAATTTATTAAATGCATTTATATATGTTATATTTTAGCTATTATAGCACTAATTTGTAAGGCTTTTTAAATTATAAGGCTGTTTTCGGCTCTTGACGCTACATAATCAGAGTAGAGTAGGATACATCCATTTTGTTTATCTAGCACCCTACTTGCTGGGTTGTCACAGCAAGAGGCCAAATGATATTTCTGACTTACAAACAAACAAACAAAAAAAGAATCAAACATCTAGTAAGGAAATAAAAAATGAAATTTTTATTAAAATATTTATTGATCTTCTAAGAATCTTAAAATAGATGAATGAAACTTTTTAAAAAAAACATCTTCAGTAAGTAAATTTATTTTAGCATGGGTCGTTCCAGGTATAAAAAAAAATCTGGCTAGCAGGGTGCTAGATAAACAAAATGATGTATCCTACTCCGATTATGTAGCGTCAAGGGCCGGAAAAGCCTTATAAATTTAAAAGCCTTACAAATTAGCGCTATAATAACTAAAATATAACATATATAAATGCATTTAATAAATTAAAAATGAAAGTTTTCACGAGGAAATTAAAATTCGCAGCGAAAAATTTTAAGTGCTAAAACTTTAGGATCACCCTTAAAAATCATCAGTTATTGACTAAACTAGTATCTAGTTAATTGAAACAATTAATTTAGGTTTACCTTTCTGCTAGTAGAAGATCGTTGAACCATAATTGAGTAATAGTAAATGGCCTATTTACGACAAAGCTTAACGATAGCTTAAATTAATTAATTTATTTATTTGTATCGTTATTAGTATTTTATAAATTAAGATTGAAAGAAAAAGATAACTTGCAAGAACTGTATCAATGATTATTTAGGTTTTTAAAAAAATGGATAAATAACTCATTTTTGTCAACACTTCTGGTGACAGTTATTCTAAAAATGCAATCGATGTTAAAACGGAATGTAATGAAACTTAAGAAAGCAAAAGCATTACGTTACGGCGGCTCGTTCATTTTTCGGCGGATTTACGGCGGACAAAATACGGCGGCTAATGCGGCGCGCGGCATATTTTCCGGCGGATTTTCGGCGGACGAAAATTTTGTGGCGTATTCGGCGCGCGGCGTCGGCTGAGGGGTCTAGATACAGGCCTGGATTAACCTATATGCAAACAAGGCAGTTGCCTTGGGCACCGAGCGTTTGGGGGGCACCACAAGTCCTCAAGAAAAATTTCTATATTGCCCATAATTGACATGACGTTAGCAAATGTAATATTAAATCGCACAGGGCCGGATTAAATGGAAGGCTGATTGGGCTAAAGCCAAGGGCACCCAATAATTTAAGACTAAATTAAGGGACCCCAAACTTATTAAATTGTATAATAAAGTGGCTGAACAGGGCCCCAGGTGGAATTGCAGCCAGTTGCCCCGTGCAATCTTAATCCACCCCTGAAATCGCCTTTAAAGGGAAAAATGAATATTTTGGATCTTTACAAAATTGAATTTTTCTAGGGTTGCTGGAGTTGGTCAGTCAGTTTGATTCATTTTTAGCATCACAAATTGCGAAATAAGGAAATTCTTGAAAAGGAAATCCTTATTATGTATCACAAACTATATGTGAAGAACTGATCACAATTAGGTCCATCAAGTAATTATAGATAAAGTAAAGGCTTCCGGTTATTTAAATTTGTCAATGCCAGATATTTCACTTATAGATCAGTTAAGCCTTGTTCTTCGATATGTGGTAGATGGAGAGCCCATTGAGCGCTTTTTGACTTCCTTGGAGCTGCAAAGTCACACCGGTGAAGGTATGGCTAAGCAAGAGTTGCAGTACTTACGTGAAGTTTGCAATATTGATTGTGCGAAATGCAAAGGTCAGTCCCGGATAACGCAGCTAATTTGTCTTGGTGTTACATGGGCATGCAGATCAAAATTCTAGAGGAAAATTAGTTTTCTATCTACATACCCTGTGCTACCCATTCATTAAATCTGGTAGGCAGAAGTACCGTTGACTCTTGTTTAGAGGCAGTGCAACTGATCGATACTTTATCTCAGCTTCAACCAACAGATGGAAGATTCTGAAAGGATGCTTTGTGGATTGAACGCTGGTAAACTCTCTTTCCGAAACCAGATGGGAAGCACATGCTGTTGGTGCTAAAGCTATTCTAAAGTCTCATCCTCAGATTATAGAAGCGTTAGAGTGTTTACAATAAAACCTGTCACATAAGGGGGACACCAGAAGAGAAGCAGACAAAATTGCAAAGAAGATACAAGAATTAGAATTTGCTCTCACGCTTGTCTTTTGGGAAGAATGGTTACATTTTCACAGATTCAGTCAAGCTCTACAAAATGAGCACGTGAACTTGAAAACGTGTGCTGATTTGTATTCTTCACTAGCAGATCACTTGCATGAAAGACAGTGGTCATTGATGGTGATGCCCCTGAGGTATCTCTGAAAGCCAGAGACAAATTTCGTATATTTGCTTTTTACGCCATTGTTGACAAACTTGAGACAGAGATGGGTAGATGAGGATAGGTATATAATGATATAGCAGTTAGATTTTCTTGTCTGGTCGATGTACCACAAACATCTCAGTGTTATATAGGACTAATAAATGCTTATCCTGAAGATATGAACAAATCATTTATATACTGAACTACAAAAGTTACACTCATATATTCGCTCAAGTTTCGTGCATCAAAATCTGAAAACAACACGTTGAGTCATGCAGAATTATAAAAAGTAATAGAGACAACATCCAGTTTGCTTTTCCAATTTAGAAATTGACTTGCGCATATTTTTAAAATTAGTGTTTACGAACGTTTTAAACTGAGCGCTCTTTTTCTCAGTTAAAACGTACCAAAAAATCCAAGTAGATCGATAATGAAATAAGAAAGGCTTGATTCCTTATCTTTGCTGATGATTGAGACAAACACTTTGTGCAAAATTAACTTTGATGATGTACTTTGCCAGATGTAAATCTAGAATAAAGAACTTTAAAATGTAAAGGTCTGTTCTAGATCAACGGAGGCCAAACCGCGTCTCGCGAGCCCCATGCGGCTCTTCTGTGTTCACACAGCGGGTTGCGTACAACTTATGAAAGATGTGTTATAAGGAGTAACGGAAGATCTCCAAGCCAGGTTTATTGACACAGAGTGCCTTAATGCGGCTCTCAACCATTTGTTTTTCTATTTTAATATGCCTCTCAGTTACCACATGGCCACCACTGATCTAGATCGTTAGGCGGGGGAAAAATTTTTTACTATTAAAAAAATCCATATAAGGTAACACGATCTTGCACATTGCCCTATAAATATTACATTAGCATACGGATGCTACAACAACAACAACAACTTGACTCTTCATACCAAGGTCAGGATATTCAACACCACAGTAAAGCCTGTCCTACTGTATGGGGCAGAAACATATGGCGAATAACAGCAGCCATTTCTAAAAAGCTTCAAGCTTTTATAAACACAAGTCTCCGAACAATTCTCCGAATCCGCTGGCCAAATGTCATCACCAACGAAGACCTCTGGCAACACACACAACAAGAGCCAGTGGAAGAGCTAATACGCCAGCGCAGATGGAGATGGATTGGCCACACTCTCATAAAGCCTACATCCAGCATTGTGAGACAAGCCCTCACATGGAACCCCCAAGGCAAGAGGAAAAGAGGTCGTCCCAAAATGACCTGGAGAAGGGAAATGGAGGCAGACACCAAAATGAGCGGGCACAGCTGGGGACAGATTGAGAGACTGGCGCAGGACCAGGATGCCTGGAGAGACTTTGTTCATGGCCTATGCCCCAGATGGGACGAAGGGCGATGATGATACGGATGTACCTTATAAACCATATCGTCCGCCATTAACCAAATTTCCCCGCACCACCCCCAATAATAGAGGCTTGGAGATATCAATTCTAGAGGAATGTTTTTTTTGACGCGTGTAATTTTGATCAATTATTTCTGTTTTAAGTGTCGTGTTATCGTTACAGTGACAGGATCATACAGACACGTACGCAAAATGCGAGATCGTTGAGTACACCACTGACAAGTACGCAAAACGCGAGATCGTTGAGTGTGTTAGTGTTCGTTCGTCCGTCGATACGACGAGGACCACTCTAGTCATCCGAGGGTTGTCTGTGCGTGCGCAGATGGCTGATTAGGCCGATCCTTGCACGGAAGGTTCGGGAACAGAAGGGACAAGGGACGAGTGGGACATCTCCTGGAGGGTTTACAGCATGGGCCTTTCGGGCTTGCCTCTTCTTTCTGCGGCGGTGATCCGGTTTGCCTCGCATGACCTGGCACCTTCGTGAATGGAAGAGCGCCAGGTGGATCGGTCAATTGCAGCTCGTTCCCACGTGTCTGGATTGATAGCAAACGCTTTCATTGAAGCTTTTAGTGTGTCTTTGAAGCGTTCCTTTTGCCCACCGTGGGACCGCTGGCCATACTGGAGCTCACCATAGAAGATTCTCTTTGGCAGTCTCTCGTCTGGCATTTGGACAACGTGCCCTGCCCAGCGAAGCTGGGTCTGCATCAGGAGGGTGAAGATGCTGGGTAGACCTGCCTTGGTCAGTACCACTGTGTCTGGAATTTTGTTCTGCCACTTTATGCCGAGAATCTTCCTGAGGCTTGTTACATGAAAGTGGTTAAGCTTTCTTGCATGGTGCTGATAAACAGTCCAAGTTTCACAAGCATATAGCAGTGTGGGGAGCACCACTACCCTGTACACTTTCAGCTTGGTCTGGATGGTAATGCCTTTTCTTTTCCAGACATTAGGGTACAACCTGCCGAAAGTGGAGCTGGCTCTGGCAATTCTGACGTTCACTTCGTCATCGATGATGACATTTTGAGACAGCGTGCTGCCTAGGTATGTGAACCGGTGAACTGTGTTGAGTCTCTGGCCGTTGACAGTGATGTTGGGCTCTACGTAGGGCCTTCCACTGACAGTGTTGGTAGTTGAGTACACCACTGACAAGTACGCAAAACGTGAGATGATTGAGTACACCACTGACAAGTACGCAAAACGTGAGATCGTTGAGTACACCACTGACAAGTACGCAAAACGTGAGATAGTTGAGTACACCACTGGCAAGTACGCAAAACGTGAGATCGTTGAGTACACCACTGACAAGTACGCAAAACGCGAGATAGTTGAGTACACCACTGACAAGTACGCAAAACGCGAGATAGTTGAGTACACCACTGACAAGTACGCAAAACGTGAGATCGTTGCACAGCATATGAGTCTAATTAGGAGAAGGAGGTAAAGCGGTTGGTGTGGAAATAAATTTTTAATGAAGAGATGTCAAGATGGCGCTAGATAATAGTAGAACGAACCAATCATTTGTTACCGGAGAGTTGAAAGCCCGAGGTCGTAAAGACTCTGGGATCTCCGTGGAGTATCATTGGGTAGGCAGATGCTGGAAGCGATGTTGTAGGGAATGTTGGAGGCATTATGTTGTGGGAAATGTTGGATGGAATTTTGTAGGAAATATAGGAGGCAATATTTTGTGGGGAATTTTGGATGGAATGTTGGAGGAAATGTTGTAAGGAATGTTGGAGGCAATGTTGTAAGGAATGTTGGAGGCAATGTTGTAAGGAATGTTGGAGGCAATGTTGTAAGGAATGTTGGATGAAATGTTGTAAGGAATGTTGCAGGCAGTGTTGTAGGGAATGTTGGAGGCAATGTTGTAAGGAATGTTTGAGGCAGTGTTGTATGGAATGTTGGAGGCAATGTTGTAGGGAATGGTGGAGGCGTCGGAGGCAGTGTTTCTCAAAGTGGTGGTCCGTGGACCAACCGCCGTCGGTCCGCAGAAGTTATCAAGAAAGAACATAAAAATCAATTTATAACTCTCCAGAACAGGGAAAATAGTGCAACGGTCCCTGGAGCAATGAAAAAAATCCTGCCGGTCCGCAAAACTAAAAAGTTTGAGAAGTACTGCTGTGGGGAATGTTGGAGGCAATGTTGTAAGGAATGTTGGAGGCAATGTTGTAAGGAATGTTGGATGCAATGTTGTAAGGAATGTTTGAGGTAGTGTTGTAAGGAATGTTGGAGGCAGTGTTGTAGGGAATGTTAGAGGCAGTATTGTAGGGAATGGTGGGGGAAATGTTGTAAGGAATGTTGGATGAAATGTTGTAGGGAATGGTGGGGGAAATGTTGTAAGGTATGTTGGAGGCAATGTTGTAAGGAATATTGGATGAAATGTTGTAGGGAATGTTGGAGGTAGTGTTGTAGGGAATGTTAAGGAAAATGTTGTAGGGAATGTTGGAGGCGTTTGAGGCAGTGTTGTAGGGAATGTTGAGGGAAATGTTGTAGGGAATGTTGGAGGCAATGTTGTAGGGAATGTTGGAGGCGTTGGAGGCAGTGTTGTAGGGAATGTTGAGGAAAATGTTGTAGGGAATGTTGGAGGCAATGTTGTTGGGAATGTTGGAGGCGTTTGAGGCAGTGTTGTAGGTAATGTTGAGGGAAATGTTGTAGGGAATGTTGGAGGCAGTGTTGTAGGGAATGTTGGAAGCAATGTTGTAAGGAATGTTTGAGGGAATGTTGTAAGGAATGTTGGAGGCAGTGTTGTAAGGAATGTTGGAGGTAGTGTTGTAAGGAATGTTGGAGGCAGTGTTGTAGGGAATGTTGAGGGAAATGTTGTAGGGAATGTTGGAGGTAGTGTTGTAGGGAATGTTGGAGGCGTTTGAGGCAGTGTTGTAGGGAATGTTGAGGGAAATGTTGTACGGAATGTTGGAGGTAGTGTTGTAGGGAATGTTGAGGGAAATGTTGTAGGGAATGTTGAGGGAAATGTTGGAGGGAATGTTGGAGGTAGTGTTGTAGGGAATGTTGGAGGTAGTGTTGTAGGGAATGTTGGAGGCAGTGTTGTAGGGAATGTTGAGGGAAATGTTGGAGGGAATGTTGGAGGTAGTGTTGTAAGGAATGTTGGAGGCTTTTGATGCAGTGTTGTAGGGAATGTTGAGGGAAATGTTGTAGTGAATGTTGGAGGCAGTGTTGTAGGGAATGCTGGAGGCGTTTTAATAATGATAATAATAATAATAATAAATTGATTATTTATATAGCACTGTATCCCAGTAAGGAACTGGGCTCACAGCGCTTTACATGAAAGAAACAACATACCTATAAGTATTAAATTAACTTTCATATCATAACAAATACAAAAATTACAGTACATTATACATAAGCTACGTTAATCATTTACAAGAAATGTTGTTTCATTAATTTTGAAAATAAATTTTGAAAAGATGTGTCTTAAGTGCAGTCTTGAAGGACTTGGTTGTTTGAATACTGTTTTAGGCAGTGTTGTAGGGAATGTTGAGGGAAATGTTGTAGGGAATGTTGGAGGCAATTTTGTAGGGAATGTTGGAGGCAATGTTGTAGGGAATGTTGGAGGCGATTGAGGCAGTGTTGTAGGGAATGTTGAGGGAAATGTTGTAGGGAATGTTGGAGGCAATGTTGTAGGGAATGTTGGAAGCAATGTTGTAGGGAATGTTGGAGGCAATGTTGTAGGGAATGTTGGAGGCATTTGAGGCAGTGTTGTAGGGAATGTTGAGGGGAATGTTGGAGGCAATGTTGTAGGGAATGTTGGAGGCGTTTGAGGCAGTGTTGTAGGGAATGTTGAGGGAAATGTTGTAAGGAATGTCGGAGGCAAAATTGTAGGGAATGTTGGAGGCGTTTGAGACAGTGTTGTAGGGAATGTTGAGGGAAATGTTGTAAGGAATGTTGGAGGTAGTGTTGTAGGGAATGTTGGAGGCAATGTTGTAGGGAATGTTGGAGGCGTTTGAGGCAGTGTTGTAAGGAATGTTGGATGAAATGTTGTAAGGAATGTTGGAGGTTGAGTTGTAGGGAATGTTTGAGCTAATGTTGTAAGGAATGTTGGATGAAATGTTGTAAGGAATGTTGATGTAGAGTTGTAGGGAATGTTGAAGGCAATGTTGTAAGGAATGTTGGAGGCAGTGTTGTAGGGTATGTTACAGACAATGTTGTAGGGAATGTTGTAAGGAATGTTGGAGTCAAATTTGTAGAGAATGTTGGAGGCAATGTTGTAGCGAATGTTTGAGGAAATGTTGTAAGGAATGTTGGAGTCAATTCTGTTCTACCGAATGTTGGGGGCAATGTTGAAGGAATTAGTTTGAAGGCTCGTCAGTGGCTTATCATAGGAACAGGGGCGGATTTAAAATGCACGGGCCTCTGGCTGCAATTCAAACTGGGGCCCTATCCAGCCAGCATCCCTTTAAATAAAATGATTGCTAGCTGCTAATATAAGACTGTTACTCGTAAGCCTACATGTCGAAGAAAGTCAGCAGTCCCGAGCCTGCGCTCTTCATGGGGCTTCCCGGAAGATCCCCTCAGCCGTCTGGCCCCCTAGAGGACGTAACAGCTGAGAACCCCCCTGGAGCGGTCGTCCTGAAGCGAAAATACCTCACTCTGTTGACCTCTCAAAGGAGGGGTGGGATTTTCCCTACTTCAACTCCCTACCACTTCGGCGCCACCCCACAAAGCACACGAGTCTCTATAGTTAGGACCGTCGCAGTGCGGGGGGATCATCAATGACCTACCTGAGTGTAACCCCCACTGGAAGGTTTCCTCAGAGCTGACGTCCGTTAAGTTCTTCACGGTACCTTTTGCTGATCCGTACTGGCGCTCCTGGCCCTAATCCCCCATCGCTCAATGGCGTTGCTAGTAAAGTGTGAATCGGTAGCTTCGGAATAACCCGATCCTCAAGGGGTACTGAATAGTCCAGTGGTTCCTTGCTCATACTTTGTCTGTACTACGAGATTGGGCTATCCAGCCAAAAAGATTATTCATGAAAAAAAAACGAACGCGAAGAAATAACTGTTTGCCGTTATCCTAAAATTGAGTGAAAAAAAGACAAATAAAAAATAAAGATAACTGGGAATCGATCCAGACAACGCTTGCACCGCAAGCCTACACACTTCCACACAATCAGGAGAGCTTGACGGAAGAGGTAAATTAAAAAAACAAAAAACAATATTCTTTAATATTTTCTCTTACTGAACCTATCAAATCAGGTTTTTTCGATTACTAAGACTATCGGGTCAGAATAGCTATCAGATTAATAGATACGATTTTATTAATTTATTTAATTTATGGTGTTTTCAAGGATTCATGCGAACAATTGTTCACCTTTTTCAAAATAAAATATATTAAATTTGGGGGCCCATAAATTATCGGTGGCCCCTGGATTAAGCCCGTTCAGCCCCCCCCCCTTTTAATGCGCCATAGCATAGGAACATTTTGAAAAGTTCATAGATTAGATGATTTGTATTGGCCTGGTCTCATGTAGGCCATGACCTGATCATGATTAGATGACGTGTATCATGAACATGACACAGGATCACAGAGGCGTATCTGAGATTGGGTTGCCTACATTTAGCCACTGTCTCATGGGTACATTTAGCCACTGTCTCACGGGTACATTAAGCCACTGTCTCATGGGTACATTTAGCCACTGTCTCACGGGTACATTTAGCCACTGTCTCACCGGTACATTTAGCCACTGTCTCACGGGTACATTTAGCCACTGTCTCACCAGTACATTTAGCCACTGCCTCACGGGTACATTTAGCCACTGTCTCACGGGTACATTTAGCCACTGTCTCACCGGTACATTTAGCCACTATCTCACCGGTACATTTAGCCACTGTCTCACGGGTACATTTAGCCACTGTCTCACGGGTACATTTAGCCACTGTCTCACCGGTACATTTAGCCACTGTCTCACGGGTACATTTAGCCACTGTCTCACGGGTACATTTAGCCACTGTCTCATAGCTACATTTAGCCACTGTCTCATGGTTATGTTTGAGCTTTGGTAAATTGTGATGTGAAAAACGCGAAGACCTCTTTTTGACACGGGATTTAAAAAATAACTATTTTTTTCTATTGGCTTGTCTGATTCACGTCATCTGAACTTCATTCCGCGTTTTCAAGAGATCACATTTCCCTAAAAGGAATTAAAATTTCCCACGTGGGAAATGAAATGCAATTTGATCCGGTGATTCGATGAGTCCGCTCTATGTTTGGTCGAGCTGCAGCGAGGATCTATTCTGATAGCCGCGTCAACAACTGAAGAGCTCTGCAGTTGCTTGTTGCTATCTAATGGTTTAACTAGTTGATAGCTACCTCGTTTTCCCAGTTGATACCCCGTTTAACTTATTTCTACAAGTAGTTACACTTTTTTTTGGGGGGGGGGTGTAAACTTTGTGACCCTTTGAAGAAGTGACGTCGCCTAGGATGAGGCAATCTATTTATTTTAAAGACTAATTTAAAAACAATTAGAACAATTGCCTTAATTGTTAGTGTCACTCAACAAACTATACACATTTTGTACTCTAATAAAAATGCAAGACTAGACATAAACAGTGGATAAGTGTAGGACGTAATAATCTTAATCTTCTGTATAGTAATGCCAGAAGGATCCAATCTATAGAAGGAGCGTCTGTAAGTGTAACAGATAAGATAATATAAGATAATGTAAGATGATATAAGATACTTTGCAGGCCTTCAATGGATCAATGTTGTGACGTTGTTGGTTTGTTTCCACTGATCACTGAATATAATATGGAATTATCTGGTGTTGGAGATGAACCCGACCCCCACCCCCACCCCACCCCCACACACACATACCCTTACCACGGATGTAGTGATGATGACGTTCAACACCCAAAGCAATTTGTGATGATGATGATGGAGTTGAAACTGAACCACCGAGCGGTTATGCCGCCAGGCTTGTTTCGTGGAGTATGAAGCATGTCTGATAATTGGTTGTCTGTGGGTGTGAGGTCCGAGTGTTCTAGAGTCGGGGATGGGGTGGGGGTGGGGGGGGGCGCTGAGTCTCCCATAGTCTATTGTCAACAGACGTGCTCGGTATAGAAATCTGGCCATCAAAAGGTCTGATGGCACATCTGAAGGCATCTGTAGTCTGTAGCAACACAGTGTGCTCATTGGTGGAAGGGGCGCTCTTTGGGATATGTGTGTGTGTGTGTGGGTGGCCCTTTTAGGGCTCTTTGTGTGTGGGGGCGATTTTTGGGCTTTGTGTGTGTGTTTGAGGGGCGATTTTTGGACTTTTTGTGTGTGGGGGCACTTTTTGTGCTCTTTGTGTTTGTAGGGGGGGCAATTTTTGAGCTTTTTGTGTGTGTGTGGGGGGCGCTTTTAGTGCATGTGGGGGCGCTTTTTGGGCTCTTTGTGTATGTGTGGGGGTCAGTTTTTGAGCTCTTTATGTGTGTGTATGGGGGCACTTTTTGGGCTTTTTGTGTGTGGGGGGAGATTTTTTGGCTTTTTTGTGTGGGGGGCGCTTTTTGGGCTTTTAGTGTGTGGAGCGCTTTTTGGGCTCTTTGAGTGTGTGGGGGGGGAGCTTTTTGTGTGTGTGTGTGTGGGTGGCGCTCTTTGGACTTTGTGTGTGTGTGAAGGTGGCGCTCTTTGGGCTTTGTGTGTGTGTGGGTGGCGCTCTTTGGGCTTTGTGTGTGTGTGTGTGTGGGTGGCACTCTTTGGGCTTTGTGTGTGTGTGTGTGTGGGTGGCGCTCTTTGGGCTTTGTGTGTGTGTGTGTGGGTGGCGCTCTTAGGGCTTTTTGGGCTCTTTGAGTGTGTGTGTGGGGAGCTTTTTGTGTGTGTGTGTGTGGGTGGCGCTCTTTGGACTTTGTGTGTGTGTGAGGGTGGCGCTCTTTGGGCTTTGTGTGTGTGTGGGTGACGCTCTTTGGGCTTTGTGTGTGTGTGTGTGTGTGTGGGTGGTGCTCTTTGGGATTTGTGTGTGTGTGTGTGTGTGTGGGTGGCGCTCTTTGGGCTTTGTGTGTGTGTGTGGGTGGCGCTCTTTGGGCTTTGTGTGTGTGTGTGTGTGTGGGTGGGTGGGTGGCGCTCTTTGGGCTTTGTGTGTGTGTGTGTGTGGGTGGTGCTCTTTGGGCTTTGTGTGTGTGTGTGTGTGTGTGTGGGTGGCGCTCTTTGGGCTTTGTGTGTGTGTGTGGGTGGCGCTCTTTGGGCTTTGTGTGTGTGTGTGTGTGTGTGTGTGTGTGTGTGGGTGGGTGGCGCTCTTTGGGCTTTGTGTGTGTGTGTGTGTGGGTGGCACTCTTTGGGCTTTGTGTGTGTGTGTGTGTGTGGGTGGGTGGCGCTCTTTGGGCTTTGTGTGTGTGTGTGTGGGGGTGGCGCTCTTTGGGCTTTTTGGCGAGTGTTGTGAACATCAGAGTGGCAAGGAGATTTCTAGTTGAAACAAGAAAATTCCGCTTTTAAGAATCACTTGTTGTCCGCTTGATGAATAAATCATTTAAAACTCTGCCGTAGGGTTGATCTTATCGTGAAAACAACGGAACAATATTAATGAAACATTGGGCAATATTGACCCAAAGGGCAATGCATCCGTTTGAATACTTTATCAACAGATAAAATATGCCTTGCCTTACCTTAAATTAACTTTTCATTTCCCGAAAGAGCAGCACATTTTAAAACTGTTGCATAATTAAAGCGGACATCATCTTCAAATTGGCAACATAATCCATAATTCATAGACGCCAACTTTATCAGATGTCTAATGTAATTCGGAATGACAAATTATTTGCTGGGTTTTTTTTTGTGTTGGCGGTGGGGGGGGGGAAGGGGGTAAAACGACTGGTGAGGCAATTTTGACATTTTATGTTCAATTTATGTTCAATTTGTGTTCAATTTATGTTAAAATTATGTTCAATTTGTGTTAAAATTATGTTCAATTAGTGTTCAATTTATGTTCAATTTTTGTATTCAATATGTGTTAAAATTATTTTAAATTTGAGTTCAATTTATGTTCAATTTGTATTTGATTTGTGTTTAATTATGTTCAATTTGTGTTTGGAATAGGTGAGTTGGAATATGGGGTGAGGTGGAATATTGGAAAAGGTGGAATAAGGGTGAGGTTGAATATTGGGTAAGGTGAATAGGGGTGAGTTGGAATATGGTGTGAGGTGGAATATGGTGTGAGGTGGAATATGCTGTGAGGTGGAATATGGTGAGAGGGTGGAATATGGTGTGAGGTGGAATGTGGTGTGAGGTGGAATATAGGGTAAAGTTGAATATGGGGTTAGGTGGATTATGAGATGACGTGGAATATATGGTGAAGTGGAATGAGATGAGATGGAATATGGGGTGAGGTGGAATATGAGGTGAGGGGGAATATGAGGTGAGGTGGAATATGAAATGATTTGGAATATAGGTTGAGGTGGGATATAAGAAGAGGTGTAAAATGGGGTGAGGTGGAATATTGGGTAAGGAGGAATAGGGGTGAAGTGGAATATGAGATGAGTTATAGCTCAAGTAGACATCTATAGGGCCATCCAGTAGATATATAAAATCCCATACGGTAGATATCTGTAGAACCATACAGTACATATCTATAAAGTCATACTGTGGAAACTTTTGGTCTATAGGACCATCAAGCAGATATCTATAGGCCCATACACTTGATATCTAACTAACAAGAGAATTTCTTGTCTGCGTGGAATCCCCACGGCCTGGACACCAAAGATGTTGTCAAAATGGCGGCTCACTAAGTTTGTCTCAAGACAAAAGAGTGGTGGTGGATAAAAGTGTTATTTAGAGGGAGAGACATTAACACGTGACCAGATTAAACAGGGACTTCGGGCACTTGAGTTTAGTCCCAGTTGTCTGGACTTGAGCCTAACACATCGTCTGGTCTTGTGCGAGGTTGTAGTTTTTTTTTGTCATGACGTCACACATTTGGGGGGGGGGTGGGTAACAAAGAGCCTAATATAATTGAAAATGACATTTAAAAAATAGAAAATAAAAACATATCATTAAAAAAACTCACTGTTTAATTTTGGAGACGATTGATTGATATTTCTGGCATCTTAGCTAAGTAAAATAAGCCATTGAGCAACATAGTTATTTAAGCGCATGTGTTTATACACGATAATATATCACCGAAATATTAATGCTGCAATGACCCGTTAGAAGATATTTTGTGTGTTGGTTTTGGTGCGGGGAGGGGGGGGGCTGTGGAGAACGTTTTTCTTTTTGAAAAAATATAAAGAATAATATAACGTGTTAATATACTTGAATATTTCAACCGAAAACTATTGTAATGCTTTTTTTAAAAAAAAATATTAAAAACTCAATTGAGTTTTCCTTTTATTTGTTAAGACCTCACTTAACAGGCGTAGGAGTATAAGGATATAATAATATAAGTGTACTTTATAATAAGACTAGTTCTTTTAAGGCAAAAAAAAACATGACCATGTTACTCCGCTACTTTACTCACTTCATTGGCTACCTATACAGTATAGAAGCTCGAATTGATTACAAAATGGGGCCGTTCTCTGTCACAACTTCTTTTCTGACTAATCTCCTTCCTATCTTACTGAACTTCTGTCGGTCTACTCACCCAGTCGTCAGCTACGCTCTTCTGCAGACACACGTATTCTCTGTGTTCCTAAGACACGAACTAAAACTTTTGGCGAAATGGCATTCTCTTTTTGTGCAGCGAAACAATGGAATTCTCTACCATTACACATCCGTAGTATTCCAACTACCAAGTCCTTCAAGATTGCACTTAAGACGCATCTTTTCAAAATGTATTTACAAAATTAATGAAACAACATTTGTTTTAATGATTTTCGTAGCTTATGTGTAATGTACTGTCCTTTATGTTGTTATTATGGTATGAATGGTTATTTAATTATTATATGTATGTTATGATCTCCATGTAAAGCACTGTGAGTCCGGTTCCCTACTGGGATACAGCGCTATATAAATTATCAATTATTATTTTTATTATTATTATTTATGTAACCGATTGTGTTATTGCATTTCTATGGCTATTCTATGGCAATTCTTTGCCGTATCTGACACGTCAAACAAGTAATTCAACCGATTTCTATCTAGACACGTATCTCTAGTTGACAACAATCAATGTCAACCATCTATCTAGACACGTATCTCCAGTTGACAACAATCAATGCCAACCATCTATCTAGACACGTATCTCTAGTTGACAACAATCAATGTCAACCATCTATCTAGAACCGTATCTCCAGTTGACAACAATTAATGCCAACCATCTATCTAGACACGTATCTCCAGTTGACAACAATCAATGCCAACCATCTATCTAGACACGTATCTCCAGTTGTAAACAATCAATGTAAACCATCTATCTAGACACGTATCTCCAGTTGACAACAATCAATGTCAACCATCTATCTAGACACGTATCTCCAGTTGACAACAATCAATGTCAACCATCTATCTAGACACGTATCTCCAGTTGACAACAATCAATGTCAACCATCTATCTAGACACGTATCTCCAGTTGACAACAATCAATGCCAACCATCTATCTAGACACGTATCTCCAGTTGACAACAATCAATGTCAACCATCTATCTAGACACGTATCTCTAGTTGACAACAATCAATGTCAACCATCTATCTAGACACATATCTCCAGTTGACAACAATCAATGCCAACCATCTATCTAGACACGTATCTCCAGTTGACAACAATCAATGTCAACCATCTATCTAGACACGTATCTCCAGTTGACAACAATCAATGTCAACCATCTATCTAGACACGTATCTCCAGTTGACAACAATCAATGTCAACCATCTATCTAGACACGTATCTCCAGTTGACAACAATCAATGCCAACCATCTATCTAGACACGTATCTCCAGTTGACAACAATCAATGTCAACCATCTATCTAGACACGTATCTCCAGTTGACAACAATCAATGCCAACCATCTATCTAGACACGTATCTCCAGTTGACAACAATCAATGTCAACCATCTATCTAGACACGTATCTCTAGTTGACAACAATCAATGTCAACCATCTATCTAGACACGTATCTCCAGTTGACAACAATCAATGTCAACCATCTATCTAGACACGTATCTCCAGTTGACAACAATCAATGCCAACCATCTATCTAGACACGTATCTCTAGTTGACAACAATCAATGTCAACCATCTAGACACGTATCTCCAGTTGACAACAATCAATGCCAACCATCTATCTAGACACGTATCTCTAGTTGACAACAATCAATGCCAACCATCTAGACACGTATCTCCAGTTGACAACAATCAATGCCAACCATCTATCTAGACACGTATCTCCAGTTGACAACAATCAATGTCAACCATCTATCTAGACACGTATCTCCAGTTGACAACAATCAATGTCAACCATCTATCTAGACACGTATCTCTAGTTGACAACAATCAATGCCAACCATCTATCTAGACACGTATCTCCAGTTGACAACAATCAATGCCAACCATCTATCTAGACACGTATCTCCAGTTGACAACAATCAATGTCAACCATCTATCTAGACACGTATCTCCAGTTGACAACAATCAATGTCAACCATCTATCTAGACACGTATCTCCAGTTGACAACAATCAATGTCAACCATCTATCTAGACACGTATCTCCAGTTGACAACAATCAATGCCAACCATCTATCTAGACACGTATCTCCAGTTGACAACAATCAATGTCAACCATCTATCTAGACACGTATCTCCAGTTGACAACAATCAATGTCAACCACATCTAGACACGTATCTCTAGTTGACAACAATCAATGTCAACCATCTATCTAGACACGTATCTCTAGTTGACAACAATCAATGCCAACCATCTATCTAGACACGTATCTCCAGTTGACAACAATCAATGTCAACCATCTATCTAGACACGTATCTCTAGTTGACAACAATCAATGCCAACCATCTATCTAGACACGTATCTCCAGTTGACAACAATCAATGCCAACCATCTATCTAGACACGTATCTCCAGTTGACAACAATCAATGTCAACCATCTATCTAGACACGTATCTCCAGTTGACAACAATCAATGTCAACCATCTATCTAGACACGTATCTCCAGTTGACAACAATCAATGCCAACCATCTAGACACGTATCTCCAGTTGACAACAATCAATGCCAACCATCTATCTAGACACGTATCTCCAGTTGACAACAATCAATGCCAACCATCTATCTAGACACGTATCTCCAGTTGACAAGAATCAATGCCAACCATCTAGACACGTATCTCCAGTTGACAACAATCAATGCCAACCATCTATCTAGACACGTATCTCCAGTTGACAACAATCAATGTCAACCATCTATCTAGACACGTATCTCCAGTTGACAACAATCAATGTCAACCATCTATCTAGACACGTATCTCCAGTTGACAACAATCAATGTCAACCATCTATCTAGACACGTATCTCCAGTTGACAACAATCAATGCCAACCATCTATCTAGACACGTATCTCCAGTTGACAACAATCAATGTCAACCATCTATCTAGACACGTATCTCCAGTTGACAACAATCAATGCCAACCATCTATCTAGACACGTATCTCCAGTTGACAACAATCAATGCCAACCATCTATCTAGACACGTATCTCCAGTTGACAACAATCAATGTCAACCATCTATCTAGACACGTATCTCCAGTTGACAACAATCAATGTCAACCATCTATCTAGACACGTATCTCCAGTTGACAACAATCAATGCCAACCATCTATCTAGACACGTATCTCCAGTTGACAACAATCAATGTCAACCATCTATCTAGACACGTATCTCCAGTTGACAACAATCAATGTCAACCATCTATCTAGACACGTATCTCCAGTTGACAACAATCAATGCCAACCATCTATCTAGACACGTATCTCCAGTTGACAACAATCAATGTCAACCATCTATCTAGACACGTATCTCCAGTTGACAACAATCAATGCCAACCATCTATCTAGACACGTATCTCCAGTTGACAACAATCAATGTCAACCATCTATCTAGACACGTATCTCCAGTTGACAACAATCAATGTCAACCATCTATCTAGACACGTATCTCCAGTTGACAACAATCAATGTCAACCATCTATCTAGACACGTATCTCCAGTTGACAACAATCAATGCCAACCATCTATCTAGACACGTATCTCCAGTTGACAACAATCAATGTCAACCATCTATCTAGACACGTATCTCCAGTTGACAACAATCAATGCCAACCATCTATCTAGACACGTATCTCCAGTTGACAACAATCAATGCCAACCATCTATCTAGACACGTATCTCCAGTTGACAACAATCAATGTCAACCATCTATCTAGACACGTATCTCCAGTTGACAACAATCAATGTCAACCATCTATCTAGACACGTATCTCCAGTTGACAACAATCAATGCCAACCATCTATCTAGACACGTATCTCCAGTTGACAACAATCAATGCCAACCATCTATCTAGACACGTATCTCCAGTTGACAACAATCAATGCCAACCATCTATCTAGACACGTATCTCCAGTTGACAACAATCAATGCCAACCATCTATCTAGACACGTATCTCCAGTTGACAACAATCAATGCCAACCATCTATCTAGACACGTATCTCCAGTTGACAACAATCAATGTCAACCATCTATCTAGACACGTATCTCCAGTTGACAACAATCAATGTCAACCATCTATCTAGACACGTATCTCCAGTTGACAACAATCAATGTCAACCATCTATCTAGACACGTATCTCCAGTTGACAACAATCAATGCCAACCATCTATCTAGACACGTATCTCCAGTTGACAACAATCAATGTCAACCATCTATCTAGACACGTATCTCCAGTTGACAACAATCAATGTCAACCATCTATCTAGACACGTATCTCCAGTTGACAACAATCAATGTCAACCATCTATCTAGACACGTATCTCCAGTTGACAACAATCAATGTCAACCATCTATCTAGACACGTATCTCCAGTTGACAACAATCAATGCCAACCATCTATCTAGACACGTATCTCCAGTTGACAACAATCAATGTCAACCATCTATCTAGACACGTATCTCCAGTTGACAACAATCAATGCCAACCATCTATCTAGACACGTATCTCCAGTTGACAACAATCAATGTCAACCATCTATCTAGACACGTATCTCCAGTTGACAACAATCAATGCCAACCATCTATCTAGACACGTATCTCCAGTTGACAACAATCAATGTCAACCATCTATCTAGACACGTATCTCCAGTTGACAACAATCAATGCCAACCATCTATCTAGACACGTATCTCCAGTTGACAACAATCAATGCCAACCATCTATCTAGACACGTATCTCCAGTTGACAACAATCAATGTCAACCATCTATCTAGACACGTATCTCCAGTTGACAACAATCAATGCCAACCATCTATCTAGACACGTATCTCCAGTTGACAACAATCAATGCCAACCATCTATCTAGACACGTATCTCCAGTTGACAACAATCAATGTCAACCATCTATCTAGACACGTATCTCCAGTTGACAACAATCAATGTCAACCATCTATCTAGACACGTATCTCCAGTTGACAACAATCAATGCCAACCATCTATCTAGACACGTATCTCCAGTTGACAACAATCAATGTCAACCATCTATCTAGACACGTATCTCCAGTTGACAACAATCAATGCCAACCATCTATCTAGACACGTATCTCCAGTTGACAACAATCAATGTCAACCATCTATCTAGACACGTATCTCTAGTTGACAACAATCAATGTCAACCATCTATCTAGACACGTATCTCCAGTTGACAACAATCAATGCCAACCATCTATCTAGACACGTATCTCCAGTTGACAACAATCAATGCCAACCATCTATCTAGACACGTATCTCCAGTTGACAACAATCAATGTCAACCATCTATCTAGACACGTATCTCCAGTTGACAACAATCAATGTCAACCATCTATCTAGACACGTATCTCCAGTTGACAACAATCAATGCCAACCATCTATCTAGACACGTATCTCCAGTTGACAACAATCAATGCCAACCATCTATCTAGACACGTATCTCCAGTTGACAACAATCAATGTCAACCATCTATCTAGACACGTATCTCCAGTTGACAACAATCAATGTCAACCATCTATCTAGACACGTATCTCCAGTTGACAACAATCAATGCCAACCATCTATCTAGACACGTATCTCCAGTTGACAACAATCAATGCCAACCATCTATCTAGACACGTATCTCCAGTTGACAACAATCAATGTCAACCATCTATCTAGACACGTATCTCCAGTTGACAACAATCAATGTCAACCATCTATCTAGACACGTATCTCCAGTTGACAACAATCAATGCCAACCATCTATCTAGACACGTATCTCCAGTTGACAACAATCAATGCCAACCATCTATCTAGACACGTATCTCCAGTTGACAACAATCAATGTCAACCATCTATCTAGACACGTATCTCCAGTTGACAACAATCAATGCCAACCATCTATCTAGACACGTATCTCCAGTTGACAACAATCAATGTCAACCATCTATCTAGACACGTATCTCCAGTTGACAACAATCAATGCCAACCATCTATCTAGACACGTATCTCCAGTTGACAACAATCAATGCCAACCATCTATCTAGACACGTATCTCCAGTTGACAACAATCAATGTCAACCATCTATCTAGACACGTATCTCCAGTTGACAACAATCAATGTCAACCATCTATCTAGACACGTATCTCCAGTTGACAACAATCAATGCCAACCATCTATCTAGACACGTATCTCCAGTTGACAACAATCAATGCCAACCATCTATCTAGACACGTATCTCCAGTTGACAACAATCAATGCCAACCATCTATCTAGACACGTATCTCCAGTTGACAACAATCAATGCCAACCATCTATCTAGACACGTATCTCCAGTTGACAACAATCAATGTCAACCATCTATCTAGACACGTATCTCCAGTTGACAACAATCAATGCCAACCATCTATCTAGACACGTATCTCCAGTTGACAACAATCAATGCCAACCATCTATCTAGACACGTATCTCCAGTTGACAACAATCAATGTCAACCATCTATCTAGACACGTATCTCCAGTTGACAACAATCAATGTCAACCATCTATCTAGACACGTATCTCCAGTTGACAACAATCAATGCCAACCATCTATCTAGACACGTATCTCCAGTTGACAACAATCAATGTCAACCATCTATCTAGACACGTATCTCCAGTTGACAACAATCAATGCCAACCATCTATCTAGACACGTATCTCCAGTTGACAACAATCAATGTCAACCATCTATCTAGACACGTATCTCCAGTTGACAACAATCAATGCCAACCATCTATCTAGACACGTATCTCCAGTTGACAACAATCAATGCCAACCATCTATCTAGACACGTATCTCCAGTTGACAACAATCAATGTCAACCATCTATCTAGACACGTATCTCCAGTTGACAACAATCAATGTCAACCATCTATCTAGACACGTATCTCCAGTTGACAACAATCAATGCCAACCATCTATCTAGACACGTATCTCCAGTTGACAACAATCAATGTCAACCATCTATCTAGACACGTATCTCCAGTTGACAACAATCAATGCCAACCATCTATCTAGACACGTATCTCCAGTTGACAACAATCAATGCCAACCATCTATCTAGACACGTATCTCCAGTTGACAACAATCAATGTCAACCATCTATCTAGACACGTATCTCCAGTTGACAACAATCAATGTCAACCATCTATCTAGACACGTATCTCCAGTTGACAACAATCAATGCCAACCATCTATCTAGACACGTATCTCCAGTTGACAACAATCAATGCCAACCATCTATCTAGACACGTATCTCCAGTTGACAACAATCAATGTCAACCATCTATCTAGACACGTATCTCCAGTTGACAACAATCAATGTCAACCATCTATCTAGACACGTATCTCCAGTTGACAACAATCAATGCCAACCATCTATCTAGACACGTATCTCCAGTTGACAACAATCAATGTCAACAATCTATCTAGACACGTATCTCCAGTTGACAACAATCAATGTCAACCATCTATCTAGACACGTATCTCCAGTTGACAACAATCAATGCCAACCATCTATCTAGACACGTATCTCCAGTTGACAACAATCAATGTCAACCATCTATCTAGACACGTATCTCTAGTTGACAACAATCAATGCCAACCATCTATCTAGACACGTATCTCCAGTTGACAACAATCAATGCCAACCATCTATCTAGACACGTATCTCCAGTTGACACAATCAATGTCAACCATCTATCTAGACACGTATCTCCAGTTGACAACAATCAATGTCAACCATCTATCTAGACACGTATCTCCAGTTGACAACAATCAATGTCAACCATCTATCTAGACACGTATCTCCAGTTGACAACAATCAATGCCAACCATCTATCTAGACACGTATCTCCAGTTGACAACAATCAATGCCAACCATCTATCTAGACACGTATCTCCAGTTGACAACAATCAATGTCAACCATCTATCTAGACACGTATCTCCAGTTGACAACAATCAATGCCAACCATCTATCTAGACACGTATCTCTAGTTGACAACAATCAATGCCAACCATCTATCTATACACGTATCTCCAGTTGACAACAATCAATGCCAACCATCTATCTAGACACGTATCTCCAGTTGACAACAATCAATGTCAACCATCTATCTAGACACGTATCTCAGTTGACAACAATCAATGCCAACCATCTATCTAGACACGTATCTCCAGTTGACAACAATCAATGTCAACCATCTATCTAGACACGTATCTCCAGTTGACAACAATCAATGCCAACCATCTATCTAGACACGTATCTCCAGTTGACAACAATCAATGTCAACCATCTATCTAGACACGTATCTCTAGTTGACAACAATCAATGCCAACCATCTATCTAGACACGTATCTCCAGTTGACAACAATCAATGCCAACCATCTATCTAGACACGTATCTCCAGTTGACAACAATCAATGTCAACCATCTATCTAGACACGTATCTCCAGTTGACAACAATCAATGTCAACCATCTATCTAGACACGTATCTCCAGTTGACAACAATCAATGTCAACCATCTATCTAGACACGTATCTCCAGTTGACAACAATCAATGCCAACCATCTATCTAGACACGTATCTCCAGTTGACAATAATCAATGTCAACCATCTATCTAGACACGAATCTCTAGTTGACAACAATCAATGCCAACCATCTATCTAGACACGTATCTCCAGTTGACAACAATCAATGCCAACCATCTATCTAGACACGTATCTCCAGTTGACAACAATCAATGTCAACCATCTATCTAGACACGTATCTCCAGTTGACAACAATCAATGTCAACCATCTATCTAGACACGTATCTCCAGTTGACAACAATCAATGTCAACCATCTATCTAGACACGTATCTCCAGTTGACAACAATCAATGCCAACCATCTATCTAGACACGTATCTCCAGTTGACAACAATCAATGCCAACCATCTATCTAGACACGTATCTCCAGTTGACAACAATCAATGTCAACCATCTATCTAGACACGTATCTCCAGTTGACAACAATCAATGCCAACCATCTATCTAGACACGTATCTCCAGTTGACAACAATCAATGCCAACCATCTATCTAGACACGTATCTCCAGTTGACAACAATCAATGTCAACCATCTATCTAGACACGTATCTCCAGTTGACAACAATCAATGTCAACCATCTATCTAGACACGTATCTCCAGTTGACAACAATCAATGCCAACCATCTATCTAGACACGTATCTCCAGTTGACAACAATCAATGTCAACAATCTATCTAGACACGTATCTCCAGTTGACAACAATCAATGTCAACCATCTATCTAGACACGTATCTCCAGTTGACAACAATCAATGCCAACCATCTATCTAGACACGTATCTCCAGTTGACAATAATCAATGTCAACCATCTATCTAGACACGAATCTCTAGTTGACAACAATCAATGCCAACCATCTATCTAGACACGTATCTCCAGTTGACAACAATCAATGCCAACCATCTATCTAGACACGTATCTCCAGTTGACAACAATGTCAACCATCTATCTAGACACGTATCTCCAGTTGACAACAATCAATGTCAACCATCTATCTAGACACGTATCTCCAGTTGACAACAATCAATGTCAACCATCTATCTAGACACGTATCTCCAGTTGACAACAATCAATGCCAACCATCTATCTAGACACGTATCTCCAGTTGACAACAATCAATGCCAACCATCTATCTAGACACGTATCTCCAGTTGACAACAAACAATGTCAACCATCTATCTAGACACGTATCTCCAGTTGACAACAATCAATGCCAACCATCTATCTAGACACGTATCTCTAGTTGACAACAATCAATGCCAACCATCTATCTATACACGTATCTCCAGTTGACAACAATCAATGCCAACCATCTATCTAGACACGTATCTCCAGTTGACAACAATCAATATCAACCATCTATCTAGACACGTATCTCTAGTTGACAACAATCAATGCCAACCATCTATCTAGACACGTATCTCCAGTTGACAACAATCAATGTCAACCATCTATCTAGACACGTATCTCCAGTTGACAACAATCAATGCCAACCATCTATCTAGACACGTATCTCCAGTTGACAACAATCAATGTCAACCATCTATCTAGACACGTATCTCTAGTTGACAACAATCAATGCCAACCATCTATCTAGACACGTATCTCCAGTTGACAACAATCAATGCCAACCATCTATCTAGACACGTATCTCCAGTTGACAACAATCAATGTCAACAATCTATCTAGACACGTATCTCCAGTTGACAACAATCAATGTCAACCATCTATCTAGACACGTATCTCCAGTTGACAACAATCAATGTCAACCATCTATCTAGACACGTATCTCCAGTTGACAACAATCAATGCCAACCATCTATCTAGACACGTATCTCCAGTTGACAATAATCAATGTCAACCATCTATCTAGACACGAATCTCTAGTTGACAACAATCAATGCCAACCATCTATCTAGACACGTATCTCCAGTTGACAACAATCAATGCCAACCATCTATCTAGACACGTATCTCCAGTTGACAACAATCAATGTCAACCATCTATCTAGACACGTATCTCCAGTTGACAACAATCAATGTCAACCATCTATCTAGACACGTATCTCCAGTTGACAACAATCAATGTCAACCATCTATCTAGACACGTATCTCCAGTTGACAACAATCAATGCCAACCATCTATCTAGACACGTATCTCCAGTTGACAACAATCAATGCCAACCATCTATCTAGACACGTATCTCCAGTTGACAACAAACAATGTCAACCATCTATCTAGACACGTATCTCCAGTTGACAACAATCAATGCCAACCATCTATCTAGACACGTATCTCTAGTTGACAACAATCAATGCCAACCATCTATCTATACACGTATCTCCAGTTGACAACAATCAATGCCAACCATCTATCTAGACACGTATCTCCAGTTGACAACAATCAATGTCAACCATCTATCTAGACACGTATCTCTAGTTGACAACAATCAATGCCAACCATCTATCTAGACACGTATCTCCAGTTGACAACAATCAATGTCAACCATCTATCTAGACACGTATCTCCAGTTGACAACAATCAATGTCAACCATCTATCTAGACACGTATCTCCAGTTGACAACAATCAATGTCAACCATCTATCTAGACACGTATCTCCAGTTGACAACAATCAATGTCAACCATCTATCTAGACACGTATCTCCAGTTGACAACAATCAATGCCAACCATCTATCTAGACACGTATCTCCAGTTGACAACAATCAATGCCAACCATCTATCTAGACACGTATCTCCAGTTGACAACAATCAATGCCAACCATCTATCTAGACACGTATCTCCAGTTGACAACAATCAATGCCAACCATCTATCTAGACACGTATCTCCAGTTGACAACAATCAATGCCAAACATCTATCTAGACACGTATCTCCAGTTGACTACAATCAATGTCAAGAAACTAGGGAAGACGTCGCCGGAACTCGGTGTTTCCCCACCGCCTACATCCCCTCTGCCATTCATTAGCCGGACTTTTAATGCAGACACACTTGAGTGAGAACTTGATTTTATTTGTTGGCGTGAAGAAATGGTTTTTACTTCTCTGGTCGCCCTAATGACATATGATACTAATGGACCAGCGGTTCTTAAACTGGTGTTGTGGATGGAATATATTTTAAAAGTTGCGTGGGACCTGCAATTTTACGTTCAAAGCTGCTTTATGGATAGATAATTAAAATTTAAATTTAAAATATATAAAGGACCTCTTTAATTACTATTTATATAGTAATGATAATAACTAGATACGACCCGCAGCGTAGCATGCGCCGCAGACAGAAGCGTAACTGGGCTTTCCACGACCTTGGCTAATTTATTTTTGGCGCCCTTGACAAAAGGATTTTAAAAAATTCAAAAGGTATGGAAATTACTAAATTTGATTAAATTTAAGAATTTGCATTCGGCACCCATGGCAACTGCCCCGATGCCAAGTCGTTACGCCTCTGGCCGCAGACTTGCTCATAGATCGTGCAAAGAACGAACGGAAACAAACAGCAGGACGACGAAATGAAAACAACGTGAGTGAACTTCCGGGGGGGGGGCGCCGACGCATTGTTGGTCTTGAGACATGCGCACTGCGGTTGTTGTTACCTGTCCCCCCACCCTGCACCACCCTTGCGTGCCAACCAAAATCTGTGATTGACCGACCCTAACGAGGGTCATTTGTCATGCTTATTTACACTCGTCTTGTGCTTGTTCTGGTGAATTATTAAACAATATAATTTGCAATGTCACGTCTATAATGTCTGTCCGTGACGCTACTAATTTTAGAAAGTAGCGCACCAAATTACTGCACCAATGCATCAAAAGGTGTGCAAATTAAAGATACGCTGTAAAACATATTATATGACGTCATTGTTTTAGCTCATATTTTAATTTTGGAAAAGGGAACAATGTAAAAAGAGAATTTGATGATGATTAATAATAAAATAAAAAAACAAAATGGGCGTCGTAGGCGCCCTACAACTCCTATTATAAAATACTTTGTGTGCATTTCAGAAAGTTTAATACTTCGTATTTATCAAACAAGGACAAGTTAGTTGGGCTTTTGAAAAAGGTGGGCGCCGTAGGCGACCTAAAAAAGTGCATTTTCTCAAAATAAATATAATACAGCTGAAAATTTCCGTCATTTTTGACGGGCAATACGCTAGTATTAGTAATAATTATCAATGTTTATAATTTTATTATTATTATTTTTTTTTGTGGTTAATTGTTACCGTAGTTCCTCCATTTCATATATTTATTATTTTGATTGTATTTGGATAATCCTTTCTCGTATTTTTAGATGTGTCGCACCAAGCTGCGCCCCTGGCAGCGCCCCACCCTCCCCTGCTGGCGGCTCACCACTCAAAGTAGAATTATTATCTCCTTTTATCTCTGCCTCATTGAAAATCCCTTTCAGATTGTGATGCATTTTTTCTACACTTGAAAACCTCACTTTGTTGTTGGGGTGTATTTGACTATAACAATTACTGGATCGTGATTTGTCGACTACTCTGAAGTTGATTCGGTCTAGTTCAGCTTGACAGCCGCCCACGGCCCAACTCAATACTACGGGCTTGGGGGAGTATCGATCCTAGTAGTTTTTTGCATTTTAATTTTCAGAACAAAGCATTTTAACTTTAAACCGCGATGCAGTTTTTGTTTTAATTTTTTAATGACTTTTTCCTAGAGTTGGAAGGGGGTGGGGGTGGGGGGCGGGCTCCTAACCCAATGTGACGTTGTAAGAGGAGTTTGTGTCAACTGTTGAACTTTTTACCGAACTTGTCAAAAATATTACCATCGAATATGATAACTTGTACATTATAAAATATAAAATGTGCGAACTTCAATGTGCCAGTAAATTTTATGTTTTAAATGTTCGAACTACAATGTACCAGTAACTTGTATTTTATAAAATACTAGCAACAAAGCCCGTCCAAGGACGGGAATAAGTGTAGGGTGACCTGTGAAGTTCATGGTAGGGCAGCACAACATCCACATCAACTGACACCAAAATGAAAATGAAACGTCACCAGTCGTCGTTTCAACCAGAGGCTTTGTCCAGAGACCCTACCTCCTCCCCACATAGCGGTCTGTCCAGAGACCCTACACCCCCCACACCGGGGTTGTCGAGAGACCCTACCTCCCCCCACACCGCGGTCTGTCCAGAGACCCTACCTGCCCCCACACCGCGGTCCGTCCAGAGACCCTCCCCCCACACCGTGGTTGTCCAGAGACCCACCTCCCCCCCCCCACACCGCGGTCTGTCCAGATACCCTACCTCCTCTCGACAGCGATTCGTCGAGAGACCCGCCATCTCTACCAGCCATACATGTGTATGACGTCAAAAAAGACTATACATTATAGTTAAAATAAATAACCCGTAAAAACAAAGTTTTTGACTACAAATCCTAACGCGCACCGCTTTATATAAACTCTTGGAAAAAACTATACCAAAAGTAACTCGTTTTTGAACGTCCAGGTAAATTTGTTTAATGTGTAAATGAGATTTAATTTTTATCCGCTAGTGATTGGCTGTAAGAATTGTAGGTGTTTGAGGGACCAATCGCTAT
This sequence comes from Ampullaceana balthica, assembly GCA_944989445.1. Taxonomy (NCBI): domain Eukaryota; kingdom Metazoa; phylum Mollusca; class Gastropoda; family Lymnaeidae; genus Ampullaceana; species Ampullaceana balthica. Next base: position 332,598 of record CALYLW010000136.1, on the reverse strand, counting down.
CGAGGACCGGACAGAAAATTGCCTTTTATTATTATAGATGCGAGCTACAATGCGCTAGGAACTTGTATGTTATAAAGTCTGCGAACTAGAATCAGCCAATAACTTGTATGTTATAAAATATGCGAACCATAATCTGCCATTCCACTTACTTTCCCAATTATTTAGCTCTCCGGTTTGATTCCCCTTTGGTACCAACTGTCATAAATCAGACGGACAACGTTTTATTCTCAAGTGATTCCCCCCCCCCAAACCCCATTATGACGTCAACTGACCATGACAGAGCTGTAATCCTTTGTAACTTGTTCTAGGCGACTAAAACTGTGTCGCCAAATATGTGTGACTCACTCGGTGTGAATAAATCTGCCTGATTTACTCAGTATCATTCCAAATGTTTGATAAAATAAATATCACTTATTTGGTTACTATTTATATGAGACTTAATGTTTGTGACATATTATGTCAGCCATTATGTCTCTTAATATTGCTCCTAATCACATGGGCCATAATGTTTTATACTTATTCTGCAATCATGCAATTATATGTGGCGGAATTATTTTCCCTTGTGTGGCTTGTTTTATGCTACTAAATTAATAAGAGATTCCACCCGGATCCTTTGAGCCGTGCTGCTGCCGTACAGGCTGCTGAAGACTGCTGTCTTGTTATAAAATCATGGAATTCATCGAACGGTTTAAAGTTGAATGATGACAAGACAAAAGCAATTACTTGTTGTTCTGACGCCAATCGTAAAAAATAAATAAATAGCCGCACCATCAATAAAATTTGGCTCTCCTAAATCTCCTTTTCCAACATCAGAGATATGGGCTTTTGGCACTTCTAACATCTCCTTATCCAACAACATCAGAGATCTAGGCTTCTACATCGACAGTAAACTCACAATGAGTCACTATATTAGTTCGGTTGTCAGGGCTGTGTTTTTGTGATCTACGTGCCCCAGGTCAGTTGCGTGGGTCCTCAACTGAATAAGAAAACAGCGGTAGCAGTTTCTTGGATACAATCGAGACTGGATTACTGCAACAGCTGTCTATGGAGATAGCCTCAAAACCGAAATGAAGAGACTCCAGAATGTACACAACACTGCAGCGCATGGCAGTGCGAATGAGGAAGTCGGACCACATCAACCCGAGTCTTATGGATCCCCACTTGCTCCCTGAAGCTGAGCGAATAAACCCATGAAATACTATCACAGACATAAGGCTGTATAGATGGATCGGTACCGCATTGCTAGAAATAATTGATTTAAAAGCTTGCATCTCTAAAAGGGCTGCGTTCCTCCACACAGTCCCTTCTGAAAGTTTCCAGCGTGGATGGAACCAGAAAAAAAGTATACTGGAGTGCGCTCGTTTGAAGCAACTGCACCCATCAAAGTTGTGGAATAGTATTCAAAAGTCATTGAGAGAATCTGACGATAAAGAAACACTCTTTTAATTATCTGAAGACTTTTTAATTACGCCGACTTTTGAAAATAAGAGCGACGGGAGAATGCTTGAGTAGTGTAGAGAAAATAATGCTATACCATCATAGCGCAATGAACGTGATGAAGCAGCATAGAGAAATATTGCTATGCAAGAAACAGCATGATTATGATCGCGAGACTTGTCAATGCTAATGCTCTAGTTATGCGCAAAATGTCACGTTCACAACTTTCAACAGTTGTTCACATACCTAAAATGCTTGACTTGATTTCAATTTTACCGTACCTGTGTACCAAGCCATATCATACAATCCGTGTTCAAAAAGATGTCTGTTAAAAAAAATTTGACCAACAAGAATTGTTCGATTCCCTCCTCAGATTTTCATTATCTGTGTTCTACATTGTGTATTCACAAATCTGTCGTTACAATATGTGTCCTACATTGTGTATTCACAAATCTGTCGTTACAATATGTGTCCTAAATTGTGTATTCACAAATCTGTCGTTACAATATGTGCCCTACATTGTGTATTCACAAATCTGTCGTTACAATATGTGTCCTACATTGTGTATTCACAAATCTGTCGTTACAATATATGTCCTATATTGTGTATTCACAAATCTGTCGTTACAATATGTGTCCTACATTGTGTATTCACAAATCTGTCGTTACAATATGTGTTCTACATTGTGTCTTCACAAATCTGTCGTTACAATATGTGTCCTACATTGTGTATTCACAAATCTGTCGTTACAATATGTGTTCTACATTGTGTATTCACAAATCTGTCGTTACAATATGTGTCCTACATTGTGTATTCACAAATCTGTCGTTACAATATGTGTCCTACATTGTGTATTCACAAATCTGTCGTTACAATATGTGTTCAACATTGTGTATTCACAAATCTGTCGTTACAATATGTGTCCTACATTGTGTATTCATAAATCTGTCGTTACAATATGTGTTCTACATTGTGTATTCACAAATCTGTCGTTACAATATGTGTCCTACATTGTGTATTCACAAATCTGTCGCTACAATATGTGTCTCACATTGTGTATTCACAAATCTGTCGTTACAATATGTGTCTCACATTGTGTATTCACAAATCTGTCGTTACAATATGTGTCCTACATTGTGTATTCACAAATCTGTCGTTACAATATGTGTCCTACATTGTGTATTCACAAATCTGTCGTTACAATATGTGTCCTACATTGTGTATTCACAAATCTGTCGCTACAATATGTGTCTCACATTGTGTATTCACAAATCTGTCGTTACAATATGTGTCTCACATTGTGTATTCACAAATCTGTCGTTACAATATGTGTCCTACATTGTGTATTCACAAATCTGTCGTTACAATATGTGTTCTACATTGTGTATTCACAAATCTGTCGTTACAATATGTGTCCTACATTGTGTATTCACAAATCTGTCGTTACAATATGTGTCCTACATTGTGTATTCACAAATCTGTCGTTACAATATGTGTCCTACATTGTGTATTCACAAATCTGTCGATACAATATGTGTCCTACATTGTGTATTCACAAATCTGTCGTTACAATATGTGTCCTACATTGTGTATTCACAAATCTGTCGTTACAATATGTGTCCTACATTGTGTATTCACAAATCTGTCGTTACAATATGTGTCCTACATTGTGTGTTCACAAATCTGTCGTTACAATATGTGTTCTACATTGTGTATTCACAAATCTGTCGTTACAATATGTGTCCTACATTGTGTATTCACAAATCTGTCGTTACAATATGTGTCCTACATTGTGTATTCACAAATCTGTCGTTAAAATATGTGTCCTACATTGTGTATTCACAAATCTGTCGTTGCAATATGTGTTCTACATTGTGTATTCACAAATCTGTCGTTACAATATGTGTCCTACATTGTGTATTCACAAATCTGTCGTTACAATATGTGTTCTACATTGTGTATTCACAAATCTGTCGTTACAATATGTGTCCTACATTGTGTATTCACAAATCTGTCGTTACAATATGTGTCCTACATTGTGTATTCACAAATCTGTCGTTACAATATGTGTTCTACATTGTGTATTCACAAATCTGTCGTTACAATATGTGTCCTACATTGTGTATTCACAAATCTGTCGTTACAATATGTGTCCTACATTGTGTATTCACAAATCTGTCGTTACAATATGTGTCCTACATTGTGTATTCACAAATCTGTCGTTACAATATGTGTCCTACATTGTGTGTTCACAAATCTGTCGTTACAATATGTGTTCTACATTGTGTATTCACAAATCTGTCGTTACAATATGTGTCCTACATTGTGTATTCACAAATCTGTCGTTACAATATGTGTCCTACATTGTGTATTCACAAATCTGTCGTTAAAATATGTGTCCTACATTGTGTATTCACAAATCTGTCGTTACAATATGTGTTCTACATTGTGTATTCACAAATCTGTCGTTACAATATGTGTCCTACATTGTGTATTCACAAATCTGTCGTTACAATATGTGTTCTACATTGTGTATTCACAAATCTGTCGTTACAATATGTGTCCTACATTGTGTATTCACAAATCTGTCGTTACAATATGTGTCCTACATTGTGTATTCACAAATCTGTCGTTACAATATGTGTTCTACATTGTGTATTCACAAATCTGTCGTTACAATATGTGTCCTACATTGTGTATTCACAAATCTGTCGTTACAATATGTGTCTCACATTGTGTATTCACAAATCTGTCGTTACAATATGTGTCCTACATTGTGTATTCACAAATCTGTCGTTACAATATGTGTCCTACATTGTGTATTCACAAATCTGTCGTTACAATATGTGTCCTACATTGTGTATTCACAAATCTGTCGTTACAATATGTGTCCTACATTGTGTGTTCACAAATCTGTCGTTACAATATGTGTTCTACATTGTGTATTCACAAATCTGTCGTTACAATATGTGTCCTACATTGCGTATTCACAAATCTGTCCTACACGCTGTGATTCACAATCAGTGCTCACCGATCTACGTCATCAGTTCTGTGACGTCACGCCCCGTGTTATCACGGAAATCTTGTTAAGTCCATCCTTAATTCACTTTAAATGTCCCTCCTTCCGCAGCCCTCTCCACTTGAACATGGCGCTTTAATATCAGTTCTGGCGGGAACAAAAGCGCCCGCAGCAGTACAATTTCCGTCAGGGGACTGCACTACACTAGAGTGCTCTAAAAAAAAACGCTGTTAGAGCAAGCTCCCTTTCAACAAGTCCCTCTGACTATATTAGGGAATGAAAAAGTCCGGTGCACTCAAACACTTCATACGGGCACCAGATCCACGAAATCGGGGCTTCTCAAACATTTGGTGGTGCCCAAGTTTTCTTTTTTTCGTATCAGTTCGTCATCTATTAAAACAAAAACTCTTCAAGTTTGAGAAATAAGATATATTTTGAAACTTTATATAGTTATTAGGATGAATGCTATTTACAAAATTCGGAATTGCTGAATGACGAGGTAAAATTTAATATATTGGAGCATGCGCAGATTTAAAAAAAAAGGGGGGGGGGCAGAAATCAGAAATGTATTATTTAGTATTTTGTTTAAGAGTTTCTGAAATGTTTCGAAACCTTATGTCAGATCGCTATGGATTATATATAAATAAATATATAAATAAATAAATGAATGAATAACTATATACATATATATATATATATATATATATATATATATATATATATATATATATATATATATATATATAATGTAAAATAATAATAAAAATAATAAAATAATTAAAATTTAATCATTGCTTCTCTGTATCACTCAATTTTAAACTTTGTTAGAACTTATTGTGAAACAAAGAGGTCTGTTGTGGTGGATGTGAAGGAGGACTCCATGCATTATTTATAACTTGATTTAAAGCTCGTTTATTTAATGCCACACAAAGGTCGGTGGTTCATTAAAAACATACATCCATGATATACGACCACGTGACTCCTGCATTAACCCAATCAATGTATTTAACTTGCTGGCTTATCACGATTCAAAGCCATTTACCCTATAGGACAATTATTTTCACCACCCGCTATTTTAGCTTGCGTGGACTGTTAGACGAGACGCGAACAACGCTTGACAGATGCTGATTAAATTTGTTACACAATAAATTGTTTGGGGTAAAGCGTTTAAAATATGGGTTTGTGACAACTTTGGAGACCATCTGTTCAATGCGTGATGGTATTTGTCGGAAGTGTTAGAACCACTGGTAAAACTTGAAATTGATATTCTAATGCGGATCGAAGCTTTCAGCCTCATTTGTGAACATGAACATTTTTGGAACTGTCCCGAATGATACTAAAACCTGTGAATGAAACGTCCCGACACTGGTAGAATCCGTAAATAAAGCATACAATGGAAAATAGAGACTAAATGATAAAGCATGCAAATAAGGGGTAATATCACTAACATGATCCTGAATTATGCAAATTATTGTTTGCATCATTAACATAATAGAAATACATTACAGGGGAATTAATTATTAAACAATATAATTTGCAATTGTCACGCAAGTAGTGTCTGTCAGTCCTGACGCTACTAATTTTAGAAAGCAGGGAAAACCAAATTACTGCACCAAAGCATCAAAAGGTGTGCAAATTAAATATGCGCTGTAAAAAAATATTATATGACGTCATTTTTTTCGCTCATATTTTAATTTTGGAAAAGGGATCAATGTAAAAAGAGGATTTGATGATGTTAATCTAATATATAAAGATGAAAGTTTGTGTGTTTGTTTGTTTGTGTGTTTGTTTGTTACCAATGGAAATCTACACCGTTGGACCCAGGATGCTGAAATTTTGCATGGGGCTCTCATTCGACCCTAGACAGGTCGTAGGCTATGTTTCAACCCCAGGTGACCACCCCTAGGGTAAGGGGGCCCATAATCAGAAAATGTAGAGCCAAATAAAGACAAAATAAATTCTCATTTCGATATTGAACAGCTTCATGCGGGCATTCAAAACGAGTTCATTTTGGTGCGTTATTTTTTACAATACTTTATTTTTAGCTGTGCGCTTTCAAAAATCTTTTATTGTCAAATTACGGTGCGCACCTTTTCGTGTACGCATCTAAAAGTGAGCAGTGTAATTTTATTATAATAACATTCATATTTGTTTTGGCCTTGCGGTACAAAACAGTGGCCTTTTATACAAATACTTTCTTGATATTATAGATCTGTTAACACTATTTCATTACATTTGTCACACGATGTATGGTATTTATTTTTAAATTAAGAGTTTTATTATGTTGTTTCTAATGACTCAAATTTTAATTTAAACAAATAAAAGAAATTGCCCAAGTCAAAAAAGCTTAATCGTAATTTAGAGGAACTATACGTTTGTTTTTCTTAAAATTTGATGCGTGTTCTATATTAATTTTTCTTGCTTATTTTACTTGCTCAATCCCTTAAATTTAATTATTAACGTAAATCATCAAGGAATATTACATGCATATAAAAGCCTACGACCAATGCTGTGTTTTTTTTATTACATACGCTCTATAAATTTACAATTTAAACCTTTCTACCGGACTTATAAACATAAGCATATTAAACTCAATACAAGTGAACCTATAAGCAATTAATTAAGTTGGGCGGCGAATTGAATATGCCATGGTCATTACGCTGTTGCGGAATAACAAAAGCCATTTTAAAAATAGATGTTTAGTCAAACATAGCATCTTTTTTTCCTATTTCGTAAATAATTTATTTATTTTGCAGAAACTAAATCTGTTGTTTGAAATATAATTTACAAACTATGATGTCCCATCGGGAAACATGGTCCAAAACATACTTGAATTCTTTTTTAAAATTATACCTATTACATAAAAGCCGTAAATTTAAATCGTATAACATAGAGACAAATATAAAAAAAAGCATTATATATCATTTCCATATTAAAACACTAATAAATAAAGACTATCAAAAAGTATACAATTTATTTTTGGAGCAGTACTGCATTATAAGACTTCATTTTAAGCGCCCGCCTTTAAATTAACTTTAATTGACTAAAAATTGACTATAATTTGTTCACTTTTGTCCCTTTCTACAAAACGGTCCATTTAGCGATGGATTCCAAAATCTTATATGTTGCTGTTTCACCAAGGGATACAATTCTTTTTTGATTCCCGTTTTGAGATAAGACATTATATTTTGTAAAAAAAAATTCCTGTTTTTGTTTCTGGAAATTAGATAAAGGGCGATTTTTACTAATTACTTTTAGTTCAGAGTTGAGTCGTGCTTAATTGTTTTTAGTATGATTCGTAAATTTTACAGACTTTTAGTCAAATGGGAAGTTGGACCATTAGTGAGAGGGGGCTTAGGCTTTTATTAGTATAGAAAAGGGGAGGGCACTAAATGAAGTTAATCAAGAGAAATACAAAAAAATAAGAAGAAAGTAAATCGTTGCATACACATACATACTTAACAAATAACTATTTGAATATTTTCAACAACATAATAAAACTTGCTCATTACTATAAACTTACTTATTAAAAATAAGAATCAATGATCTTGACATGCATATAAAGGCCTAGGACCTATGTTGTCATTTCATGTTTACATAATTTTATGTTTACATAAGCTAAACAAATTAACTATTTAAACTTTAGCTAACGAACTTATTAAGAAAGTCATTAAACTTAACACAAGTGAACCTAAAGATCACTAATTCCGTGTAGTTAGAAGCATAAAACTCTGGGTGGTTGTTAAGTACACTTCCGTGGTGGTAACGAGCAAAAAAAATATTTAAATATCAATTTTCATATAGCCAATATAATGAAAAAAACGTCTTTGTGCCCCCGGCCCCCATGACTGAATTGCAACTTTTTTACACAAATGATCGTCGTGAGAGGCTACTCAACAACTTCCCAAAGCTTCATGCTTCTACCTACACGCGAAGTTGGAGAATTCAATTATTGATGAGTCAGTTTTTTATATAAGAAAAAAACTACATAGCCTATGACCTGTCCCGGGTCAAATGAAGGTCCCATGCAAAATTTCAGCACCTAGGTCCAACGGTGTGGCATTCTATGAGTAACAAAACAAACAAAAGAAACAAACAAACAAACTTTCATCTTTATATATTAGATGGGGTTTTACCGCTTTGGGAATGTCAATGTTTGACTGTTGCACAGTGCGCACTATTTTGACACATGCTTGGTGTGACGTAGTTTGGTGTGGGATGACGTCAATAGAGAGATATGCTAGAGGGACTATTTTGTAGTGGAGAGCACGCACAGTGTTGTTATTATTTTGCCTTGAAGGATTTCTTTGTTCAATTAAAATATTGATTCTTCTGATGGTGTTTTTACTTATTGAGTTGAAGCCTTGTGAGTCATAAAAATCATTAGAACTTGACATTCTTAAGAAGAACAAATGAAATTAATCTCTTTAGAATGTGTTTTTTAAGATTTTACAATAACTAACCTTACCTATCCAAACTTGAAGTAGTTAACAAGTTTATATATTAGCCTATCTAATACCTTTCAGCCATTTAGTGGTGCTAATAGAATAAATTAAATTCATCTGTTCATTGATGTTTAGAAGGATGAATTAAATACATATATTTATTGATCCGGTGAAGGTTAAATTAAATTAATCTCTTCTGAATATTTTTTTTGGATCTTATAATCAATACAAAATATCACTAAACAAATTATATATCCAAAACTTAAATTAACACTTCACCTGTTTTACAAATGTCTAAACACAATTGATGTGTCCGAATTAAACAAATAGTCATGGGGTAGCAAAATTTAAACTAATTTAATAATTTACTTATAAGTTACTTATTTATCTAAGTTACTTATAAGTTTATTGATGCTAAAAGAGAAAAAACCTTCAGTATGGTATTTAAGAAGAAAGTTTAACAAAGGGAAATAATTAAAAGCAGTTGTACACTAAAACAATATATAAGCTATTATGTTCCAATCTTTCTTCAGAGAAATCATGCCCCCAAAAAGAAAAACTCAATTCGGTCGTGTTTCTAAAACGGCAAAGAAGCAAGCCTTACATAGAGAAAATGAAACAAATGAACAAACACAGGCAAGACTTGCTGTTGAGAGAGAAAGAGTTTCAATCAGAAGAGCTAATGAAACCAGTGAACAAACACAGGCAAGACTTAATGATGAGAGAGAAAGAGTTTCCATCAGAAGAGCTAATGAAACCTGTGAACAAACACAGGCAAGACTTGATGATAAGAGAGAAAGAGTTTCAATCAGAAGAGCTAATGAAACCAGTGAACAAACACAGGCAAGACTTGATGATGAATTAGAAAGAGTTTCAATCAGAAGAGCTAATGATACCAGTGAACAAACACAGGCAAGACTTGATGATGAATTAGAAAGAGTTTCAATCAGAAGAGCTAATGAAACCAGTGAACAAACACAGGCAAGACTTGATGATGAGAGAGAAAGAGTTTCAATCAGAAGAGCTAATGAAACCAATAAACAAACACAGGCAAGACTTGATGAAAAAAGAGTCAGACCTTCAATGAGAAGAGAAAATGCAACAAATGAACAAACCCAAATAAGACTTGCAGACCAGAGAAATGGAAATTTAAACAGAAGAAGAAATGAAATGCAGCAAGACCTAAAAGGTGCTGCTCATCAATATGACCCAGATATTCCATACCATCAACATGAAAAGGTCAACATTGGTGAGATGAACTTGATCTGCAAGCATTGCAGTGCATTTAAATGGAAAGATGAGCACCCTGGAATGTGCTGTTCAAATGGCAAAGTTAAACTAGAGACTCTGCAACATCCACCTGAGCCACTTGATCATTTGCTTCAAGGTGTATCTCAAACGTCTAAACGCTTCCTAGCCAACATCAGAAAATACAACTCATGCTTTCAAATGACATCTTTTGGTGCCAGCAAAGAAATTCGTGAACAAGGATTCATGCCAACATTTAAAGTTCAAGGCCAAATTTATCACAGGGCTGGATCTCTGCTGCCAGCTGAAGGCGAACCTCAGTTTCTGCAGATCTATTTCATGGGAGACCAAGCTAGAGAAGTCCAACAAAGATGTGCAAACTTTCCAGACTTGCAACAAAATGTTGTTTTGGAGTTGCAAGAACTCCTACATGCAAACAATGCCTACCTTCAAATTTTCAAGACAGCTCTAGAAAGAATGCCAACTGATGAATACAAAGTTGTGATACGAGCTGACAAAGCACCAAGACATGAACACCAAAGGCGGTTCAATGTACCAACATTTGATGAAGTGGCCATTGTCATGGTAGGAAATGAATTTGACAGACGTGACATTGTCCTTCAAAAGCGAAACAACCTTCTCCAAAGAGTTGCAGAAACTCATCGCTCTTATGATGCTCTGCAATACCCCCTAATGTTTTGGCAAGGTGAAGATGGGTACTCCTTTGGCATTCCTCAGACAAACCCAGACACGGGAAACAATGTTTTGGGTAAAAAGGTTACAGCAATGGACTTTAATGCATATCGAATCATGATTCGCAGTGGTGAAGATAACCATCTCTTGAAATTTAGACAGCTGTTCCATCAATTCATCGTAGATATGTACGCGAAAATTGAAAGTGAACGCTTGCTCTACATCCGTCTAAATCAAAAGAAGCTGAGAGTTGAAGACTACATTCACCTCAGAGATGCCATTGCAAATGATGCCAATCCAAATGATCTGGGGAAAATGGTTATCTTGCCAGCAACATTTACAGGAAGTCCAAGACACATGCATGAGTACACTCAAGATGCTATGACTTATGTCAGAAATCATGGAAGGCCAGATTTGTTTATCACCTTTACATGCAATCCACTATGGCAAGAAATTCAGGCTCATCTTTTACCTGGCCAATCAGCAGTGGATCGACATGATTTGGTTGCTAGAGTCTTCAAACGAAAACTATCAAAATTAATGGGAGTCATTACAAAAAGTCATGTCTATGGTGAAACGAGATGCTGGATGTACTCAATTGAATGGCAGAAGAGAGGCTTACCCCATCCACACATCCTAATCTGGCTGATGAAAAAATTACGACCTAATCAACTTGACAATGTAATCTCAGCAGAAATACCAAACTCTACACAAGATAATTTTTTGTTTAAAATTGTTGTGAAAAATATGCTGCATGGACCCTGTGGAAACTTGAACAGAAACTCTGCTTGCATGGTTGATGGGAAATGCTCAAAAAAATATCCAAGGAATTTGATACAAGAAACTAAAACTGGTGAAGATGGCTATCCTGTGTACAGACGCCGTAAACCAGGAGATTGTGGTTTTACTGCAAAAATCAAAATGAAGGTTGGTTCAACATATCAAAAAATAGAAATGGACAACAGATGGTTGGTTCCCTACACTCCAATTTTGACAAAAATGTTTCAAGCTCACATAAATGTCGAATCTTGCCAATCTGTCAAGGCCATCAAATACATCTGCAAGTACGTCAATAAAGGAAGTGACCAGGCCGTTTTTGGTCTTGAAGGAAACCAAGAGAATCCAGATGAGGTGCAAAAATTTCTAATGGGTCGTTACATCAGCAGTAATGAAGCAGTCTGGAGAATTTTGAATTTCCAAATTCATGAACGGTATCCAACAGTTGTTTACTTGAGTGTTCATCTTGAAAATGGGCAAAGAGTATACTTCAACCAAGAAAATATATATCATCAAATTCTGGAGCCACCAAGAACAACTTTGACAGCTTTTTGTCAACTGTGCCAACAAGATGACTTTGCAAAAACCATTCTCTATTGTGTGGTTCCAAGGTACTATACTTGGAATGCTTCTCAAAAATTATTTAAACGCCGAAAACAAGGAGCAGATGTTGAATATCATCCAGGGATAAAATCTTCAGATGCATTGGGACGTGTGTACACCGTTCACCCATCTAATGCAGAATGCTTCTTTTTGAGGATGCTACTTCATGTTGTTAGAGGACCAACATCCTACACTGACTTAAAAACTGTTGATGGTCATGTGTGTGCTACATTTAGGGAAGCTTGCCAAATGCAAGGGCTACTAGAAAACGATCACCATTGGGTCTTGACCATGGAGGAGGCATGTACATCTCAATCACCTACCCGTTTGAGACATCTGTTTTCAATTTTGCTGACAACATGCTCTGTTTCTAATCCACTTGCTCTCTGGGATACATTTAAAACAGATTTGAGTGAGGACATTATGTTGCAAACTAAGAGAGAGAATCAAACACTGCTAATTGAGTTCTCTAATGAGATTTACAAAAGGTGTCTTATGTTGTTGGAGGATTTGTGTGTATCAATGTCAGGAAGGAACCTTGACCAGTTTGGGTTACCAACGCCTCAAAGAAATGAAAACAATCTTCAGAATAGTGAAATTCTACGAGAACAAAATTATAACACAAATGAATTGATGGCCTATGTCTCAGAAAATCAACCACGTTTAGTTGAGGATCAAAGAGCTGCCTACATTCACATCTTAGAACTGGTTACCTCAAAAAAAGGTGGAATCATATTCCTTGATGCTCCAGGAGGTACAGGTAAAACATTTGTGATCAATTTGCTCTTGGCTACAATCAGACGAGACAAAGGTATTGCTATAGCCGTTGCTTCTTCTGGCATAGCATCAACATTGCTTGCAGGGGGTAGAACAGCTCATTCTGCCTTCAAGTTACATTTGAACATGAACCATTCTGAGAATGTAACCTGCAACATATCAAAAGGATCAGGAAAGGCCAAGGTACTAGAACAGTGTTCTCTCATTGTCTGGGATGAGTGTACAATGTCACACAAGCGAGCTCTTGAAGCCTTGAACAACTCTCTTCAGGATTTAAAAGGAAACACAAAACTAATGGGAGGAACAGTTGTGGTATTAGCTGGAGATTTTCGACAAACTTTGCCTGTCATTCCAAGGTCAACACCAAGCAATGAGTTGAATGCCTTCCTCAAAGCTTCAACTCTGTGGAAACAGGTCAAGAAAATGACTCTGACCACCAACATGAGAGTCCATTTACATGGAGATAATGCAGCAGGCTACTTCTCACATCAATTGCTTCAACTTGGCGATGGAAAGTGGCAGGTAGACCCAGCATCAGGAACAGTTTATTTCCCATCAAATTTTTGCACTGTAGCAAAGTCACTTGAAGAGTTGAAACTTGCCGTTTTTCCAAACATCCAAGACCAGTTTAAAAATCCTGAGTGGTTGTGCGAAAGGGCCATTCTTGCTCCAAAGAATTCAAGTGTCAACAGCATCAATTCTCAAATTCACAATTTTCTACCAGGCATTTCAAAAAACTACAAATCTATTGATACGGTTACAGATCCGGCCCAAGCTGTTTACTATCCAACAGAATTTTTGAATTCATTAGATCCTCCTGGCATGCCATCACATAACTTGGAACTTAAAATCGGAGCTCCTATCATACTTCTGAGAAATTTGGATCCCCCTAAACTATGCAATGGAACACGATTGAGCATCAAGCATCTCTTACCTCATGTAATAGAAGCCACAATTTTGACAGGCTGCGCCAAAGGAGAAGATGTCTTCATCCCAAGAATTCCAATAATACCAACAGATATGCCTTTTGATTTCAAGCGCCTCCAGTTTCCAATCAGGCTTGCATTTGCCATGTCTATCAACAAGGCACAGGGACAGTCTTTAAAAGTGGCAGGCATTGTACTTGAGGAAGCATGCTTTGCCCACGGACAGCTATATGTGGCATGTTCTAGAGTTGGGTCACATACAAATCTTTTCATTTTTGCACCAGACGGAAAAACCAAAAATATAGTCTATCGACAAGCCTTAATATAAGCAATATATAAATTACATGTACTTATTTTTAATTACATTTCAATTTATTTTTTAAATTGTTTTTCAATGAATGAATTGAAATAATTTTTTTTAAAAATCTGTTGACTATTATTTTAATCGTGCGACGCCGGGTAACCCGGCTAGTTATAAAATAAAAAAAAGAATAGGGGCGCCGTAGGCGCCCTGCAACCCCTATTATAAAATACTTTGTGTACATTTCAGAAAGTTTAATATTTCGTATTTATCAAACAAGGACAAGTTAGTTGGGCTTTTGAAAAAGGTGGGCGCCGTAGGCACCCTAAAAAAAGTGCATTTTTTATAAAATAAATATATTTCAGCTGAAAACTTCCGTCATTTTTGACGGGTGTACGCTAGTATAATATAGTTGTTGGAAAGTAGAAATAAATGGAAAGACGAGGGAATCAAAATTAGGAAATGGTCGAGAGAGACACAAGTCGGTAATTTTGCTTTCGAAGATTGGTGAAAAGAGAGAGATGCAAAGAGAAAGATTTAGATAGATCTACGTTTTTTGATACGGAGATAAACAGAGACTGGCAACTAAACAGAGAGAAATTTAAGAATGTTAGAGAACTGAAAACAAGAGACACTGGTTAAGAGTAACAGTAAGGCAGATAGACTACAGAGAAAAAAATAAAGAGTAATTACCGTCCATTTATGTGCACTAGAGAGACAGAAAGAGTGAGAGAAAGCGATGGAATGTGAGAAAGATAAGGTATTATCACAGTGCATTTATGTGCACTAGAGAGACAGAAAGAGTGAGAGAAAGCTAGTGTGGGGGAGGAAGATAAAGAGAGATATGTACACGTGGGAGTAATGTGAAGGTTAAAACAACTTGTCAAATGTCACAGAGTAGACGGCTCAAAATAGGACCATCGTCCCCGGATGTACGTAATGGGAAGTGACGTATTGACGACATGGGGTTAAATAAGTCCTTGTGCTTAGTACTTGAAACACTTTTCTTTACTCTCCACCGTCTTGGACATCCCGAGCATAACAATTGATAATTTCATTGAGATCAGCATGTCCTTAAAATAGAAGGACTGAATTCTCTGGTAGATGAATTTGTCCTGGCAGTTTCGAGGTGGGGGTTAGAAGTGTTTAGCACTGAAGCCCCACAATTCCTCAACTAAAAATCAAGTCTCAAAACAAGACAATGTTGTATGGCACTTCTCATCATATGGAGCAGGCTGCATGGCACTGCTCAGCAGATGGAGCATTTTGTGTGGCACTGCTGAGCAGACGGAGCAGGCTGTATGGCACTGCTCAGCAGATGGAGCAGGCTGTATGGCACTGCTCAGCAGATGGAGCAGGCTGTATGGCACTGCTCGGCAGATGGAGCAGGTTGACCAGGTGTTAGCCAAAGCTTAAAGAGGGTAATCTCAAGCTTCCAGAATATGTGTTTAGTTTAGATAGGATTTGTAGCACATCTGGTAGCCATGAAATAAATACACAGCCGTTTTTCTATTTATTGTATTTCCAAATATTATTAAGTTTAAAGTGGCGTGTGGGAAAATACGGGTGGAGTTGAGAGAAGATTGCGGTCTTGTTATTACTTAATGCTCATGATTCTTTAAACGTTAAAACATCTGATAGAAATGTGATATTTATGTAAGGTAAAATCTATTTAGACTTGTAAACAGCATCACACTTTATTTATGTTATATCCATTACAAATTTTGGATTCTCCCAAGAACTGTAAAGCGTTGGGCATCTTTCCAATATGCTCATGACTTTGGGCAATTGCCCATTCTGGCCATGACTTTTAACAACTGTCCAATGTGTCTTGTGCTTTAAGAAGAAGTTGTCATGACCACAAGTCTCGAGTTTTTTGTACGCATCTCGTGATTTTTATACACATCCCAAGTTATTTATACCATGCAACTCGTGTCCAATGTACAAATCACGTGATATCTGTACACATCTCGTGATAGCTGTACACATCTCGTGATAGTTGTACACATCTCGTGATATATGTACACATCTCGTGATATCCGTACACATCCTAAGTTATTTATACCCAACTCGTGCCCCATGTTATACACATATCCGGACGCATGTTTTTGTTTTATTTATGTTTTGTTATTGTCACGAACGTCGCGTCATCTATTCTCGTGGTATCATAAAATACATCGTTTCTCCAGCTCAGCTCTCGTCTCTGGTTTCAGACAGAGAACAAATGATTTCTCTGACTCTACGCCCACTGGAGAGCAATAAACACTGTGTTGTCCTTTCCTCTCTCTGGGAACAATCCCTGTTTGATTCTTCATTATCCTACTATAGTACCCATCTGATCTCCAGCTTTTGATATCTTTTGTTTATCGCCGCTTGTTTTATGACGTCCATTAGAACATAACACCTCTCTCTCCCTCTCCCTCTCTCTCTCTCACGCTGCCCCTCTCTCTCCCCCTTTTCTCTCTCCCCCTCTCTCTCTCACGCTGCCCCTCTCTCTCCCCCTTTTCTCTCTCCCCCTTTCTCTCTCGCTCTTTCTCTCTCGCTCTTTCTCTCTCCCCCCTCTCTCTCTCCCTCCCTCTCTCTCTCCCTCTCTCCCCCTCCCTACATCTCTCTCCCCCTCTCTCTCTCTCCCCCTCTCTCTATCCCCCTCTCTCTCTCCACGTCTCTCTCCCTCTCTTTATCCCTTTCTCTATCCATCTCTCTCTCTTCTCTCCCTCTCTCTCCTCTCTCCCTCTCTCTCCCTCTCTCTCCCTCTCTCTCGCCCTCCCTCTCTCTCTCTCTCCCTCTCTCTCTCTACCTCTCTCTCTCAAAGGTTTATTATATAATACGTTATCGACCATTACTTACTTATATATACTTACACAAAATTTGGGAGCCATGGAATTACCGCGACTTAACCGATTTCACGAAATAATGACTCGAACCTTAACGGGATCTATATATGCGTTTTAAGAATATAATTAATCAAAATTAATCGATACAATTTTTTTCCCGATTAATCGAACACATTTATTAAATTTTTTACTTTTGTTTTCCGCCTGCCCGAAGGACGACGAACGACAAGATTTTGAAGTTAATATAAGGGATTTAAAAATGACACACATCCCGTGATGCTATCGAGCTGAAATTTTGCACATAGACTTGTGTCACCTAACAATGCATTGTATTAAAATTTCAGATCGATCGAATGTACCGTAATTAAATTATTCAATTTTTTAGTTTATCTATGTAAAACTATAATAGTGGTCGCTATTGTTTACATGTTAAGGGTCACTTGATTTCACGCCACCGAACGGCGACCACATCTCGTGTTTAACACCAGGATGCGTTCACTCAGTTTCAGGCTGTAAATGTTTGTCGCATTTGAAGATAATCAATATTTTTAGTTATGTCTTATATATAAGGGATTTATAGTCAAAAACTTTGTTTTCACGAGGTGGTTTAATTAAATCCCTTATATTAACTTCACCACCATCTCTCTCTCTCTCTTTCTTTCTCTCTCTCTCTCTCTCTCTCTCTCTCTCTCTCTCTCTCTCTCTCTCTCTCTCTCTCTCTCTCTCTCTCTGTCGTTCGTCGTCGGGCAGGCGGAAAAGCAAAAGTAAAAAATGACACACTTTCCGTGGCGCTATCGAGCTGAAATTTTGCACATAGACTTGTGTCACCTAAAACTAAATTGTATCAAACTTTCAGATCGATCGAATGTACCGTTATCAAATTAATGCATTTTTAGTTTATGTCTATAAGCTATATGTAGCGTTCGCTATTGTTTACATTTTTACGGATCACTTGAATTCACGCCTGCCATCGATGACCACATCTCGTGTTTAACATCAGGAGGAGTTCACTCAGTTTCAGGCTGTAAATGTTTGTCGCGTTGAAACATAATTAATACTTTAAGTTCTCTCTTATATATAAGGGATTTATATTCAAAAACATTGTTTTTACGGGGTTGTTTATAAATCCCTTATATTAACTTCACCGTCTTGTCGTGATCGGTCGGTCGGTCGGTCGGGCGGAAAAACAAAAGTAAATAAAAAGAACCCGTAAAAGAACAAGTTTTTGGCTATAAATCCTTTGTGTACGAGACATAACTAAAAGAATGTTCATTATAATACGCACCGCAAGACAATCCAAAAATACAAAATTTTAGTTATGTCTCGTAAAACGTGTTTAATATAATGCGCACTGATCGGGAATATGTTTATAAAAAGTATTTTCAATATAATACGCACCAAATCGTGCAACAGGAAAGTAATAATGAAAAGGTCGTTCAATATAATACGCACCACGACACTCCATCTAAAAAATTTAACATGATACATAGAGATAAATAAAATAATCTAAAAATTCAATAATTTAATTACGGTTCATGCGATTGATTTGAAATTTTAATACATCGTTTTTATCATCGGCACGAGTCGGCCTGCTAACTTTTAGCTCGCTAGCTTACGAGGAAGTGGGTTAAAAATCGATCCAAAGTTTTTTTCGAAAAACAAGCGCCCAAAACAGTCACCACGAGTTAATATAAAGGATTTTTTTAAACTGTAAAAAACAAAGTTTTTGACTATAAATCCTATATGTACGAGACATAACTAAATCTAAATAATCGCTAATTTCGATAAAAGCCAAAAATTAATAAGTGTTACTTATGGCATCATAACTTTTAATAAAATTTATTATTTCATAAGCACATGTAAGTCGTATTAAACTTTTTTGTTGAAAATATAAATAACACTGGGATGTCTCCTTTATATGTCATCTTTTAACCAACTACGCAAAAAGACAAGTGTGTTGACATTATTTGGTTCAAGTAATGAGCGGGTCTAATATAACCAGCCGAGCAGAACAATCATTCACATGGAACTGAGGTAACTGGTATGTACAAAACGGTCTTGGCAAGGAATGACATCATCGGATATCGGTGTTTATTAAGTTTCCACCACTGTAGAGGGTTAAATGATTCAGGAACTTTCATCTCCATTGTGTAGCGCAGTAATTCATCAGAAGAGCTGTCGTCATTTTCTGTCTCTGAATCAGACTCCATTACTGCCATAAGCTTAATACGCTTTTCATTTTGGTTCGATAAGTAGGGGAAGTGTTAGAACCATGGTAGGCAAACTTTATCAACATTTTGAACATTCCTGTCAGTCAATAATTAATCGACCCACCATTTATAAATGTACTTGAAGTCAAAAAGTAAAAATATTTCGGCCGATAAATATAAAATAATTTCCGGACGATTACACGAACATTTTGGATTTAAAATATTAACTGACGTGATTGTTTAAAATATTGATAAAGGTTATTGTGTCCATTGAGAGAAATCGTTTCCCTACCATG
The DNA here is from genome assembly GCA_944989445.1 of Ampullaceana balthica. NCBI lineage: Eukaryota > Metazoa > Mollusca > Gastropoda > Lymnaeidae > Ampullaceana > Ampullaceana balthica. Next base: position 313,032 of record CALYLW010000136.1, on the reverse strand, counting down.
TAATGTTCCCTCTTAGTCTAGGCGTCGTTGGTCCGTGTGCAAATTTTTAAAAAAAACTCGTGTACAAATTTGCACAACATCCATTTTTTGTGCAATATTTTACAAAATTTGCTGCGCGCTGATTCTAAACGCCTGTGTGGCTTCGGTCAAATATCTGCGCAGCCGAGCTGCTTAAAGGGAACATTTCTACCATGGTTCTAACACTTCGCTTACAAATCACCTGCAAACCAAACATCTACTACAGTATCAGAAACTTCAGCCTAGACCAGGGGTCGGGAAACCATGGCTCGCGAGGCAGATTTGGCTCTATTGATGGCTGCATCTGGCTCTCAGAAAAATGTTCGATTATAAAAACCCGTATATTCCCCTCATTTGATATACATATTAATTGCAAATTTTAACGGAACAGCATAACAATATTATGAAAAATAATTCAGAGACATAATTATTGTACTTTTAGTGTTGAAATTACAAAAACATGCACACATTTTCTTGAATTTTTAGTTTTAAACTTTATGTATGGCTCTCACAGAGCTACCTTTTCAAAATTTGAGGTGTTTATGGCGCTGTAATAAACAAAAAAGTTTCCCGACCCCTGGCCTAGACAATCTAATGCTATCTGAACGATTATTCAGCTCGCTGGTTATATTGTCAATAAGACCCGCTCATCACTTGAACCAAATAATGTCAATACACTTGTCTGTTTGTGTTGTTGGTTAAATGATGTCATATAAAGAAGACATTCCAGTGTTAGTTAGATTTTCAACAAGTACGTTTAATAAATGCTACTTATGACACCATAAATTCAATTTTTGGCTTTAATCGAAATTATTGATTAATTAATCGTTAATTTTTCAAAGGTTAACGATTAAATTAAAATTAATATAATATATATACTAATATATATATATATATATATATATATATATATATATATATATATATATATATGTAATCAGTCTAAATTATGCGTTACACCCACTTTATGCCCTACGTAGTATATTTCTATTGAACCATTGACAATTTAAAAGAGAAAAAACATGATTACGTGTGTTTGTTTCCTCTAGAATGTTGTCAGTTATTTCTAGCGGGGGAGGGGTCAGAGAGGTTGGAGATGAGATCAAATATAAAAACTAGTTTGAACTGCAAACCAAACATCCGACACTGTCGCTCAACAAAAGAAAAACATAATATTCCCATTTAAGCAACTACAAACGTCCCAGCAGACACAAGATTAACCATATGAACTGGGAACGTTTTTATTAAATCCCTTATATTAACTTCACCGCCGTCTCTGTCTCTCTGTCGTTCTGTCGTCATCTCATGGGCGGGTCGAAAAACAAAAGTAAAAAATGACCCACTTCCCGTGATCCGATCGAGCTGAAATTTGGCACAAGGACCCGTCTCACCTAACAATGCATCATATCAAAATTTCAGATCGATCGAACGTACCGTAATTAAATGTATGCCTTTTTAGTTTATCCTTATATAACGTATGTAATTCAAACTCACTGTTTGTCATTGTTTTATTTTTTCACGGGATTATTCAGTCACGCGTTGACGCGACCCATCAAAGTACCGGCGTGCTTTTGTTTACATTTTACGTGTCACGCTGAGCTCGGTCAAGCGATCGGTGACCAGACTCCCCCCCCCCAGGGTTATGAAGCAAATTTGAGTTAAGACAGATTCAGTCTGTAAATATTTGTAAATACTTTTAGTTATGTCTCATATATAAGGGATTTATAGTCAAAAACTTTGTTTTTGTGGGTTTGTTTTATTTTAGTATCCTGCTCCGGATCGCTCAGGATGAACTAACTACCCTTGATACTGGACATAAGCGGACAAGAGGACGCATAAGGTTAACTAATTACAGGTAAATAAAACTCGTTTTAAAAAAATGAGTTCGGTCGTGTCCAACCTGAAGCCCTGATCTCCTATGTGGGGCACACGACCACGTCATGTCTTGACCCGTCCACATCGGCGCCAGATACTCATTGAGCCGTGTCCTGCCTTCATAAAATATGGAGCACAAGCCAATGTTCTGTAAATAGGGGAATCCCCAGAGCCGCTCCAACAGGGGACGGAAAAAAACTGCATTTTAGAGTCAGGCTGTTGGGGCTTGTGAACATTTTGTGAGTCCTGTTGTTGGGGGACCAATGGCTTGTGAACATTTTGTGGGTTTGGCTGTTTGGGTTGAACCCATGGCTTGTGAACATTTTGTGAGTTTGGTTGTTTGGGGAACCATGGCTTGTGAACATTTTGTGAGTTTGGTTGTTGGGGAAAGCATTGCTTGTGAACATTTTTTTAAGTTTGGTTGTTGGGGGAACCATGGCTTGTGAAAATTGTATGAGTTTGGTTGTTGGAGGAACCATGGCTTGTGAACATTTTGTGAGTGTGGTTGTTGGGGGAACCATGGCTTGGTGAATATTTTGTGAGTTTGGTTGTTGGGGGAACCATGGCTTGTGAACATTTTGTTACTTTGGTTGTTGGGGGAACCATGGCTTGTGAAAATTTTGTGAGTTTGGTTGTTGTGGGAACCATGGCTTGTGAACATTTTGTGAGTTTTTGTTGTTGGGGGAACCATGGCTTGTTAACATTTTGTGAGTTTGGTTGTTGGGGGAACCATTGCTAGTAAACATTTTGTGAGTCTGGTGCAAGAAGACGGGAGGTGATAATGGCTTTCTTCTATGGCGCTAACACCATCCATACTAGCCCAACATTCCCGTTGCGATCAGGTGTTTAAAATATCTCTTAAATAAATAAAGTCTTAAAATGTTTCTTAATGTGTCTTATTGTTCCACAATTTTGGTGCAGCCGATTCAAAGGAGTATATGCCGAGGGACTTCCTCGTGCGTCCATCCCCTTTGGGAATGCAGCCCCTTTAGAGATACATGTTCCGATGTTATTTCCCGCAAATGCTGCGGCGCTGATTAATCTAAACAACCGTTAGTCAGTGTGGTCTACTCGCCCAGTCACATGAAGCCAGTGCAGATCCTTAACTGCCAGTTTGATGTGGCCTGACTTCTTCATCCCCAATACAATTCGTGCTGCAGCGTTTTGTACATTCTTGAGCCTCTGCAGTTGGTTGTTGGCAATCCACACAGACTACTGAGGTAGCTCGCTACAGGATTTTTCTGTCTTTGTATATCCATCTCAATGTTCCTTGGGACCAGTGGCGTCACTAGGGGGTTGCGGTGGGGGGCGGGCCGCCCCGGGTGACACCATCACAAGGGGTGACACCAAAACGTAAAATTCTGCATGTTCCCGTTATTTGGCACTTAAAGATTCAGAGGAGTTCTATGGGGTAAGCCTTGAAGGGGTGACACCATGAGCTACCGCCCCGGGTGACACCAACCCTAGTGACGCCTCTGCTTGGGACTCTACGAAGGAAAATACCTTTCCTCTCTCCCCTCTCTTTCTCTCTGTCTCTTTTTTCTCTTCTCACGTCTCATTTGATTACCCCTACGTAGTCTTTCCGTGGTCTCTTCATTATTTTTTAAAAAATTAACAATATTTGAAGTAATAATTTGATAGTAAGAGCCACTTGTTCTAATATAATATTCAATAAATAACCTAGATAAAGTCTCAGCAAAGAGAGATTTTTAAAAAATACAAGCGCGTATAGTGTTTAGAATTTTCTTTTGCTATCCATAATTTTACATTTTGACTTAAGTTCAGTTAAAAGGAAAGGGTTGGATCTTAAAATCTTCATATATAATTCACCTAAACGAGTATATGCAAATAAGCATGACGAATGACCCTCGATGGGGTCCACCGATCACAGTTGGCAAGCGTAGTGGGATGAAAAGAAAGCAACAACAACAAAAAAGGGGGGGGGGAATGGCAACGATGCTTCTTGCGTTCACTTGCGTTGTTCCTTCACAGAATAACATATGATTTGTAGTGTAGTGGTTATCACGTCCGCCTTGCACGCAGACAGTCATGAGTGAACATTTTATTTTATTAATTTTTAAAAATGTTTGTTACTGATTTTCTTCTGCATTACTTCGTGTTGCTGTTTGTGTCCTGTCTCTCACCCCCACCCGTTTTTGCACTATGATTAGCATGTCTGCGGCGTATGCTACGCCGCGGATCGTATCTCGTATTACTATAATTCAGGTGCTTTAAAAACTGGTATGCTTTAGTGATAGACCTTTTTATGTGATGTATATGTGATACCTTGTTATGTAAGGTACTTCCTGGTTCTGTGATATATTCGTGATACTAGGTACTGTGATATATTCGTGTTACTTGGTACTGTGATATATTCGTGATACTAGGTACTGTGATATATTCGTGTTACTTGGTACTGTGATATATTTGTGATACTTGGTACTGTGATACGGTGACAAGGAAGGCATGCCCAGTGATAGTTTCACAATCAAAGATGTATAATCCTACAACAAAGAAACAGATCAGTTCTGGTAGACTTCAAACTCGTTACCATGGCAACGCCAAGAGAAGCCATGCCAAATTTGTTTTCCTCTCTCGCCTCTCGCATGAATTGTTCCGTTTGTATGTATTTCGCGGAATTGATTCGCAACCGATTAAACATTTTAATGGTCACATGATTTCATAGAGCTTTCTAATCGGCGGCTAGTGGGTCATAGAGGATTTTTGAAGTTATACTTTTTTTGAAGTTACAATATAAATAATGTGTTACATTTGAGCTTAGATTTGAATTGACAGCGTGAAAACTCTAATGGCTCTACAAAAAATTCAGACACATTGACATTTAGCTTCTTCTGAAACGCATTTATTTTTTTTAAAAATTCAAAATTTATAAGTCGTTTATCAACACATTGTAACAAAAGGTCGCCACGGTAACCGTTGTAATACTTGTCCATATGTAATCGAAATTGACAGTATTTCTTTCCCTCTTGAAAAAATTTAAAAAAGATAATGGTTTTGTACTATACTACTTTTTGAAGTTACTACAGTACCAATATTTATTAACGTCATATAAAGCACTATAGAGGAGAAATATTTGAGAAATATTAAAAAAAAACAACAACAACAACAGAATAAGATAGAGATTAAGAATGAGATAAAGGAAGAGGGGGAGAGAAACCAAGTGAGTGGGGAGAATAACAGAGAAACGGATTCTCAGAGATGGGGAAAATGAAATAGAAGGTGAGAGAAATAGAGAGAAGGAGCGATAAATCTAAAATGAATCTTCCTAGCGAGAGGGGAAAATTTCTAAACTATTATTGACATTCTCTTGTGGACTCTATTAAAAGTGTAATCAGACACTACTGCCTGGTAATTTAACACCATAAAATCTGCGTCACAATTTAACAGTGTGTTGTGAAAACGGTTTTTTTTTCGAAAGCATTAAATGTACTTTAAAATATGCTCAAATCATACGGGTTCCGAGTTGGTATTTTGTTAAAAAATAGAGAAATATGGATTTGTTAAATGTAATAAAACCAACGTTCATTTCTTTGTATGATAACGATGATTGTCCTTAACTGTCAATCATAACATCACCGTGCTTCAAGGTATGTAGTTAGACAACAACACTATGGCAATTACCCAGCTCCCGAATGGGTACCTAACACTAGTTAGGCGGCTGGGTAATGCGTGGAACCCACAAAGGCCGTGGCCTGGGAACGCTGCATCACTTGCCAACAGATCATCTGCCATGGTCTGTGGACGCAATTATCTTTTGCTCTTCATAGTAGCACTGATCCAGGGGAGATTATCCTGATACCCGGATATTCAAGGTACCCTTAAACCCGGCTGATACTCGGACCCGGAACTGGAAAATGAATTGTGCCCTCATGTTGTCCTCTCATGTCCTGTGTTTTATTTCATGTCCTACGTGTTCTCTAATGTCCTATGTTGTCCTATGTTGTCCTCTCATGTCCTAAGTTGTCCTATGTTGTCCTCTCATGCCCTATGTTGTCCTCTCATGTCCTATGTTGTCATCTCATGTCCTAAGTTGTCCTATGTTGTCCTCTCATGCCCTATGCTGTCCTTTCATGTCCTATGTTGTCCTCTCATGTCCTCTGTTGTCCTCTCATGTCCTGTGTTTTCTTTCATGTCCTACGTGTTCTCTCATGTCCTATGTTGTCCTATGTTGTCCTCTCATGTCCTATGTTTTCCTATGTTGTACTCTCATGTCTTATGTTGTCCTCTCATGTCCTATGTTGTCCTTTCATGTCCTATGTTGTCCTCTCCTGTCCTTCTATGTCGTCCAGCCCAAACGCGAGAAATGAAATAAATGTGGATGTTGAGACCCAGCACCTAGGACAGGGGGCGGCAACCTTTTGAGACGGTGGAGCCAAAAGTTACAATTTACAAAAATGCCCAGTTTTTCAAGAGCCACTAACTTGAGTTTTGAAAATAAAATAATACAATTATTTACTATTTGCGCATGGAACTAGAGAGCCGCATCTTAACATCAAAAGAGCCACATCTTCACATCAAAAGAGCCACATGTGGCTCGCAAGCCGCAGGTTGCCCCCCTGCCCTTGGGCGTAATTTGGGGTAACACAACTTACTAAGCTGAGACCTACTCTTAAAACTCAATGAAATGGGTCAATAAAAACTAGACGCTAATGAGAGATCAGCCTGAAATTGAGAACCTACGAAACAAATGTATTTTTATGAACAATATCAATCTCCAAAACATCAGATCCGCTGGACCATGACTTTGCTGCGGTCATGCTGTGTGCACCCTTTCGTGCTCTCAACGATGTACAGTCTACTACCACAGTAACAGATCTCTGAACAAGAGCTGTGAACTTTTGACAGTTTATTGCATCTTGTAAAAACTCCAATATCTTCGTCCTCCAGCACACGGACGGTAAAACAAACACACAAGCAGACACACGTTTATTTTAACTTTATATATTGACCTTCAAGGTGCTTCGCAGTCAGTTGCCTATTTTCGTTACCCCTACCCCTCCGGCTATGCCTCTGCTATGAACCACCATTTAGAGCTTTTCTGTTGTTTTTTTTTGAGGTGGTAAGAATGTTATCTATGAAAATTTCTAGTTTTTAAAGTGTAGGTTAGCTTGGTATTTCATTTTCCTTGTTCACGCAAAAGAAATTTAAAATAAAAAACCAAAAAAATAATTAAAAAGTGTAATGCATATTAAGGTGTTAATCTTCTCATGTATGGCACTAATATATATATTTCACTTTTTTCTTTACTTCTCCAAAAAGTTGAAACGAACAATAATTTGAATGTTTTTAAAAAATATATATATTAAAAAAATAATTTTGCAAGGGCCCGTGGATACAGAAGCTTTAGAGAGAAATGAGTTGGAGATAACTGCATATGATAACTAGGACCACATGTGAGTGACAGCTTTAGAGAGAATTAAGTTGGAGATCACTGCATATGATAACTAGGACCACATGTGAGTGACAGCTTTAGAGAGAATTAAGTTGGAGATAACTGCATATGATAACTAGGACCACATGTGAGTGACAGCTTTAGAGAGAATTAAGTTGGAGATCACTGCATATGATAACTAGGACCACATGTGAGTGACAGCTTTAGAGAGAATTAAGTTGGAGATCACTGCATATGATAACTAGGACCACATGTGAGTGACAGCTTTAGAGAGAATTAAGTTGGAGATCACTGCATATGATAACTAGGACCACATGTGAGTGACAGCTTTAGAGAGAATTAAGTTGGAGATCACTGCATATGATAACTAGGACCACATGTGAGTGACAGCTTTAGAGAGAATTAAGTTGGAGATCACTGCATATGATAACTAGGACCACATGTGAGTGACAGCTTTAGAGAGAATTAAGTTGGAGATCACTGCATATGATAACTAGGACCACATGTGAGTGACAGCTTTAGAGAGAATTAAGTTGGAGATAACTGCATATGATAACTAGGACCACATGTGAGTGAGACTGCAATCAAGCTTTTAGATGGGAATAAAAATATGTCACAAAAGTATGGTATGAATAGGCCTCACAAGAAGTCACAGAACAATGAACGTCTCGGCAAAAAGCCGAACAAATGGAAAAAAACAAAGAAAAGTAACGTAGTATAATGTATGAAATCTTAGCTGCGATGTTATCCAAAACCAAATTTGATTGCTCTTTCTGGTTTTGGATAATACCGCAGCTAAGATTCCATTTCATTCCATTAGTTATTAGTTTTATTTGTTTGTGTCTATTTGTTTGTTGACGACGGCTTATTGGAGAAACGTTGTTTTTTGGGTGACGTCATGTCTGGCCTACGCATACCATGTTTTCATTTGTTAAAAATTCATAGGATAAATTGCAGTTTATTTTCAAAGTTTTAAATTTTAATGTGACCTTGACCTCAAAAATGAATGCTTCCTAAAAGAAATGTTGATTATTCTTTGTCGCCCGCCACACACACTTAAAAAAAATTTTAAAAGACAATTCCCTGATCGGATGTCAATCATTCCGTGCCAGCAATCTTACTTCTGGTCTTGCGCCTTGCCTGGAGCAGATTGATGAGTGAACGTTTGTTTGCAATGAACAATGAAGAATACTCAACTAAAAAATATATGCATTTCAAGTTTACAATAAGGAAATGTTCAATAACGAAATGTTCAACTAAAAAAAAATTGTCCGGCTTTCAATTTTTTGCAGTGATTCCAAATGGCTTGACATTTACAAAGATTACAACGTGAGATAATCTTTTAATTAAGCATTTAAGAACGATACTCATCTCTATAACCCCCCCACCCCCCCCCCAAAAAAAAACACTGATTTTTTTTAAACGTCTTACCTTGCCATTATTTTTTTTAAAATTGTTTTGTGACTTAGTCTTTTAGAGGCGTGTCATTTTGTGGTCGCAGGATTTTTCCTGTTTTCACTAACCGCATGGTGTTACCGTCGTTCGGTCATATTTCATGATTACAGCTAACTTGTTTTGTAAAAAATATAGTCTTATTGAAGAAATCTGCTGTAGTTATTCGATGTCTCTCACAGTGCTGGATTAACCTATTTGCTAAACAAGCTATATGTAGGGCCCATGCCTTCTTGGGGGGCCCCATATTTTTTTCTTCATTTGTCACTTACACAGAATATCTGTACTTCGAAAGGGCTCCCATATCTCAAATAGCTTAGGGCCCCATCAAGTCTAAATCCAGCCCTGGTCTCTAATGGGTGGGGAGGCGCGAGGTCAGATGGAGATGCTCAAATGTTGGGACCCCTCCATGCAAGCTCCCACTCCTTGCATTCCTAAGAGCCCCCCTTCAGTCAGTGAAGTCACGGACTCACAGTGAAACATAATGAAAATCGCCTTTTAAAAAGTTGGTCTTACGTTCATTTTCTTAAATTTAAAAAAAACAGCTGCTGGCTTAATTTTATTGATCTTGTAAAACATTCCCTTTTCATTGGATAACTTTAGACCAATCAGATTGACTCATTTTGAATTCAAATCAAGTTCTGTTTTCTTTCGTTTTTTTTTAAAATTTATTTATTTTAAATTTTAAACTCTCGAATCTTTAACACTATGCACTTTCCTTTTTCACGTAACAAGAAGAACTTGTTTGGAATCTAAATTTTCTAAAACTGCCTTTCGACGCCCAGACACAGGGTCACGTGTCCACATCGACCCGGTCACGTGTGCACAGTTCGTATTCGATCACAGGCGACAGCTCCGAACCGAGGAGATGGGATACTTGAAATAAAGCGCTGAGATTTTGCATGAAAGATGTTTTGTTTCAATCAGAGCCCCAAGTCCACTGTTGTCCTAATCAATGCGCCGGGCTGGAAATCAAATTACGAGGCTTTTATCTCTTAGCAAACCGCCCGGCCGAACATGTTGACTCCCGTTATCGCTTGAAACAGACGATACTGTAACTGACAATCTGACTGACCTCCTTCGGCGTACAGAGATGACTATACCACACGGCCACACGCCTTAAGGTGGACCTACACATGGAGATGTCACAATTTAAACAGCGGCGCAATCTCAATGAACTTCTGTAAATTATTCCAAACCAACACCCAGGCTTTCTATTAATGACACAAACCCCTGTACAGTGGATGGCACCCCCACGGTGGATGTCACGCCCACAGTGGATGTCACGCCTACAGTGGATGGCACGCCCACGGTGGATGGCACGCCTACAGCGGATGTCACACCTACAGTGGATGGCAAGCCTACAGTGGAGGGAACGCAAAAAAGTGGATGGCACGCCCACAGTGGATGGCATGCCCACAGTGAATGGCACGGCCACAGTGAATGACACGCCCACAGTGGATGGCACGCCCACAGTGGATGGCACGCCCACAGTGGATGGCACGGCCACAGTGAATGGCACGCCCACAGTGGATGGCACGCCCACAGTGGATGGCACGCCCACAGTGGATGGCACGCCTACAGTAGATGCCATGCCTTAATTTGGTTGACACGCCTACAGTTGGTGGCACGCCTCAAGCTGATGGCACGCCTACACTTGATGGCGCGCCTACACTTGATGGCACGTTTACAGTAAATGGCACGCCTACACTTGATGGCACGCCTACATTAAATGACACACCTACACTTAATGGCACGCCTACAGTAAATGGCACGTCTAAACTTGATGGCACGCCTACAGTAAATGACACACCTACACTTAATGGCCCGCCTACAGTAAATGGCTCACATACAGTAAATGGCTCACATACAGTAAATTGCACGCCTAAATTTGATGCCATGCCTACGCTTGATTGCACGCCTACAGTATATGGCACGCCTACAGTATATGGCACGCTTACAGTATATGGCACGTCTACAGTAAATGGCTCGCCTACGCTTGATTGCACGCCTATAGTATATGGCACGCCTACAGTATATGGCACGCCTACAGTATATGGCACGCCTACAGTAAATGGCTCGCCTACGCTTGATTGCACGCCTACAGTATATGGCACGCCTACAGTATATGGCACGCCTACAGTATATGGCACGCCTACAGTATATGGCACGCCTACAGTATATGGCACGCCTACAGTATATGGCACGCCTACAGTATATGGCACGCCTATAGTAAATGGCTAGCCTACACTTGAATTCTCACCTAAAATTGATAGCACGTCCACTGAGGACAGTTGTTTTCCAGATAATAAATCATTACAGTGTGGTATTTCGCTTAATCTCTTGATAAACAAACATGTTGATCATATGGCACAGCACGTCAGTCGTTTGTGAAAGAAAATCAATCAAATTAACATCAACTATCTCCCATTGGTCCCACTACAATTGTGTGCGGGAAGATGAGTGTTGGTCCCTGGCCAGAATAATATGGATGGTAATCACCCCTCCCCACCCCCACCCACACCACAAGTGTCAATAGCCTGTAGGTAAGGGTTGTGACAAACCTTCGGCCCGTGGATCATATGCGGTCCACTGAAAACTTTCACGCGGTGGCTTTATATCGTCCTTGGAACTTGATAAATGTTCAATATCTGCATTAGTTTTTAATCGGATTTAGCATTTTAGCGATAGTATCTCTCTTAAACGTTTTTTAAACATATGTTAGTATAATTTCTTAAAACCTAAATCGCTGGATATTTTACATAAGTGTCCTTGATAGAAGACCTTATCTCCATTTGGTTAGAAACTTTAGGTGGAGATTCATTGAACAGCTTTTAACTCCTGGTGTCGGTCTCGGATTAGAACAAAAAATCCAAGAAACATGGTTGAGGTGGTCATTAAAAGAAAAAAGAAAAAAAACGATGCGGGCTAAAACATCTAACATTAACATCAGAAATATTGAGAGAAGTTAGCAGGACAGCCAAAGGCTGGGAAATAACTTTTAATGGAAAGTGCGGAATTGGAGTGGGGGAAAAAACAAACAAAAGAAGTTATTTGCTTCAAGGTTGAAGTTTGGATTTCATAATTGTTTGGCTAGAGCCACATGCGTACAAAGAATCACAAAAATCGTCTGAAAATGTTTTCGTAATTGTGCCTGCGCTGATGGAGCGTTTTTTGGTGTACAGCCTTTATGCTTCAGAAATGTTGAACTGCAACGGATCTCAAGTATAACGTACAACATTTCGTTTCCATACATTTTAGAATAAATTACACATTAATCTTTAAGGGGATACGCCTCTGACCACATTTTGAGATTTATTAAAGTCTCATTTTTTTAAAATAAAAAAGTGTTACTATCTGTAGAATCTACGATTATAGCAGAATAAATCTCAAATGGTAACATAGACTCAGTATTTTGTTAAATTAATACACCTAATTCAGCAACACTAAAGGTAGGCAGCATTATATACAGTCCATAATCTAAACCAGGGGTCTCCAAACATTTCTGCCGGAGTGCCGAATTAACTGTCAAAAAGCAGTTTGGGGGCCGACTACACACAGTTTTGTAGTAAACAACAGGTAAAAATAGTATCATATTTTGGAGATCAAAGGGTCTTCAGGGGCCGGATGAGAGGGTCTCGCGGGCCGCATCTGGTCCGCGGGCCGTAGTTTGGAGACCCCTGATCTAAACTAAAACAAGCCTAGACTATATTTAAACGATCTCTGCAGTCAGTTCAACACTCGTGTACGAAGTATTTTTATTTTTACCCTCGAGGAAATGCTCCGATTTTCTTTCTCCTTCCACGAGTCACGTCTGCGTGGTATTTAGGGTCACATCAAAAGAACTTTTAAAAAATAGAAGTAAAACTTATGAGGTTTAATGTATGCAGTTCATTCATTCTCTAACTTATATATATAGAGATCTCTCTTTTGCCTTCTAAATTATAAATCTTTAATTTGTGTACCAAACGACCGCCCCACGTTTTTAGTCATATTAAATTGAATTACTTGAACTTATAAGTTTTAAATTATTTTCTTCTTTTTAGTCCGCTTATAAAAAGTGGTTTTTAAAAATCTTTTTTTTTACTTCTATTTATTTTATTCTTTTTAGGCTAAGTGTATGCTATGGTGAGTTTTGAAGTATTGATTATGTTCAAATATAATACGCATTGCCCGACAAACATTTACAGACTGGAAATGACTGATCTCCCCTTGATGTTAAACATGGTTGATGTGGTCGGGGTTGGTGTGAACTCGGCACGTGAATGTAATGTAAACAAGATCAGACGGATAATACATATGATTATATATAGATAAACGAAAAAGTTCAATAATTTAATAACAGTACATTCGATCGATCTGAAATTTTGATACAATAAATTGTAATCCAAGATCTATCTGTGGTAAACTTTTGAGATCTCTAGGACCATCAGAAGTGGATTAATTTTACGTTGGCAGATTTGAAAAATTGTGGACAGACACACAGGAACGAAAGCGAGTTAATAAATACGTGGTAAATAATGTTTTAAAAATTTTTTTTAAAGGACGCGCTTTTATTTACTTAAAGAAAGTGCACTAAAAAGAACAAAATAAAATTTTTCTATGAAGACAGGTGAAATCGGTGAACCTATCTACTGCACATAAAAGCGTGTAAAAATTGGAAGGCGGCAGGCGGGAATGTTCTATAAAAAGACATGTGCCTTAACCTGGGGTCAACAGTGAAAGGTGGAGGGGCTTGCATCCCTTATTATTTAACGTTCCAACGAGGCAACGAGCTTTACACTATATTATAAAATCAAAAACATTTTTTTTAAATTTAGGGGCCTCCCAAAAATAACGTCAAACAATTTGTGTCGATTTTACAGCCCCCTACCTCGCCACACGTCGTCACAAATACTTAGACCCCCCCCCCATATGATGACACAAAGCTTTGCCGAACCCCCCCCCCTATTTGAACATGACCATGTTTCACATCCCTTTATTGTCATTTAATAATAGTGTAAGGCTGCACTCTAATATCGTAACACGAGTTAAGCCATGTAAAACGTCATTAAATAAATTGTAAACAATCAAATATTTAAGTGGAACTTTTATTAAAAATTGCGTGTTTTGATGTGACGTCACATTTCTTAAACACCTCTTCCCCATCGTCCCGCATCATCACAAAAGTGTCTGACGTCATTTATGGACGACCCTTTAAAAAAAGTTAATTAAGATCCCTACTGAGATTAGGTCTTTAAACACAACAACAGCTGCCCTGCTACGCTAAAATAAGTGATAATTGTAACTAGTCACGACCCGCGGCGTAGCATACGCCGCAGACTTGCTCGTGGATAATGCAAAGAAAAGGGGGAAAGAACGGACACAAACTACAGCACAAAAAAATCAAAACAATACGAGTGAACGTCGGTGGTTGGATGACCACCGACTCCTTGTTGGTCTCGTGACATTCACACTGCGGTTATCTACCGGCCTACCACCCTAGCTTGCCAACCATAAGCTGTAATTGGCCGACTCTAGCGAGGGTCAGCCATGTTCGCAAAAAAAGGGGGGAAAGAACGGGCACAAACACACATTTTAAAAAATTAAAAAATAATGTTATCTTTGGGGGTTGAACCAAGGACCTTCCGCGTATAGGCGGAAGTGATAACCAATACACTACGAATCACAAGTCTGTGAAGGTTAAATGCAAGTGAACGCAAGGGCGGAAAAACAGAAGTAAAAAATGACCCACTTCCCGTAATCCGATCGATCTGAAATTTTGATACGATGCATTGTTAGGTGAGACGGGTCCGTGTGCCAAATTTCAGCTCGATCGGATCACGGGAAGTGGGTCATTTTTGACTTCTGTTTTTCCGCCCTCCCAAGACAGAGATGATGACAGAGACGGCGGTGAAGTTAATATAAGGGATTTTAAAAAACCCAAACGAACGACCAGAACTAAAGCTTCCACACGAACTCAACATCTAGCACTGAGATTGATCGTGCTCATTATTCGGGTTCAAGGGGACGTCTGCAGAACTCTTTGCCCGGAGGGGGGGGGGATTTTAGTCCACGGATTGAGACTTGCTCAACCTTGACGGGCGACATCTCGAGATACAGTCCCGTGACAACTAACTGGTAACGCCGATCCAGCTCGCCCCTCACCACTCCGTGGTCGCCATCGATCTATCGGGATTATCCCCCCATAATTAAACACGAGAACAGCCTATCATGTGGGCAGCGGCAACAAAACGGAGTCCCCGCCATTCAGGAGTTAAGCCCCCTGAGCTCGGCATTGAAAGGTGCACCTCGGGATTTCGCCTTCGGAGGTATTTCCGATCCGTCGAGTTAATAGGAGCCAGTCTTTGACGCGTGCGCCGAGGAAAGATAAACCATTTACTCCGATAGATTGGCGAGGGCCTCTCATTAGAGATGACGAGGCCAGGCGCACCGGGTGACACTATATCTATCTCCCTTGGAGAGTTCTGGCGTTTTCTATACGCGTGGCCTGATCAATCAAAGTTATTTCCTTTCGATGTTTCCATTTAGAAAAAAGAATAATGTTACATTCAGACTGTAGTTGTTTAAACGTGGTGCGAGTTGTTTTTTTGTTTTTTTTTGTTTGTAGTTTCCTTCTATGACTTCTATAAACAATGTAGGTAAATATGCACTACTGGCTAACTACCCGTTTACAAGGAATTCATTTAAAAGACTGTTTCGGCCTAGGGGCCGTCCATAAAGTACGTCACGGTCCAAAGGGGGGAGGCGGTGTAAGAAAGTGTGACATTTTGTGACGTTCCGGGCCATGTGTGACGTCACGGTGTTTTATATTAAACTTTAATTATTTTGTTAATTAAAAAAATAATTTTGTTCGAAAGTGAGACGTACACTTTGTCCAAGATTTGTGACAGGGGGGAGGGGGGTAAAAATGGTAAAACATAGCGTGACATACTTTTTGGACGGCTCCCTAGTAATCCCACACCGTTGGTTGCCATCACCAATAGCAGTGAAACATGAACAAAGATATGTCATCTGTTGTCTGGGCGTCTTGTTGTTTATTTTTATTGTTTTTGTTTTTCTTACATCGGCCATAAGTTTATCTATTGCTTGAGAAAATCTAACCACAGCTTCTATTTATCACTATCACAATGTTTCTCTACCCCAATCTATTGCCTCAGTCTATCGACATCTTAATTTAATTTATCAACAACTTAGATATTTTATTGTCTCAGTCTATATATCGCCTATATCTATTGTTTCAATCTATCCTTGCCTCTATATATCTATTGTTTTAATCTACTCTTGCCTCTATATATCTATGGTTTTAATCTACCCTTGCCTCTATATAAATATATCTATTGTTTTAATCTACCCTTGCCTCTATATATCTATTGTTTTAATCTACCCTTGCCTCTATATATCTATTGTTTCAATCTACAGTTGCCTCTATATATCTATTGTTTCAATCTACCCTTGCCTCTATATATCTATTGTTTCAATCTACACTTGCCTCAGTCTATCTATGAACTCTGCCTTAAGCAATGTTGTTGTCACTTCATCTATTTGCTTAAACAAGGCCCAATCTATCCTTGCCTCCCTCGATACATATATTGTTTCAATCTCTCCTTGTCTTAATTCTATATATGGCCTGAACTATAGTTGCAGTCTATCTCTGCGCCAATGGATGTTTGTTGACTTGTTTTGCCAGGTTTGATAGGCCACTGATAACCCACTTGTCACTGCTAGTCAGCAGATGCATCACGAGTAAAATTAATTGTATGATTTAAGTAGGCAATGCTAGTTGAGGGTCGGGTTACTCCGAAGCTACCGTTTCGTCCCCCTCATTTTACTAGCAACGCCATTGAGCGGTGCCGGTTTAGGGCCAGGAGCGCCACTACGGATTAGCAAAAGAACCGCAAAGAACGCAGCGAACGCCAGCTCCGAGGAAACCTTCCAGTGGGGGTTGCACACTAGGGTTGCACATTGATGACCCCCCGCATAGCGGCGGTCCAAACCATTGAGAATCGTGTGCTTTGCCGGGGTGGCGCCAAAGTGGTAGCGAGTCGTAGTAGGGAAATCCCACCCCTCCTTGTGAGGTCAAACTTAGTGGGAGGCATCTTCGACTTTCTGCTTTGGATGCCCAGGTGGCCGCTTCAGAAGTGGTTTTCCAGCTGTTACGTCCCCTTAGGGGAGGGGGCCTGATAGCTGGGGGGGGGGTATCTTCTAGGAAGACCCATGAAGAGCATTAGGCTCGGGGCTTCTGATTTTCTTCCACATGTAGAATCATTAGTAGGCTATCCTCACCTATAATCCTCAGGTTTCATTTTTCTCCATATCATGACACCAAACCTCGGGTTTCTTTTTGTCTGTTATCATGACACCAAACCTCGAGTTTCCTTTTTGTCTGTTATCATGACACCAATCCTCTGGTTTCCTTTTTTATTTTTGTGTGTGCTCCATGTGTGTGCTCCATATCATTACACCATTTTTGAGGGTTTGGCATGACCTCATGGGAGTTGAAAGGAACGATTTAATTGTGGCCGTCTGCAGCGAGGCATTCACGAGGGGATTAAAGAATCCAAACAGATTGAGATCAGACAGATTAAAACCCGGGTGTAAATATTTTGTTAATCACGTATTTCAATCCTATTTTTTTCTACACACTCTCTAACATGTCATTAGTAGCCACATTGTGTCATTGATATCTCTCTAACGTCATTTATGCCATCACCCTGTCATCTGTCTCCTCCATGACATTTATTTCTCTATCATGTCATTCATCTATTAATACCCTCAATTCCAGCTCTCCTGTTTCCACCAAGTAAAGGGAGGTCAAGTCATTTCGCTTTGTGCCAGTTTCTCTGTTTGACAACGATATTCAAACATTTCCCAACACATATTTATATCTTAGGTGTTTTGTCAATTTTTTTATTTGGTTTATCTCGAAGTTTCTCAGACTGAATGATGCTGGCGCATGGGTTGCTGTTGTGTTGGTGCTGGTGGATTGTTTGCTGTGCTGTTGTGTTGGGTTGGTGCTGGTGGATTGGTTGCTGTGCTGTTGTGATGGTGGATTGTTTGCTGTGCTGTTGTGTTGGTGCTGGTGGATTGGTTGCTTTGCTGTTGTGATGGTGGATTGTTTGCTGTGCTGTTGTGTTGGTGCTGGTGGATTGTTTGCTGTGCTGTTGTGTTGGTGCTGGTGGATTGTTTGCTGTGCTGTTGGGTTGGTGCTGGTGGATTGTTTGCTGTGCTGTTAAGATGGTGGATTGGTTTATGTGCTGTTGTGATGGTGGATTGGTTGCTGTGCTGTTGGGTTGGTGCTGGTGGATTGTTTGCTGTGCTGTTGAGATGGTGGATTGGTTGCTGTGCTGTTGTGATGGTGGATTGGTTGCTGTGCTGTTGGGTTGGTGCTGGTGGATTGTTTGCTGTGCTGTTGTGATGTTGGATTGGTTGCTGTGCTGTTCTGTTGGCGCTGGTGGATTGTTTGCTGTGCTGTTGTGATGGTGGATTGGTTGCTGTGCTGTTGTGATGGTGGATTGTTTGCTATGCTGTTGTGATGGTGGATTATTTGCTGTGCTGTTGGATTGGTTGCTGTGCTGTTCTGTTGGTGCTGGTGGATTGTTTGCTGTGCTGTTGTGATGGTGGATTGGTTGCTGTGCTGTTGTGATGGTGGATTGTTTGCTATGCTGTTGTGATGGTGGATTGGTTGCTGTGCTGTCGTGATGGTGGAATGGTTGCTGTGCTGTTGTGATGGTGGATTATTTGCTGTGCTGTTATATTCGTTGTTGTTGGTGCAGACACATTGATGGAAGACAAGAATAATTTGTTCGAAGCTTGGAATCCATCATGTAACTTATTGTAACACAATGTTTAACTTTGTATAAATGTGTATTTTTTGGGTATATGGTTTATGTGGGTATGTGTTTTGTGTGGGTATGTGATAACATACTCATCTT
Organism: Ampullaceana balthica; assembly: GCA_944989445.1. Taxonomy (NCBI): domain Eukaryota; kingdom Metazoa; phylum Mollusca; class Gastropoda; family Lymnaeidae; genus Ampullaceana; species Ampullaceana balthica. Next base: position 294,339 of record CALYLW010000136.1, on the reverse strand, counting down.
GAAAACGAGTCAAAATTTTCAACTATTCTTCTTCTCTCCCCGCCCCCACCCCATCAACAGATGTCAGATGTCATCCCCGCGTCACTCAACTCGTGTTTACGTCACTGTTCACGTCACACAGCTCGGATCTTTGTCTTCATCGTCATCCTCTCGGTCGTCATTCATGGTTAGTTATTTTCCTTTTCCAAATTGTTTCGGGAACAAAAAAAATCCGAGCTTTTCAATGACACCTAATTTAAATTTAAATCACTGACAGCTTTTATCTGTGTGCGTAAGGGGGGGGGGAGAGATGGGAGGCATAATCTGACAACAGATCATGGCTTGACAGATTGATAAAAGAAAAGAACATGACATAATTTTCAGAATTTTAAAATTCTTGAGATTTCATAGGAGTTAATAGTTAGAGATTATTTTAATAAAGTGATCAGCAAATTATTTTAAGATATTTACACCTTTTATGACGCACAAAACAAGACAAGGTGTGGTTGATAGATGTGGTTGGTAGATGTGGCTGGTAGATGTGGTTGGTAGATGTGGTTGGTAGATGTGGCTGGTAGATGTGGTTGGTAGATGTGGTTGGTAGATGTGGCTGGTAGATGTGGCTGGTAGTTGAGGCTAGTAGGCGTGGCTGGTAGGTGTTGCCGTATATTTGGTTGGTAGGTATGGCTGGTAGGTGTGGCTGTTAGATGTGGCTGGCAGATGTGGCTGGTAGATGTGGCTGGTAGATGTGGCTGGTAGATGTGGCTGGTAGGTGTGGCTGGTAGATGTGGCTGTTAGATGTGGCTGGTAGATGTGGCTGGTAGGTGTGGCTGTTAGATGTGGCTGGTAGATGTGGCTGGTAGGTGTGGCTGGTAGATGTGGCTGGTAGGTGTGGCTGGTTGATGTGGCTGGTAGATGTGGCTGGTAGATGTGGCTGGTAGATGTGGCTGGTAGATGTGGCTGGTAGATGTGGCTGGTAGATGTGGCTGGTAGATGTGGCTGGTAGATGTGGCTGATAGATGTGGCTGGTAGATGTGGCTGGTAGATGTGGTTGGTAGATGTGGCTGGTAGATGTGGTTGGTAGATGTGGCTGGTAGGTGTGGCTGGTAGATGTGGCTGGTAGATGTGGTTGGTAGATGTGGCTGGTAGATGTGGTTGGTAGATGTGGCTGGTAGGTGTGGCTGGTAGATGTGGCTGGTAGATGTGGCTGGTAGATGTGGCTGGTAGGTGTGGCTGGTAGGTGTGGCTGGTAGATGTGGCTGGTAGATGTGGCTGGTAGATCTGGTTGGTAGATGTGGCTTGTAGATGTGGCTGGTATATGTGGTTGGTAGATGTGGTTGGTAGATGTGGTTGGTAGATGTGGCTGATAGGTTTTGCTGGTAGATGTGGCTGGTAGATGTGGTTGGTAGATGTGGCTGGTAGGTGTGGCTGGTAGATGTGGCTGGTAGGTGTGCTGGTAGATGTGGCTGGTAGATGTGGCTGGTAGATGTGGTTGGTAGATGTGGCTTGTAGATGTGGCTGGTATATGTGGTTGGTAGATGTGGTTGGTAGATGTGGTTGGTAGATGTGGCTGGTAGGTTTTGCTGGTAGATGTGGCTGGTAGATGTGGGTGGTAGATGTGGCTGGTAGGTGTGGCTGGTAGGTGTGGCTGGTAGGTGTGGCTGGTAAGTGTGGCTGGTAAGTGTCCCACTTCAACTCCTTTCATATTTAGTTATGGGGTTCGTTTTACAGTGCTAATATTTTTATATTGACATAATTTTGACTCTAAAGAAAATTCTTTTTACATTTAGCGAAGTAGAAGCTAAATAAATTTATGTAATCCAAATAATATCTGATTAAAATTTATTCAAAGATTATAGAGTCTTTACAGATCATTAAAAAAATGCCTATTAATATGTAAAATCCCATGTTTTTTCGCTGTGTTTATTTTAATACCTTATATTTTTATTGCTGCAATGTTTGAAATTTAAACGATATTATTACTTTTTTCTTTAAGCGATACCACATTTTTTGAGTGAAGAGGAATCGGACGATGCAAGTATCGAGCTACCAGACAAAAGGTTAAAACTTTGTGTTTACATTACATTCCGTCTCTAATAGCAAGAGAGAGATTGGCTTACAATGCGTTCCGACAATGATCTAAAAACTCAGCATACATCCGGGTAACTAAAACACTCAAACAAGTTAGCTATCTCACCAGAGGCGTCACTTTTTTTGGTGTCACCCAGTGCGGTGTCTCATGGTGTCACCCCTTCACGACTTACCACATAGACCTCCTCCGAGTCTGCCCATGTCAGATAACGGGAATATACGTAATTTTACATTTTGGTGTCACCCCTTGAGATGGTGTCACCCGGTGCAGTCCACATCGATCTAGTGACGCCTCTGTATCTTACAGACGCATGCAGCATGTCAGTAATATTACTAATAACAAACAGATTTCACAGTCAGACTACAACCCCCCTCCCCCCCCCCATAATACCGACTCTCACCTAGATATCTTTTCGTAATCCTAAATCATTCCATTTATTAGAAAACTATTATTATAGACAGGAATTTTTTAAAATTCGTTTATTGTACAGACACACTTTATTAGATTATCCCCCTCGTATCGTTGACATGACCTTTGATCTTTCAGACTTGCACGCATGTCCTACTTCCGGTCACCCTATGGTGGTTCCCCCAGACGAAGGTACGGTTCCAATGGTTACGATAGTTACCACGGTGGCTATGGGAAGTATGGGAAAAAAGCGGTCAACAGGTCAGGAATAAATAGCCCAATTCCATTGGTGGATTTTTTAATCCAGTCTTTCATTTTTAAATTGTCATCTTTTTTATATATATTTTTTGTTTATGAAATTGTCTTTATATTTTAATTAACAGAAACATAATTTACTTTTGCGGCCTTTAAAAAAAAGAAAAGAATAAATTAAAGGATTAAAAAAAAATTCTATAATTACGATAATTAAAAAAATACATACATGTATATTCAAATAACTTTCGGCAATCTTGCTTTAATTACATTATTTAAATTGAAGTACACGACTTTTAGACAGGAAAAATCCTATTACAAGATGAGAGCTCAATTTTCCAACTCTTATAAAACTTAAAGGGGTGGTAGCTATATAACGCATGTAAGAAACACTGTTATTTATATTCTTAAACTTGGAATAATTATTAATTTCATTTTTTTTTAATTCTATTTTTTTTTGTTACTTGTGGCTGTTCACTGTTTTTGAAACTTTTATGATCATATTTTTTTTTGTTCACTATTTCTCATCTGACGTTGTCTATTAATGTCAATGTTAAACATCTAATGCTTCTGGCAACAGCTTTCTAAAAGAAAACCTCGCATTTTTTATGTTATTGTTTATAATATTTTTCATATTTCTTCATATTGTTTTGTAATTTTATATCATATAAATTCAATGGTAATTAAAGAAAATGTTTCCCCTAATATTTAATCAGCTAAATGCTTAAAATCTTTAATGGAAAATATCATGATAAATTCATTGAATACATATAAGATTACTAAAAGTCTAAAAGACCACACACAAAAATGTGTTTTAATGTTTTAAAATATATGTATATTATATTGTTAAGCTTTAATAAAACGACGGAACTCTACTAGTGTTAAAATTGGGCAAACATCTTCATCGCTACAAATATAAAAAGAAATAACCATTTTTAAAAAGTTATTACCGGTACATTTTATCGATAATCTTTATAAATGAAGACTATCAGTAATAACAAAATACACTAACAAATTGTGCAATGAAAAATATAAATTTGAGCTTTATTTTTAAACTAACACGACAGTAGATGTTTCGGCTAATGTCTTTATCAGTACAATAACATAAAATACGTACTTACATTAGTAATATTTAAATTCTTAAAGCATATTATATTATAAAAAATTTATTTAAAATAAAAAAGAAAGGAAAAACAATAACAAACATGGACACGGGATATAAGAGAAAGGAGGAAGAATCTAAAGTTTCAATGAAAACCACAACGGGAATAAGATTCTTCAGTCAGGTAAAATTATGAATTTGGTTAATTAACCAAATGGAATTAAAATGGAATTAACCAAATTACTGTCTACTGTCGTGTTAGTTTAAAAATAAAGATCAAATTTATTGTTTTCATTGCACAATTTGTTTGTGTATTTTGTATTTTATTTAAAAGCTTTATCGCAGTCCCATCCTATATGATACAGTAATAACAACAAGAATTAACTGAATATGATTTGACTAAATACACACTAAAAATAGATGTGTTGTTGTTTTAAAGACACAAAACGCACAAACACACACAAGCCCCACAAACACAAATACACACACACACAAAAACAGCACAAACATAATTAAAGAAAGTAAACTTTTAGGACGCGCAATTTAAATACCAACAAGAAACAAAATTTAAAGCTCTTTAAATGTGCGTTTTATTTTTGACCAGGTAAAGTTGGTGTAGCCAAACGTTTAATTAAATCAATACATTTCCGAATAGTTGTATTACTTCTGGCAGAGGCGTCACTAGGGTTGGTGTCACCCGGGGCGGTAGCCCATGGTGCTACCCCTCACGACTAACCCAAAGAAATCCTCCGAGTTTTCCAGTGCCAAATAATGGGAACATACAGAATTTTACATTTTGGTGTCACCCCCCCCCTGATGGTGTCACCGTGTCACCCGGAGCGGCCCGCCCCCACCGCACCCCCCTAGTGACGCCACTGACTTCTGGCAAGTGTGATGACACTCCGTCATAGTTAACACTATAGAGGTGTTTGGAAATGGTCTATTTAATATTTGGTTTACAGTTGTTCACTAAGAAGGTCTCTAAGGCGATGACCTCCTTTCCTACGTAGTGTCGTAAAGTTCCTCACTGCCGCGCGGGGCAGGTGCCAAATTTGAGGCCCTATAAAAAAATATGTTACTGTTATGGAGAAAAGATTTTTCATTGAAAAATCGTAAAAACTACAACTACAAATTATTACTTTAGAAGTTAAAATTGAAATATTTTCTCTTCTCGTTTTCAACTTAAAAATTTTCTGCTTATCAGTATCAGTCATGTCATGCTCAGAAGCCAAAATATTCGGATCAAACAATCTTAGTTGCACTCATTGTTGATCTTAAATAATTTTTGATTTAATTAACTTTAGAAAATCATCTCTTACATACTTACATCTGTCATTATTTAGAATATTTTAAGGAATTTTCGAAGTAATATTATTTTATTAGAAAGAATCTAACTACTTACTCAAGCCATATTTTGTGGAGGAGGGGGGGGGGAGGTATGACATCACCAAATATTTGTTCATCTTCCTGGTATTCATTCTTTATCAATTCCGATAAGACCCAATAATTGGACATTAGGCCGAAAAGTCTCCATGGCGAGGCGGGTGGCGTTTCTGGTGGAAATGTCACGTGATCATTACCCTCCCGAGGGTAGGGGGGGGGGCTGCGATATGTCAGCTCGTTGTCATGGTGATAAACATCATGGGGGTGTTACGTTTAAACAGTGCCCTGTCATTATTACCCGTCACATCAAGTCCAATTTGTGAGTCGTACGAGTCAAACAAAGTGAAGAGTATCAAAACCACATCCCCCCCCCACCGCCTCCCAGCCTGAAAGTAAATGTCACTGACGTCACGTTTCTACCAAACTGAGAGAAATTAAACCCTTGAAACACTTAGTTACTGAATTCAGCTTCGGGAATTCCGTAAAGTCTTGATCTCGACCATCAGCCCCCATTACGCGGGATCATTTCCTTAAAACATTGAGCAGTTTGGTGGACTCTAAATGTCACCCGAATTTACTTCTGTTGATAATAACATCGTCAAATACAAATGTGGATATTGAATTACGGAAGCCGACAGATAGGGACTTTAGGACACATGGAGAATTTATTTTCAGTTTAATAAAATAAAAAAAATAAACAATGGAGGAAATTTCCCTTTAAAAAAAAGGTTGGTTGGGGTTGGAAGTTTGTGTTTTTCAAAACTAAGGTGTCTGTACAAGCTGAGTAAAGTTGTGGACATGCACTGAACGTTCACTTGACTCACCTCAACTTATCGCTGGCAGCAACCAACTCGATGTTGTGAACGTGCAGATGCAGGGCTAATACAACGCTGGAAAAACATATATGACGTACTTGATGAGATGGCGGCAGAGAAGAAACGGGTGGAAAATTCGGGTATAAGGATTTTTTTTAAAGCCTGGGTGGACTGAAGGCAGCAGTGAGGGTGATCGCTGGCATTTATATACAGGGCCGGTCTTAGGCAACTGCAACCGATGAGGCCGCAGTGGGCCCCGCGCTTTCATAGGCCCCACTGATCTTAATTTTCACTCATTATCCTTATTAATTCCTTATCCCTACCCAAATGGGCCCGCGCAATCCGTTTCGCATACTAAGTCGCCCCGCAATTGCTAAGACCGGGCCCTGTGTATACATATGGAATACGCCAGAGCAAGCAATGCGCAGGCTAACACTCCCTTCCCTCTTTGTCCGTCTCGAGACATGCGCACTGCGGTAGAGCTACAGCCACCCCCTCCTGCACCATCCTCGCTTGCCAGCCATGCACACACCCCAACAAGCTCTGAGCCAGCTCCACACCCCAACAAGCTCTGAGCAAGCTCCGCTCTCCAACAAGCTCCGCACCCCAACAAGCTCTGAGCCAGCTCCACACCCCAACAAGCTCTGAGCCAGCTCCACACCCCAACAAGCTCTGAGCAAGCTCCGCACCCCTACAAGCTCTGAGCCAGCTCCACTTCGGTTGGTTTGATTTGCTAACAGTTGTGTCTCATTTCTTTCTTCTTTGAACCACGTTCACTCGCATTTCTTTGTGCTGCTATGTGTGTCCGTTCTTTTGAACTATCAATTAGCAATTCTACAGCGTATGCTACGCCACGGTCGGGATCTAGTTGCTAATATTGGTCGTCATGATGGCCAGCCACCGAGGCCTTACGCCTTACACCAACCTGAACACAACAACTGGCTGAAGGACTTCACGGGTCGTCACGGTTCAGTTAACACGGGGAAGACTGGGCGCGTGTAAGCAGGCGGTAACCGATCACGACGAATACAAGACCTGGCAGTCCGTTTGGTCAAGCGAATGTCCGAAGATGGAGCTGTGAATGAAGGGTACCTGTTCACAACTAAAACGTTCAAAACTGAGACGAATTCAGTCATGATCTATAATCGTTTAGCTGAACTGGAAGATAGATAATTAATTAATCGGCATCCTTCCGCCTCGAGAGACGATGGTGCATCACCGTTTGTTTGTGTTGCATTTCCACGTCTGGCTGAGCAGTCCTATCCTTGAGTGAAGTCTTTTCCACAGCTTTTGCACATATCGATCTTTTGGACGATAGATAAAACTGAAGAAAACCTGTTAAATACATTGGGGATTGGGGGGAGATCTAAGGAAAGCGCCAGAAGCGTAACAGTCAGAGGGTTCATATGCCTCGGTGAAATTGACAGGGTTTCGCCTTTTCAGAAATGAGACCAGCTTCCAGACTATAGCTGGGAGTTCTCAGCAAGACACAGACTGATATTTATCACGCGTTGCCACGATATATTGAAATCCAACACTTCTTTTGCTGATAAACGTAGCTTGTGTGTACCATCATGTCACATTTTTTTTTCTAATCATGATATGAATATTTTAAATTGAATTCTTTTTATAAAAAAGTGAGTTACTATTTTTATGTGAAGCGCCGTTAGCCCCACTGCTTGCTTTGCTACCGCGCTATGTGAGTTCTCAGGTTAATTAATTAATTAATAGTGTGTCTTCGGGTGGAGTCAAACTTTAAGTTTATGAAGCTCGCCTCGGGGTGTGCTCCGTTACCACCCAGGAACCCGTGGCTTATAGCATTCCGATAGGGAAATAGTAATCCTGCATACCAGTCCTGAGGCCGCGCTGGTTAACGGCCACCCGACGACCTTGGGGGGTCGGCTATTGTTGGCAACTCGGTCTTAGCTTGGCGGCAGCCAACTAAGGGAGCGCACCGGGAACCAAATTAAAGGTGACACTCCGGCTAATTGAGCGCGCGGCGCGTGGGTTGGTGCTAGCCTCCCCTTGATCTGGCCTCATCAATGATTGATAGATGACGCCAACTTAGATCAAGACTTTCCAAACATGGCGCATTTAGTCAATCAATGAAATGTTCGCGATGGCCGTAGGACGTACATAAAAGTAAAAATCAATAGATATACTCGAGAAATCGATGTCACTGTGTGTCTGCGTTCAAACTTGGCTGTTCCACATGTTTATATACTGTATTTAAATCATTATATAATCTTGGAATGGCGGTTTACATTGTGTGAATGGTGTATACATGGTGTGACAGGCGTATACACACACTTGTATTGGATCACGTGATCATGTCAACTTGTGTTCGTTCGTCCGTCGATACGACGAGGACCACTCTAGTCATCCGAGGGTTGTCTGTGCGTGCGCAGATGGCTGATTAGGCCGATCCTTGCACGAAAGGTTCGGGAACAGAAGGGACAAGGGACGAGTGCGACATCTCCTGGAGGGTTTACAGCACGGGCCTTTCGGGCTTGCCTCTTCTTTTCTGCGGCGGTGATCCGGTTTGCCTCGCATGACCCGACACCTTCGTGGATGGAAGAGCGCCAGGTGGATCGGTCCATTGCAGCTCGTTCCCACGTGTCTGGATTGATGGCAAACGCTTTCATTGAGGCTTTTAGTGTGTCTTTGAAGCGTTTCTTTTGCCCACCGTGGGACCGCTGGCCATACTGGAGCTCACCATAGAAGATTCTCTTTGGCAGTCTCTCGTCTGGCATTCGGAAAACGTGCCCTGCCCAGCGAAGCTGGGTCTGCATCAGGAGGGTGAAGATGCTGGGGAGACCTGCCCTGGTCACCTGAACAGCCTGGTACCTTTTTTTTCTTTTGTCAACTTGTATTGGATCAGTGAAGGCTCAAGTAGCAGACCAACTTTAAATAGCAATAATTCATTGTAAACATACCGGAAGTTAGTGTTTCAGTTGACAATGTGGGTTTGTTAGTTTTGGTGCCGTCCATAAGTACGTCACGCTCCAGAAGGGGGGGTTGTAAGAAAGTGAGACATTTTGTGACATGGGGGAGGGGGGTCCAGCCATGTGTGACGTCACGGTGTTTTGTATTAAATTTTAATAATTTTTTTAAAATAAAAAACCAACATTTTTGTTCGAAAGTGTGACGTACTTGTTCCGAGATTTGTGAAGTTTGTGACAGGGGGGAGGGGGAGTTAAAAATGGTCAAAAATAGCGTGACGTACTTTATGGACGGCCCCTTTGTGCAATTGGAACGATATTTTTATTATTATATTTAATACTTTTTTTCCCGATTCCCTAACTTCTATCATCATCAGTCCCATGACCGTTGCGGTCGTTTGGGGGAGCGCATGGACACATCAGCAGACAACGATCTCCAATGGACACATCAACAGACAAAGATCTCCAATGGACACATCAACAGACAACGATCTCCAATGGACACATCAACAGACAACGATCTCCAATGGACACATCAACAGACAACGATCTCCAATGGACACATCAGCAGACAACGATCTCCAATGGACACATCAACAGACAACGATCTCCAATGGACACATCAGCAGACAACGATCTCCAATGGACACATCAGCAGACAACGATCTCCAATGGACACATCAACAGACAACGATCTCCAATGGACACATCAACAGACAACGATCTCCAATGGACACATCAACAGACAACGATCTCCAATGGACACATCAACAGACAACGATCTCCAATGGACACATCAACAGACAACGATCTCCAATGGACACATCAACAGACAACGATCTCCAATGGACACATCAACAGACAACGATCTCCAATGGACACATCAACAGACAACGATCTCCAATGGACACATCAGCAGACAACGATCTCCAATGGACACATCAACAGACAACGATCTCCAATGGACACATCAACAGACAACGATCTCCAATGGACACATCAACAGACAACGATCTCCAATGGACACATCAGCAGACAACGATCTCCAATGGACACATCAACAGACAACGATCTCCAATGGACACATCAACAGACAACGATCTCCAATGGACACATCAACAGACAACGATCTCCAATGGACACATCAACAGACAACGATCTCCAATGGACACATCAGCAGACAACGATCTCCAATGGACACATCAACAGACAACGATCTCCAATGGACACATCAACAGACAACGATCTCCAATGGACACATCAGCAGACAACGATCTCCAATGGACACATCAACAGACAACGATCTCCAATGGACACATCAGCAGACAACGATCTCCAATGGACACATCAATAGACAACGATCTCCAATGGACACATCAACAGACAACGATCTCTAATGGACACATCAACAGACAACGATCTCCAATGGACACATCAACAGACAACGATCTCCAATGGACACATCAACAGACAACGATCTCCAATGGACACATCAGCAGACAACGATCTCCAATGGACACATCAACAGACAACGATCTCCAATGGACACATCAGCAGACAACGATCTCCAATGGACACATCAACAGACAACGATCTCCAATGGACACATCAACAGACAACGATCTCCAATGGACACATCAACAGACAACGATCTCCAATGGACACATCAGCAGACAACGATCTCCAATGGACACATCAACAGACAACGATCTCCAATGGACACATCAACAGACAACGATCTCCAATGGACACATCAACAGACAACGATCTCCAATGGACACATCAACAGACAACGATCTCCAATGGACACATCAACAGACAACGATCTCCAATGGACACATCAGCAGACAACGATCTCCAATGGACACATCAACAGACAACGATCTCCAATGGACACATCAACAGACAACGATCTCCAATGGACACATCAACAGACAACGATCTCCAATGGACACATCAACAGACAACGATCTCCAATGGACACATCAACAGACAACGATCTCCAATGGACACATCAGCAGACAACGATCTCCAATGGACACATCAACAGACAACGATCTCCAATGGACACATCAGCAGACAACGATCTCCAATGGACACATCAACAGACAACGATCTCCAATGGACACATCAACAGACAACGATCTCCAATGGACACATCAACAGACAACGATCTCCAATGGACACATCAGCAGACAACGATCTCCAATGGACACATCAACAGACAACGATCTCCAATGGACACATCAACAGACAACGATCTCCAATGGACACATCAACAGACAACGATCTCCAATGGACACATCAACAGACAACGATCTCCAATGGACAAATCAGCAGAAAACGATCTCCAATGGACTCATCAACAGACAACGATCTCCAATGGACACATCAACAGACAACGATCTCCAATGGACACATCAACAGACAACGATCTCCAATGGACACATCAGCAGACAACGATCTCCAATGGACACATCAACAGACAACGATCTCCAATGGACACATCAACAGACAACGATCTCCAATGGACACATCAGCAGACAACGATCTCCAATGGACACATCAACAGACAACGATCTCCAATGGACACATCAACAGACAACGATCTCCAATGGACACATCAGCAGACAACGATCTCCAATGGACACATCAACAGACAACGATCTCCAATGGACACATCAACAGACAACGATCTCCACATTCGAACGTCTATCTTGAGTGGCGGCCAGTAATTCATTCAACCTCAGCCTTGTCCCATCTTTTATTTTGTCAAGCCAACTTTTCCCCAGTCGACCTGTCCGCCGGCCCCCTTCTACTGTGATTTGAAGGGTGATTTCTTTTAAATTTTGACTGGCCATCATGTCGCATCGCATGACCGAACCATGTCAGCTTGCGTCTCTTAATTGCCGCTATAATTTTAATGGTTTCTTGACGGCTCGCAATGATAGTTATACTGTCCCAGACATACTCATTGGTCTTGTGTTCTTAAAAGAGTTCTGGAGAATTTTTCTCGTGCACTGGTTTTCAAATGCCTGCGCTCGCTTTCAATTGTTTCCATTAGAGTCCAAGTCTCACATCAATACTGAACAATGGTTTTAACGAGAGCACTCTATAGCCCGAGCTTTGCTGGAAGGCTAATGTTTATGCCGGTCTTTATTTTGATAAATTTCTTCATTGCTGCCGATGCCGACCAAATGGTCGCCTCGAATTTCAACTTCACGGGTTCTGTATCACATATAAATATCATAAATTATTATATATACTTGTCGTCACTTTGTTTCAACTTTCAAATATTGATCTCCTCGCCCGCCCGCACCACACACACACAGAGACAAAACACGTGGGCCAAAAAACATGTTATAATTTATGTTTGCTAAGTGTTCTCAAGTCTTATGAATATTTAATTTGATACGTGCACTCCAATGTAGGATCTCGTGTATGGTTTATTATTATTTCAACTATAAGCTTGTAGCATTTTAAAAGTTTTCATCGTTATTTTTAGAATAGAGTATATACACCCTTCTCCGAACCTCTCGCTATGGCAGGGATATTTCCGGTCGTACAGTTGCGACCCGGCGTTTCCGTTTGATCGAGATATTGAACTTGAACTATCCCTTAACCCGTTATTGGGTCGTTGGGGCACCATCGTGAACTGCTCACTAACACACGCCATTTGTCACGGTCCTGTGCTGCCCTTTGAGAGTTGCTGAATGACAGGCCGGTCCACTCTTTGATATCGTCCTCCCATCTCTTCTTTTGTCTGCCTCTTTTCCTTCCTCCCTGGACTGTGACTTGCAATATAGTTTTTGCGAGACCTCCAGTTGTTGTCACGTGTCCGTACCATCGTAATTTCCTCTTCTTAAATGGAGGTGAGAAGGTCCTCGTAGGGGCCAATGACAGTACTTATTGTGTTGCGGACCGCTTCGTTTGTGATGTGCGCTGTGTATTATAGGAGATGTTCAATATCTTTCTGAAACATCTCATCTCTAGCGCATTGATTCTTCTTTGGAGGTCTGCAGTGAGCGTCCAAGCCTCACAACCATACAAGAAGACCGACATCGCCAGAGAGCGCATTAGCCGGATCTTTGATCTCAGGGAGAGCTTCTTGCTTTGCCAGATGTGCTTTAATTTACTCAATGCTGCCATTGTTTGGGCCACTCTGGCAAGAATTTCTGGCTTTGAGCCTTCGTCGGATATTATGGCCCCTAGATATTTGAAGGTGGAGACCTCTTCGAGTTTTTGCCCGTTTATCTGAATCTCACTTGTGAATTTCCTATTTGCCATGACTTTGGTCTTTTCTGCATTGATTTCCATGCCGTACGCCTTTGCTGTTTTCTCTAGCTTTGCAAGGAATTCTTTTAGGTCGTCCTCGCTACCAGCTAGGTGGTCTATGTCATCGGCGAAGCGTAGGTTGATTATACTTCTCCCTCCGATGCTGACTGTTCCGACATGGTCTTCTAGCACATCTGTCATGATCCTTTCAAGGAAGAGGTTGAAGAGGATGGGGGAAAGTAAACATCCTTGTCTGAAACCAACAGTGGTCTTGAACAAATCTCCCAGCTTGCTGTTGAAGAGTATTGCGCTGGTTGCTCTGTTGTAAAGGTTCTTAATCACTTCAATGAGGTTTGCATTTATGTTGAATTTGTGCATAGTTGCCCACAGTGCCACATACCACACTCTGTCGAACGCTTTTTTAAGTCTATAAAGACATGATAGAGGTCACTCTGGTGTTGGAGATGTTTTTCACAGAGCACTCGCAGGTTAAAGATTTGCTCCGTTGTGATTCTTCCTGCTCTGAAGCCCACCTGTTCTTTTGAAATGATTTGCTCTGCTTGTGGTTTCAGTCTGTTCAATATGATCATAAGCATAACTTTGCTGGGGTGACTAATCAGGCTGATTGTATGGTAGTTCTTACACATCTGTAGATTACCCTTTTTTGGGAGCGTGATAACCAGCAATTGCGTCCAGGGGGTTGGCCATTTTCCTGTCTGCCAGATCTTGTTGCACATGTTAGTTAGGATTTTTATTACGGGGTCGCCTCCTGCTTGAATCAGTTCGCCCGGAATGTTGTCCGCTCCAGCTGATTTCCCCTTCTTCAATTTTTGTACAGCCAGCTCCACCTCTTCGCGGAGAATAGAATGCATGTCTGTGTTAGTTGACTTTGGGCAGTTGAGCACTGATGCATCGCATTTGGAGTCTTCATTGTACAGCTCAGAACAGTATACGGTCCATCTTCTGAGAATTTCTTGTTCTTCTGTGATACATTTTGCGGATTTATCTTGTATGGTTGATATACGACCTTGTTTGGTGGATGTCAAGTCTTTAACAATTTTGTAAGCCTTTCTTGAATTGTTCCTTAGTAGATTTTCATCGTTGTCAGAGCATTGTTGTTCTATCCATTCCTTTTTTGCTTTTACCATATCTTTCCTGATCTTTTTATTGATTCTCTGTATCTGGGTGCTCCTTCTGCAGTATTCTTTACGCTCTTAAGTTTTCTTCTTTCATCACATAGTTCCAGAATATTAGAGGAGACCCATGGTCTTTTTATTGCTCGCTTCTTACCAAGTACTTCTTTTGCTGCTTCAATTATTGTGGTATTGAAGGTGTCAGTGACTAGGTCTATGTTCATGTCCGTCTCTGACTCATATAGTGTGGTGAGTGGAGCAAATTTTCCTCCAATGGTTGCTCTGAAGACTTCTGCGATTACTGTCTTACAATTATTTCCCGGCCTTCCCGGCAGTATTAACGTTGACCTGGTGTGCGGCTAGGTTTGGTTAATGTCTCCTCCTTATGATGGATTCGTCTTTTACGCGAACGCTTTTCTACAAGCTGAACTTATTAGTACATATTAATTTAATTATTAAATTAGAATTAGAATTAGAATTGTGTACATGTACTCTTTGGGGCCGTCCATAAATGACGTCACGCATATGTTCCAAGCGTACACGTACACATGACGTATTTTAATATATCTTGTGGATTGTAGTGGATGTTATATGTCCCAAATGAGTCTGCATTAACCCCAAGAATTCCCTTTTTGACCCCAGAAGAGTTTATTTACCTCTGTTCGCCGACCTCTTTCTTACGAGATGCTTGTCAGTCAATTGAGGGATTTTATTTATTTTTAAATATATATTTTTTCTAAACAAAGACGTTAACCGTGATGATTAATAGTCAATGTTTAATTTGTATGCATTAAAATAAAATATAACCTAAGGATGTTAACACAGTTCGTTTTCTGAAGGCCGGTTAAACGTTTTAATTTTTTTTAAACGTAAAAAAAATAAGTTTTTGACTATAAATCCTTTATGTACGAGACATAACTAATAGAATGTTCATTATAATACGCAGCGCAAGACCATCCAAAAATACAAAATTGCAGTTGTGTCGTAAAACGTGTTTAATATAATGCGCACCGATCAGGAATATGTTTATAAAAAGTGCTGTCAATAAAATACGCACCTTATTTTTACGTCTCGTACATAAAGGATTTATAGTCAAAAACTTGGTTTTACGGGGTTTTTTTTTATTTAGCATATCAAATTAGGTTTTTCTATTACTAAGACTAAAACTATCGGGTTCGAATAGTTTGGGGGACCCTTAAATTATTGGGGGCCCCTGGCTTTAGCCCGTTCAGCCCCCCCCCCTTTTAATCCGCCATAGCTTTCCATTAACAACGTGTTTTAAAAGATGTTACTCCAAACGGATGAACCAACACCTCCACGTAGTTGTCTGGGCCATGTTGGTCGTAAGCGGTGCCCCGAAGAACACCTGATAAAATGTGTTGTAGCAAACGTTACCAAGGGTTCTCTTATTGCGGTGGCCCACCAACATTCCAAATTAATAATAGTAATAATAATACCTTAACAGCACCGTCGAAACTTTAACTTAGGGAAAATCGTCTCAAAAAGAAATATAATAGTGTATTTATATACACTGGTTTTGAATAGTATGAATGGCGGTTTTGTCACTGTCTAAAGATTGAGTTAGGGAAAACTATTTCACACGGGGCTCTGGGCTGGGGGTGGCTACTCGATCAAAGGCATATATATCAATCCTAAATTTGTTGTAAACCATTTAGCGTGTTAAATTATTATTTTAAAAAAATATATATATAATTCAGTGCAAAAATTAAATCGTTTCCTACACAGAGGTCATAATTTTCAGACACATACATTTTCAAGGGCCATCATCGAACTACTTTGCTAATAGTTAAATAAGTTGCATGTAACTGTAACATTCTTATCACGTCTGCTTGGACTGAAAACTAATGTTACTCGTTTGTTTGTGTTTTTTTAAAAACAGATACAGAATGCCGTGGGAAAATCTACCCAATACAAACTGCCTTCGAAAATTCTGCAGAAGTGACGACGACTGTTGCAGACGTTACTCCAAGTGTAACGAGGAGGCCCGCGTCTGCTACGACTGTTGGTACGGACATCCGTGCAACACCAATCGAGACTGCTGTGAGAAGTTCCCTTACTGCAACTCAGTCCTCAACACGTGCAGCAACTAGAAGACCAGGATCTAACGGAGCTCTAAGCAGCTCTACACTTAGCTTTTACGCTTATTATAATGTGGGTTAAGCGGGCTGCCAAAATCTATTCTTGAAATATGTGAATAATTTGGGTTTTTATTTGTATGAGAAATCAAAGTGAGAAGTTTAATAAATGTGTAGTAAGGTGTTAGTGTTGTATTTCTATTCCTGCAATTCGCTTATTACTTGAGTAGCTCATCGTAAGTTATGTAAGGTCCTGTAAGGGCTGATGTTTAGTGTTGTGGATGGTGTTAGGTGGTGGGGCTGGTGTTAGGTGGTGGTTGGTGTTTAGTGGTGGTTGGTGTTTAGTGGTGGCTGGTGTTTAGTGGTGGTTGGTGTTTAGTGGTGGTTGGTGTTTAGTGGTGGTTGGTGTTTAGTGGTGGTTGGTGTTTAGTGGTGGTTGGTGTTTAGTGGTGGGGCTGGTGTTTAGTGGTGGGGCTGATGTTTAGTGGTGGGGGTCTGATGTTAGTGGTAGATGGGGGCGGTCATGTCCAGTGGCCCATATTTACTAGAGGTCCAAATTACCCAAATGTGTTGAACAATGAAAACGAACAGCAACATTCAATTTTTTTAAACTTCCTTTTTCCTTTTTACTCTTACAATACTCCCAAACAAGTAAATTATATGTCTAAAAACAAATATTAAAAGTATAAAGCTTAATATAAGTAGCAATATATTGTAATATCTTTTGTGCGTATTCATATTCGTTACTTCGTACCGAGAGAACCAACAATATTAGCACTCAAACTGTCCAGAAAAAACGTGTCCATCTTTCGGTTAGGCACTCCATCGTGAAAGCTATCATTTAAAAATAGTCACTGTTATGAAGACTACCAACAATATGTCGCTCTCAAATTCATATCACATGAAAAAACAACGCTATATATAAACTTACAGGTTGTTCAAATGGAGATAATGTTTGGTGTATGTATCTTATTGAGCCTATATCGAGATCGGTGTAGTTTTGATGGCATGTCAGCAGAGTTTTTAAAAAAAACATTTTAAAATAGATATTATTTAAGATGTGTATTTGGGAACGTGATGTAGTTAGGGTATGTCGAGGCCGATGGTCTGTTTTGTTTGTTCAGTGCATTTGAACGGCGCAATGCGTGGTGTGGTACCATTTTGAAAAAAACTTCATTTTATCACGTGGTATAATGTGTTTTTTTTTGTTGTTGTTGTTTTTTTTTGGGGGGGGGGTGGTGGTGAATATTCAGAACATATTTCATTGGCTTGTATTTCTGGGTTTTAGTTTTCATGTTGAATATGTATTTCCAACTTTAAAATAGAAGAGTGTTGGTAAAGGGAGACAACTGCGGGTGAAGGGAGACTATTGTTGGTAAAGGGAGATCACTGTGGTTGGAGCGAGATTAGCCAGTTAGGTCCCCATCAGCCACTGAACGTTATAGCCACATTTTAGGGGTGTGGCGATATCTCTAAAAAAAAACTTATTACAATCGGAACAAAATTAGCTGATTTCCCTGGATAAAACACGAGTGGTGACAGGCTGTGCATCGGTTATTTTTAGCATCATAAATTCCATACGCAATCCGTGACAACATTTTATTACCAACACGGTAGTGTTGCAAATATTTCAGATTGTTTGTCCCGTTATTTTTATGACGGATATATAACATATTTAAAATAATGGATGCACTGAAAATCTGGACAAGGTAAAATCACACTGTTTTTACCTGTTTGTAACTTCATCTTTCCTTAAGTTAGCTATATAAATAAATAACAGTTGGTTAAGATACCTATACATGTATGTACGTCAGGTGATGGAGTTTGAGTAAATGATTTTATTTTTAATGTAAGAAAAATTAATCAATATTTTAACCAAGTGTTTTTAATAGGGTCCTAGTCCTACACATTAATTCTGATTGGGAGCATTGTACAGGAACATAAAATTTTAAAAATGAGTTGCGAAAATACTGCCAATTTTTTCTTTATTTTTCCAGTTAGTTTAAATGTTTTTGGAGTAGAGGTTAAAGGGACAAGTCCTTGATAAAAGAATTGAGGGGCTGAATGGGGAATGGGTTGGGGAACCACTAGCATAGTCTACTGTACAGGGAATGGGCTGGGGAACCACTAGCATGGTCTACTGTACAGGGAATGGGTTGGGGAACCACTAGCATAGTCTACTGTACAGGGAATGGGCTGGGGAACCACTAGCATGGTCTACTGTACAGGGAATGGGTTGGGGAACCACTAGCATAGTCTACTGTACAGGGAGTGGGTTGGGGAACCACTAACATAGTCTACTGTACAGGGAATGGGTTGGGGAACCACTAGCATAGTCTACTGTACAGGGAATGGGTTGGGGAACCACTAGCATAGTCTACTTTACAGGGAATGGGCTGGGGAACCACTAGCATGGTCTACTGTACAGGGAGTGGGTTGGGGAACCACTAACATAGTCTACTGTACAGGGAATGGGTTGGGGAACCACTAGCATAGTCTACTGTACAGGGAATGGGTTGGGGAACCACTAGCATAGTCTACTGTACAGGGAATGGGTTGGGGAACCACTAGCATAGTCTAATGTACAGGGAATGGGTTGGGGAACCACTAGCATAATCTACTGTACAGGGAATGGGTTGGGGAACCACTAGCATGGTCATGGGTTGGGGAACCACTAGCATTGACCATACTCTTATTGTACAGGGAAAAACAGATAAAGATGGGCACCAAATAAAATTATATGACTACTGTATGATCACAAGACATGAGAGCAATGTTTTTTTTGTCCGATCAACCACTGTTTATGAAATATCCTACAAATTAAGACTATTGTAATTCTACATACAGAAGCTAGAGAAAAGCTGAAGTTGATTTTTTGTTATTACCATACATCTTGTTGATGGGCACATCAACTTAATATTATAATTAAACCATGTTCTAAACAAAGAAGAAATACATGTAAAATTTAAAATAAAGTTATAATCATTTGTTTCATATCCTTTTAGCGAGTCCATTTATAATTAGTTTTCTTTCATATGACTTGGTCTTCGGACTCCATTTAAAAAATGAAGGATGAACAACATCTACTTTCTTTCAAGAAATGTATTATAAGTTTATGTCAACTTAAAGGAATGAACTTTTGAAGATCCCAGGATTGTTAATTTACATCATATGTAATTAATTTATTCATGAACAATAAATTAACAGTGAGGTATACAAAAAAATGAGATGCACACTTCACCTTATATTTAAACCATCCACTGTTATTGAATACCATCATTGATTACAATTACTAGACACTGACAGAAACAGTTGTTGATTGGTAACAACTAAATGTTTATTGATAAAATGGAATAATGTCAACATCACTGAAGAATTTTAAAAATGTCATTAAAATGTTTGGTTTTAAAATTCTGATTTTTTTAAAGATTTATTACATTTCAAATATTTTCATTAAAAAATGACAACAATCTCTTGCCATGATCATTGAAGCAAAGCTAAAAACATAAGACCAAAACATTTAGAGCATTCAGTCCCCAAAGATAAAACAAATGCACAAATCACATCAAGTAACACACAAAAATCTGAGCTCATGTTATCCATTGACCAAACCAACTGGGACATCTGGGGGGAAAGTAAATAAAGACAAAATTTGGATGTGAATTCATCCTGAACACATATTTATTTCTCCCTGTCACCGACTTGTGACCACTTGTCGTCCAGTGACTTTGTCGTCCAGTGACTTTGTTGTCTTTTAGTTTTCTTCAATTTTCTTGCGAAGTCTTGCATACTCCCTAAGCCTAGCCAAAGAAAGGTATGAATGTACAGATCATTAAATAAATGACAGGCTTACAGGGTAAAACAAGTAGCATTGTTAGCTGACTAGTTTCTAAAGGCTGGCACATGAGACTGGACTAGAGGGGCATCAGGGATGTGGACAGCAATGATCAACTTTGAATAAAGTGGAATAGGGTGAACGTAGGTTTAGGACTGAATGACAGAGGACAAAACAATTCATGAATTTGACCATATGATTAAATGTAAAATCAACAACTGATAAAACAATTACAGAATGCTTAAGCAATAACAGGCAAGTAGACAATGGAGACAGTTGACAAGATAACTTCAGTAGACCATGGAGGAAGTTGACAAGATAACTTCAGTAGACCATGGAGGAAGTTGACGAGATAACTTCAGTAGACCATGGAGGAAGTTGACGAGATAACTTCAGTAGACCATGGAAGAAGTTGACAAGATAACTTCAGTAGACCATGGAGGAAATTGACAAGATAACTTCAGTAGACCATGGAGGAAGTTGACGAGATAACTTCAGTAGACCATGAAGGAAGTTGACGAGATAACTTCAGTAGACCATGGAGGAAGTTGACAAGATAACTTCAGTAGACCATGGAGGAAGTTGACAAGATAACTTCAGTAGACCATGGAGGAAATTGACAAGATAACTTCAGTAGACCATGGAGGAAGTTGACGAGATAACTTCAGTAGACCATGGAGGAAGTTGACGAGATAACTTCAGTAGACCATGGAGGAAGTTGACAAGATAACTTCAGTAGACCATGGAGGAAGTTGACGAGATAACTTCAGTAGACCATGAAAGAGGTTGACAAGATAACTTCAGTTAAAAGGATAACTTTAGGATACAGAAAACAAAACCAACCTGAGGGCATTGACCTTGATAAAACCTCCAGCATCTGTGGGCTCATAGTTGCCCTGGACATTCATACTGAAATAAATTATAGGCATCTGTAGCACTGGTAACAAAATCAAGTCATAGGCATCTGTAGCACTGGTAACAAAATCAAGTCAAAGGCATCTGTAGCACTGGTAACAAAATCAAGTTATAGGCATCTGTAGCACTGGTAACAAAATCAAGTCATAGGCATCTGTAGCACTGGTAACAAAATCAAGTCATAGGCATCTGTAGCACTGGTAACAAAATCAAGTCATAGGCATCTGTAGCACTGGTAACAAAATCAAGTCATAGGCATCTGTAGCACTGGTAACAAAATCAAGTCATAGGCATCTGTAGCACTGGTAACAAAATCAAGTTATAGGCATCTGTAGCACTGGTAACAAAATCAAGTCATAGGCATCTGTAGCACTGGTAACAAAATCAAGTCATAGGCATCTGTAGCACTGGTAACAAAATCAAGTCATAGGCATCTGTAGCACTGGTAACAAAATCAAGTCATAGGCATCTGTAGCACTGGTAACAAAATCAAGTCATAGGCATCTGTAGCACTGGTAACAAAATCAAGTCATAGGCATCTGTAGCACTGGTAACAAAATCAAGTCATAGGCATCTGTAGCACTGGTAACAAAATCAAGTCATAGGCATCTGTAGCACTGGTAACAAAATCAAGTCATAGGCATCTGTAGCACTGGTAACAAAATCAAGTCATAGGCATCTGTAGCACTGGTAACAAAATCAAGTCATAGGCACCTGTAGCACTGGTAACAAAATCAAGTCATAGGCATCTGTAGCACTGGTAACAAAATCAAGTCATAGGCATCTGTAGCACTGGTAACAAAATCAAGTCATAGGCACCTGTAGCACTGGTAACAAAATCAAGTCATAGGCACCTAATAGGCATTTATAATACTGGTAATAAATTAAATACAGTAGAACCCACTTAACTCGAGCCCAGTTAACTCGTCAGCTCTATTAAGTCGACGTTTTTTATTGGAACCGCCAAATTCTCTCTTTGTCTTTGCATTTTCTCATTGGTTAATTCGATTATTTTAAGTCGCCGAACCCTAATACCTCGAGCACAAAAGAGGGCCAAATTTGCCACTTAGCGTTGGTTATCTCAATCCCCATGACCAATCGCCAGCTTTTGAACATGTTAGATGTGATTTTTTATAACCAAGGGAAGGCATCGAATTTCTGCCTCGCTAGTTCTGCTGGTGATGTCACAGCCCGCTTGCGTTAAGCTCTCAGCACTGTGTTATAACTTACTTCTGGTACTATACCAATCACCAGCTTTTGAAAATGTTACTTATCGTTGCCACTCACCATCTCGTTACCGTATTTTCGCGCGCGTCTTATAAAAAGTTTTACGATTGGTTACGTTTACGCTAGCAAACCAATAAAATTGATCATTCAATAACAGTTCACGCGGCTTTAACGTTGTTCAAATTTTAACATCGCCGCACTGTGTGTTAGTTCTCGTACTATGCTTCGTTAACTAAGAGAGTTTTTAAAAAAAAACGTTCACTAGCCTTACTCATTTTTTTAAAGCAAATATCAGTTTTGATATTAATGTGGTAATCTTACGTCAAATGGCTTTAACTTGCAGAAAAACTGTCACTAAAAGACCAAACTCAAATTTGAGGACCAATTAATCGCCCGGTATCTTTGCTAGGTCTTTCTAATGACTCTCGTAATATAAATAGTAACAATAACAGGCGCGGCCTTGACTTTGTTCATATCATACGCGCACTGTGTGTTAGCTCTAGTACAGTGCCTCGGCTGGATAGCAAAGTCAGTATTGCGCTCGCTTCACAAAGCTGAGGGGCGTAGGGTCAAGCCCACGCAAACCCACAATATAAATGGCATGCTAAGAAAGTCCTCTGCTGACCCTTGGAAGGGAATTGGGGCACCCCCAAGGTATAAACAAGCCCGAGTAAGCTCTAATGGAAACATTAGGGATCCCCTACGACCATCGGTCATGGGACTTACTTTTTTACAGTGCCTCGACAACTAAGCAAAGTAAAATTTGTTTTTAAAAAACTTTCCTCAGCCGCAGACGAACTAAACTAATAGTGATGCCGTGTATATTATTTTTACAGACCGGAATAGTAAGAAAACGCTTTAATGTCACGGTCGCTCGCGTATTGGTTCTGATATTCTGCCGCAACACGACAAAATATTAACTCCGCGTTATAAGTTTATACCGAAGTTACGGCTAACCGGTTAATCGTTAACAACCTTATCATGTACATAAAGAAATTTCAAGCACATGTTAATATTTAGCCTCCATATTGGTTTTCGTTTAGCTCGATGATCGGTTATCTCGGCAACATTTTTCATAAATGTCGACTTAAACGGGTTCCACTGTAATAGGCAATTATAGCACTGGTAAAAAATCAAGTAATATGCATTTATAGCAGTTGTAAAAAATCAAGTAATAGGCATTTATAATACTGGTAAAAAATTAAATAATTGGCATTATAGCACTGGTCAAAAATCAAATAATAGTCATTTATAATACTGGCAAAAAATCAAATTACAGGAAGTCCTCGGGTTACGCCGATCCCGACTTACGATGTTTTGAGGTTACAAACACGCCCCCATGAAAATATAAAAAAATTATATTACGCGTCATTCAGTCTTTTCTTTAATCTTTTTTTTTAAAACTTTTTCATGTGGTAAGGAATTGTTTTCTCTTTTTTAAATACTTTTTAATGTCATTAACTGTTACATTTTTTATAGCACTATACGTACAGTATATATAATTTTTTTTTATGTTTCGGGCGCGCAGTGGAAGAATACGTTTTGTTGTGGTTGTAGTGCAAGGGAGACAGGATCGCTCCCTACGCTCAGTCTCCGTACATAAGCCATTTTGGATTGTTACGTCTCTCTCTCTCGTGTTTTATTTTTTTAAAAATAACTTTTATTTCATGTGGTAAAGAATTATTTTCTCTTTTTTAATACTTTTTTTGTCATTAACTGTTAAATTTTTTATAGCACTGTACGTACCGTACTTAACAGTATATTATTTTTTTATGCTCCTCCGACTTACATTGAAACTCGGATTATGACGCGGCTTAAGATGGATCAACGTCGTAAACCCTGGGGACGCTCTGTATAGGCATATTAAAGCTGTTCTCTTCTAAATATAATATGTGGGGTTAAGGTTTAAAAACCCAACTGAGTGCGTGCATCAGTCGCCTCCCATCTAAACTGAAATAATACAAGACCAGTGGTTCTAGAACTTGACTTTAAAAATTGGGTGTTCCCATTAAACGAGGTTGAACAACTCTCTCCTCCGTCTGCTCACCTGACCAGCTCCTCGTTATACAAGGACAGGGGAGACTTCCTGCCCAGGATGTAGACGCCTCCCTTGTAGAGCTTTAGGGAGACCACGCCTTCAACGTGCTCCTGGCTTTTGGCAATACACGACCTCGTGAACTCGCACTCTGGGCTGAACCAGAAACCTGGATAAACAAACAGAACCCAGGTTGTAGTCAAGCCAGAGAGAAACTAAATCATAAACAGACAGTCGGGAGGGCAAGTCAAACACAGAAGGCAAGACAAATAGACTGTCAGAAATACAAGCTATAAACAATTGGTAAAAAAGCCGATTTATAAACAGTTGCTAAAAAAACAAGCTATAAACAGTTGGTAAAAAAACAAGCTATAAGCAGTTGGTAAAAAAACAAGCTATAAAGAGTTGGTAAAAAAACAAGCTATAAACAGTTGGTAAAAAAACCAAGCTATAAACAGTTGGTAAAAAAACAAGCTATAAACAGTTGGTAAAAAAAACAAGCTATAAACAGTTGGTAAAAAAACAAGCTATAAACAGTTGGTAAAAAACAAGTTATAAACAGTTGGTTAAAAAAACAAGCTATAAACAGTTGGTAAAAAAAACAAGCTATAAACAGTTGGTAAAAAAAACAAGCTATAAACAGTTGGTAAAAAAACAAGCTATAAACAGTTGGTAAAAAAACAAGTTATAAACAGTTGGTTAAAAAAACAAGCTATAAACAGTTGGTAAAAAAAACAAGCTATAAACAGTTGGTAAAAAAAACAAGCTATAAACAGTTGGTAAAAAAACAAGCTATAAACAGTTGGTAAAAAAACAGCTATAAACAGTTGGTAAAAAAACAAGCTATAAACAGTTGGTAAAAATTTTTTATTTTTTTAAAAGTTGGTTAAAAAAAACAATTTATGAACAGTTTGTAATAAACCAAAGTTATAAATAGTTGGTAAAAAACCCAAGTTATAAACAGTTGGATAAAAAGCCCCAGTCATGAAAAGGCTGACAAGAAGCCACTTATTATTGTCAATGTAAACTTTCTCCAGAAAATAGCATGACCTAAATATTGATTAATGTTATCAATTCAACATGTAACAACACCATTAGGGTCACATAATGCTGGTAGAATCAGTTTTTATGTTCTACTAAAAGTAAACACCTGTCCGACCTTGACTCACCCTTATAAACCTGGTCGCCAAACTGAATGTCCAGCGTTCTTTTGATCCTCCGTAATTCCTGCAACAGGCAAAAGTTAAGTGGTTTTAGTTTAGTTGTACACATGAGGTAACATGAACAGATGAACAAAGATGAACACAGATGTATGAACACAGATGTATGAACACCATTATCATTAAGAATAAGTCAAACAATCAATGTAGAACTTCTCCAGGCTAAGGCAACACTAATTGTATAAACCACCAGCACTCTTCAGTGATATTTTAGTTCAAATGTCATGGAATTAAAGAGGGGGGGGGGCCAAATATGCGCGTTCAGCTGCTGTACCGAGAGACATGGGCGGCCGTAGAAAATTTTCTAGGCCGGGGAATTTCGAAGTGATTTTTTTCCCATAATTCTTAGCTCTATACGCAGATTTTTTGGCTGGTCACGTGGCTATTAATTAAAATTCTATACAGATCAGTACTACTTGTCTTTTATTAATATTGCGATAAAATATACAAGTACACCTCACCTTTTACTTATGTGGAAGTGTCAGGATATAACCCCGACACTTAAAAGCTTCTGATATAAGATTTTTTAAAACTTCATTAATTCAAATGGTTCTGTGGTCCAACGGTTGTGCGCTGGATTTTTTATCTCAAAGTAACAGGTAGTGGATCGAATTTCGGATGGAGACTTCTTTCTTTTTTTTCTTTTCTTTTTTAAAATTCTTTTTCTTTTTTTCTTTTCTTTTCTTCTTTGCAATTTCTTTTTTAACTACTTTCTGTTATCTATAATTTATAATCATGAGGTATTGTAAGTACGGCATTTCTGGAAGTGTTGACAGTGAGAGGATGAATCCGCGTGCTGGAGGGGTCAAGCACGGGGCGAATTAAGACTGCACGGGCTGCAATTCAAACTGGGGCCCTATCGAGCCAGCGTCCCTTTAAATTTAAATAAAATGATTGCTAGCAGCTAATATAAGACTGTAACATGTAACTATTCAGCAAAAAGATTATTCATGAAAAAACCGAACACGAAGAAATAACTGTTTGCCGGTATCCTAAAATTGAGTGTAAAAAGACAAAAAGTTTGTAAAAAAAACAAAAAAAAAGAATCCACAGATGGGGATCGATCCTCAGATCGCTTGCAAAGCAAGCCTATGCGACCAGGGGAGCTTGACGGAGATTGTAAATTAAAAAAATAAACAATATTCGTCAATATTCTTTAATATTTTCTCTTATTGAGCCTATCAAATCAGGTTTCTGGATTATTAAGAGTATTGGGATCGAAAAGAGATCAGATTAATAATAGATACGATTTTTATTAATTTATTTCATTTATGATATTTTTTCAGGGATTCATGCAAACATCTGTTCACCTTTATAATAAAATATACTAAGTTTGGGGGCCCCTAAATCATCGGGGGCCCCTAAATCATTGGGGCCCCTGGCTTTAGCCCGTTCAGCCCCCTCCCCTAAATCTGCCATAGGGCTCAAGTGATCACGCTGTGAACCGAGACTATACAAGGATGGGCCACTGTTATGGGGTAGCTAGAAACCAGGCAGGCATTGTAAAGACCAACATTTCAGAACGAGGCTTTAAAAGTACATGTATATGAGATTGAGCGTATATACAGTTAATACAGTTTTTTTATGATCCTTACTACCACCGTTGCAAACAACTCCGTCAGTTATTGGTCACGTCCTATAACCAACTCCCTCAGTCTGGAGGCCACGCCTTTTTCCAGTCCCCGGTTTACTGTAAGTCAGTATTTAATATGTCAATCATGATGATTGAATCATCTTGTGCCACCATCCCCCAGATTACGGTGGGGGTGGGAGTGGGTACCATGACCCACTCTGGTCTCTTTGATGTTAGCCCCTGGTCTGGTTTGGACAATAACAATCATTTCCCCTGGTCAGTGCTTCGCACGGCTGAACTTTAGATAACAGTCTACATTTAGCACCTCTGAGGATCTGGACGCGGTTCGGTCTATTCATCTATCTAAGCTACAGCATGGGGCATTTCACACATCTTGGTCAGTCCTGACCAGACTACCAGTCCTAGCCAGCAACAGGAATATTTGATCTAAAGACCCTTAACCGCCCTAATAAGCTACAAAATATAAAATATAAAAATAATTACCCAGTAAAACGAGATAAGCATCAGCTTAGTTACTTTCTCTTTACTTTAATACATTTTTTGTCTATTTTCGTCAATTTTTTAAAATCCATAAATCCAGTTGCAAGCGCCCATCCTTGCCCCCCCCCCTGCGGGCGCCCATGCAGAGAGACGCAGGTTTGAGCCTCGCTGAAGGCAAGGATTTGTTCCCATGACAAAAAGGGCATCCCTGAGTCCACCCGGCTCCGAATGGGTACCTAGCCACACGATTCCCTCATATGCCGTGGCTACAGAAACTTTTGAACGCTGCTTCACTTGTCCCGTAGACCTATGGTCTTGAAAGGTAACTTTACTTTTTACCATCATTAGACTTAAAAGTTACACGACAGCACTAAACTGGCTTCGTTTGCAGCATCTTGTACTAAAGGCTATTCAGTGAAAACAGATTGCTGCTTCTTTAAATTATTAACCAACTCCTGTCAATTCCGTTCTCTCTCTTCGTTCGTTACATTGTGACCGAAATCTAAATGTTTTTTTGGTGGTGTCTTTTTAAGGTGTACTACTTAAAGACGCTCACACACTCACGGCACAGCATGCAGACTTCTTTGATGCCAACGGTAGTGAAGCAATATTTAGCATATATATCGCACTCACAGCAACAGATGCAGGAGAAAACCAACTATGTAGCACAATTCTCCACTTGCCTTGGCCTGAACATCCATAAAGGAAAAAGCAAAGTCCTTAAAATAAATACATCAAGCAACACTCCAATAACACTGGAAGGACAAAATCTCGAGGAGGTGGATAGCTTCACATACCTTGGAAGCATCATTGACACACAAGGAGGGACTGAAGCCGGTGTAAGAATGAGAATTGGCAAAGCAAGAACAGCATTTAAACAGCTAAAAAAAAGTTTGAAACTGTAACAACTTGACTCTCCATACCAAGGTCAGGATATTTAACACCACAATAAAGCCTGTCTTGTTGTATGGAGCAGAAACATGACGAATAACAGCAGCCATTTCAAAAAAGCTTCAAGCTTTTATAAACACATGTCTCCGAATAATTCTCCGAATCCGCTGGCCCAATGTCATCACCAACGAAGACCTCTGGCAACGCACACAACAAGAGCCAGTGGATGAGCTAATACGCCAGCGCAGATGGAGATGGATTGGCCACACTCTAGGAAAACCTACATCCAGCATTGTGAGACAGGCCCTCACATGGAACCTCCAAGGCAAGAGAAAAAGAGGTCATCCCAAAACGACCTGGAGAAGGGAACTGGAGGCAGACACCAAAAGGAGCGGGCACAGCTGGGGGCAGATAGAAAGATTGGCGCAGGACCGGCATGCCTGGAGAACCTTTGTTCGTGGCCTATGCCCCAGATGGGACGAAGGGCGATGATGATGATGATGTTAACAATGACTGACTTATGATCATTAATCAATTGTGGAGCCATAAAACCGATTTAATATCCCTAGATTCGAATGAAATACCTGTAATAAAATTTGTTTAATTTAGTGAAAATTCTAAACAATTAAAATTAATATCGACATAAGATTGCCTACGGGCCGCATAATGTACTCTCTGGAGGGCGGCATGAGGCCCGCGGGCCGTAGTTTGCCCACCCCTGTGCTAGAGGAATTCAATTACCAACAAATTTGACAAGATTATGACTGTTGTACAGGATGAGGTGTGAAGGGGCAGTCTGGCCCATCTCGATTACCCCTCCTCCCCCCCCGGCCAAAAAAAGAGAGTGATGGCATTTTCAAGCTACTGCATATTTTTTTTAATGGTGGGCATTAAAAAAAATGGCTTGTCTCTAACCCTATGTACCTCACCCTTAGGAGAGACATTATCTCTAGCTCTGTAATAGTAATACAATGATGAAAAGAATTATTGTAAAATTGATGTTCACCTCAACAACAGTCATGCGCTGTCCACTGAGAATGTAATTGCCATAGAATAGTCAAGAAATGTGAAGAAAGAAATGTGTAATTGCCATATAGTAGTCATGAAATGAGATTTGAAGAAATGTGTAATTGCCATAGAACATTCCGGAAATTTGATTTGAAGAAATAAATATTTTTCTTAATGAGAAACTCACCCTGTCCATGGTGAAGACTTCAATGTCTGTGTGTGCAGCAATGAGAATTGTTCCCCCTGGAGTCTCATAAATACCTAAAGGATAAACACAATAGGACTGGGGTTTTTTTTGTTGTGTGTGTCTTTGATAACTATATTTTATATAAAAATAAATGTCATTCAGTTCCCTTTAAGATCAGTAGGAATAGGCTTTCTATACTAGGTAAACTTTCTCAACCCAGTCCTGACCCTGGTTAACCTACTTTTGATGGGAACTCTCAAATAAGGCTTGGTGGCAAAAGGGACATAACTCGGGTTTGAATACAAGGTTAATTGTCTATTTTTTAATGAAATCTGAATTTTTTAAATTGTTGTTGTTGGGTGAATCAAACATAAATAATGAAACTATCTAAATTTGAAAATTGTCAAGTTCCCCATAAGTGAATTGGTGGGGAAAAAGGGGGCGGGGGAGCAGCTGAGTCAGTGGGTAGAGAGGAAAGAGGCAGAAGACAGCTGAGGCAGTGATAGAGGAGTGGAGCAGTTATGTGGCGGTATGCATGGGGGGCGCCACAGGGTGGGCCATGGCCCACCCAATTTATAGAGCTAATGGGCCACAATGTATTTGGCCCACCCAAAAAATCAACTGAAACCAACAATAGGGAAACTGTTTAATGTACAACTATTCTTTTTTATAAGTTTGTTAATTTTGTTTTTGGTAACATTAAACACAAAAAACTTCAAATTTAGAGGAAATACACACAAATCCTACTATTGTGTGTCGGGATTCGCGGCTATAAAAAATTTAGTTAAACTATTTAGTTAGTAACTATTTTAAAAGTCCTACCATTTTAACTAAACCATATATTATATTTTTAGTTAAACTTTTCTCACAACTAAAAAATTTGAACTATTATTTGTACCAACAATTTATTTTACTAGTTGCCCATCACTGATAATGACTTTGAATAATTGTTGCTATTGACGATCGGCGGTCTGCTAAGTTTTTAATGCATCATTATTGTTATTATAGACATTAATTATTAAAATATTGAAATAGATTTTGTATAAAAAAATTAAAATAGTATAATAATATTATTGTTTTTCAATTATAATCTTAATCGGACCCTGTCCAGTGACGTTTTTCGTCTTGTTTTGCGAAAAGTTGATTTATACGTTAGGAGAGTGAGTCAACATCCGATGTTCCATTTTAGTACTAAAATAACATTGCGATTTTGAAAAAATACGTAGATCTACATCTGATAAAAGACACAATTTCAATACTTAAATCAAGTCCATTATTTAATAAAACCGAGTTTTATCAAAATAACAATGTTAATTACAAGTCTCTTGGAACAACGGGAAGTTGGTTCACTCTCCTAACGTATAGTTGTTGTAGGGCTTAATTGCAGTAATAAACTTTAAACTATGAAGCGTTTTTTCACGCAATCCACTCAACCGAAAATACCGAGTAAAAAAGTTGAAAACGTCTCATCTGATGTTATTATGGACAATGTTGATACCAAGGATCTTACTGATCGTCCAGATGATAAGTTGTTAAGCGGGGCTGCTCGTGATTACAGTGGACGTCGTCGACAACCGCAGGAAAAATGGTTTAGCAGTCATCCATGGCTGCGCATATCACGTCAACGGAAAGTTCTGCTTTGCAGCTGGTGTCGTGAAATGGGCAACAAGCGTCTTGTTGGAGCATGTAAAGTCGAGTCCGCGTTCGTTGACAAGGGATTCAACAACTGGAAAGATGGATCCCAGAAGCTGGATGAACACGTGGCGTCTTCTTCTCACAGAGCAGCGGCCGAATACGTGAGTAATAGAAACAAACCGTCTGTTGCCACGCAGCTAAGTTGTCAGCTGGCTAAAGCACAGCATGTCAATCGGAATAGGTTGGTCATTCAGCTGAACAGTCTAATGTTCCTCATGCGACAAGGGCTGGCGATTCGTCGTGGTAAAGATGAGAAAAACGACTACATCAGCTACAGATAGACGAAGACCTGCTAGATGAAGTAGTTCGTTTACACCCACATCTTAATCGCATCAATCTAAAGAGTGAACTCGCTCTGCTGTCACACAACAACATCGTCTGATAACATTCCGGCAATTATCGCCTGGTTCAACGATGCCGATGTGAGACGAGACACTCATAAGACCGTGTATGCAGCGGTGGCAACTTTGGTCATGCTTCCCAGCACCACTTCGTCATGTGAGCAAGCGTTCTCCGGGTTGCGACGGTTGAAGACTTACTTGCGATCGAAAATGGGGCAAGAGAGACTTAATTCCATTATGATGGCTAACGTGTACCTTGACCGGATAGATAGTATCAACATTGTATCAGTGCAAACGAGTTCATCGGTCTAAATGACTCACGTAGAAAATTTTATGGGCATTTCTAGTGAATTTTGACTATTTTATTTTGAGTTAATGTTTAACTGTTTCAAATTGCATATAATATGAATCATATCATATGCTTTTTCATTACCATTCTGTACAAATTTATTGAAATTTACTCACTACACTGTCGCCCATTTGGAAGTTAGACATTGGTCTGGAAAAATTAAAAAGGGAAGGCATAGACCTGCATTTCTGCCGACAATAGTCGGAATGCCGACATTAACGTCAAGGACGGGAAAAAAATATTTGTTTAAAATATCAATAATCTGCAAAAAATATATTAACAAATGTAATACTTTTTCTATATAAGAATACATTTCGATGGGACTGGCTCGAAGAAAAAGACAGTAATGGAGAATATCTCTCAAAATATGTGCGAAAATTAAAAAAAAACGGTGTAGTTGTTTGTGTTTACTGTGATTGTAGACTTGATTATAGCAAGAAAGGCAAATCCTTCATAAAAAGACACGCACTGTCTGTTGCGCACACATCAAAAAGAAATAGTATCATTAGTACTCAGGCGTTGCCAGCCATAATTAAAGCCACTGCAAGCCTAGAGAGGGGAGATTCTTCCACAAGTGTTAATTGGAATTGGATGGTGGCATTTCATGGTTCAACTAAATATACATTATTATTTTTCAGAATATAGCCATATGACTTAGATCAGTTATTTTAATTTTTTCCCTTTATTTCTCTTTTTTTGATGTTAACAATCTACATAATATTGAAGCATGATGTCATTTATTGATATAAATTAATCTGCATTTTCTTTTCAGGATAGCTCTAAATTGAGTGTTTTAATCTGTTAATTCAAGTGGACCCCCACTAGTGTTTTGCGCCTCCGGCGCTTGACCTCGCTACGCGCGGTATGTCATGTCCATCAAAAGATAGGAAGAGACCCAGGGTTCAAGGCCCTATATAAGGCAAGGGTATCGAATTAAACTAATTTATGTTACCAACTTGGCCTACCCAATATTTTGCTCATGGCGCCCCCCATGGCGGTATGGCAGTAAAGGGCAGTAAAGCAGTTAGAGGCAGTAATGTGAACAAGCAAGTAAGGTAGTGTTTAGATTATTAAAACATCTCTACCATTCTCCTATAGTTAGTTTTGTGTCCTTATGGAACCTACCACGAGATTTCATGCCAATAAAACGATTCTCCACAAGATCAACCCGCCCAATGCCATGTTTGCCTCTGGAAGAAACAAACAATACATCATTACTTCACTCAGTGCAACATCACCAACATACCTACAAGATCTCTACACAAACAACTCACAATTTTAACGAAAATAATCTCTTTAAAAAAAAAGTTTCTCAAACGTCAATATATTCACAATGAAAATGTATCATAATGGACAGCTAAGTACAGTAATTATTTCAATGAGTTTAATTTGCAAGTATTACAGAGGCTAACTTGCAGTAAAGTAATTTAAGAAAAACAAAATATAATAAAAGCTTAAAAGACATGAGAAAATAGAGGCTATACCGAGCAAATTGAATATAATTATTGAGATATGTTGAGACGGTAAATAATAGAAGGAAATGAGACAGTCGAACGCGTGACCTAGTTTTCTTACCCCACGAGATTAAGGTAGAGGAAGATTTCTAAAGGTTGAGTTTTTGTTATGGTCTCAGCAACATTGGTCACCCTGACCGGCACACCTGGGGAGAGAATTGGATTTTTGGTCTCTTTTTTTTCAATGTGATGTTTCACAAGTACAGTAAAATTCCGATAATCCGGCACGTTCGGGACCGGCTCGGTGCCGGACTATCAAAAATTCCGGTCTATCGGGCGGTGCCCCTTCTTTTTAGTATAGGCTTTGCCGTAAAACAAATGTACTTTGTTTTTTTAACAACATGCAGACATAAATCGTAATTATAAGAACAAATTGGTTAATAATTAAACTACAAATACAGTATGCAAATACAACAAAGTTTATTTTACATTTAATGTAATATAATGTATGTACACATACTGTAAAACATTTTTCACTTAGATTTAAATAAAAGAGATAAACAAAAAAATGGCGAGACGCTTCGTGATTGATTATCTGTGCTGCACTGCACATGTATTTTTTGTGACAGCTGAGACTAGCCGGCTGCTAATTGTTTCCGAACAATACCGATCGCTTCCCCGAACTACCCCGAAAACTTCCGAATAGCTCTCAAGCGTTTTTATTTGCTTTAAAGACACACTTTTGGAGAAAACCAAATTTTTACAATTTTCCGGAGCGATGTCGGACTATCGGGCATTCCGGACTGTTGAATGCCGGATTATCGGACTTTTACTGTAGTATTAACATAACATCAGATGAATAGACGTTCTCTGATGACATTTGTCACAAGTAGTATTAACATAACATCAGATCAATAGACGTTGGCTCATTATTTTAATCCTGTTTTTACATCCATTTGAAAATCATTCTTCAATATTTTATTTTCCCAAAGCTTTGGTTATGTGGAGTGCAATTATCTTCTGTACAGATGGAGCCTCAATAGTGTATAAGACAAGATGAGGCTAGGTACCTAAAAACTGTATCGCTGGAATAATGTTAACACAGGCTGCACTTGGGGACACATTTTAGATATTAGGGAACAATTAAATGAACAATCTTCAGCAAGACAGGGTGATGTCAATAAAAACAGGTTGACAGTTTGAAGCTATGAAGTCCTAATGTAATGGTTTTTATCTACACATTTCTAAACAATGACTTCACAGAAATGGGACCAGAGAATTGATTAGCTGTGCCCCAAAGTTGAACAGTGCATCTAATAACTGTCACATTCAAAGACAATAGGGAAACACAACAGAAATGTAACAACTGTTGTCCATATTTTTAAAAAAAAAGGTCTTTTGTCTTGTTCAGACCAAGCCAATTGTTAGTTGTTTGGCAATTTGAACTTTGCCCTATCTGAAATTTTCAGGTCAAGCTATTTTCAGCTTTCTATGCCAAACAATTCCCAACTTACATGCCTAATACCTATGGGTTTTTTTTCTTCCAATGATTAACCAAAGAGAAAAGCGAGATCTTATTTTCTTGTTGAATCATCAGACAGGATGCCATGGATTATTGGGTGATGATTAATCAAATTTTTTCAAAAACACAAAAGCACTCCATATAATCAAATGGTGGTTGTTGTTTTTTATAGTCTGAAGTATTGAACTAAAGATGCCTAGGCAGACAATGAGATATATATATATCAACATTTTATTTTAAATGCTAAAAGTCTTGACTGGTCTTTTTACAGAATCTAATCCATTGGATATTATAAAAAGTGTGTGTGTGTGTGTGGGGGGGGGGCGGGGGAGGTCTGACAAGTACTAATCCTCAATCCTCAGGCATCTGACAATATCAATGCAGAAATGCTGATATGAAACTTTACGTTAAAAAATAAAAGTTTTAACTACAGGTATTTTTCCTCAAACCTTTTTTAAACTCTATTTCAATAATGTCCGACTTGTCTGGGGCTTTCTCTGGGTCAGTGGTCATCTGATAAAGTCCCTCGGGGGCCTGATGATTTGGGTCCTCCAGGACACCGGACTCATAGCTGTCATCGTGGGGGATGGCAATAAATAAACAGAAAAACAATGAGAAGCTGTGACCTGTTGAACTCGGCATACAAACATAAACAAACCAATAGGTTGACAGAAATGTCAAAGTGACAGAAATGTCAAAGTGACAGAAATGTCAAAGTGACAGAAATGTCAAAGTGACAGAAATGTCAAAGTGACAGAAATGTCAAAGTGACAGAAATATCTAAGTCCCAGAAATGTCAAAACGAGAAGAAAATGACTTGAAGAACAAAATATTCCCCCCTCCTTCACCTTATATGCATAATGTTGGCATCCATGCTCCAGGGACTTTTCAGTGTCACGGGCAGGGGGATTCCATGTTCCTGGAACATAAGGAACACACAATCTTGTCTTAGTAACAGGCAGATCAAAGACAGGTTAATACATGTAGTACACAATTTCATCTTAATAATGTCAAGTACATAGCACAACAAGCAGAATTTAATGGCGACAAGAAATGGTAATGATGTACAGGTAAACAAATATTACATGCTGTGTAAATTAAAAACTACCAAGATAATGTCAACAAAACAACAATAAACATAAAATTACAATCTGTAGACCAGATCTAATGGTATGAGCATTTAAAAAAATAAAATCAATTTGAATTTTGAAACTATAATTTTTTTGGTTACATTTTTCAAGGTGTATGGCGAAGAGAATTTCCAGTTTGATTAATGTGAGAATAAGTCAAACAAGGACCTCTCAAATTGATTGTAGTCAATGGCCAAATTTGAGAAAAGTTCTAAAAAATTTTAGATTTGAACATTGTATGTAGATAGTAGTAGACAATGATATAAGATAAAGACAATGATGTAAAAACAAGGCTAGTGATATAACATCAGGACAATGATAACATCAGGACAATGATATAACACACAAGTCCACTTGATATTCATTTTAAAATAGTAAGTGGATACAGAATATCAGACACTGTCGACAAAATGTTACGGCTCATCTACTGAGCCCCTGCCAACAAAATTATATGGCTCATCTACTGAGCCCGAGTGAAAGGAACTAGAACCATTGTAACAATATGCCTACCTCAGCGTACTTGAAAAGGTCAGTGCGTCCTTTAAATCGCTTGTAGAACTCTGGCAGCCTCCAAGGTGAGATAACCTTCAAGAACAATAGTTTTATTTATAAGTTTTTAACATAATGGGGAAATGTTGGATTTATATACAAGTTTTTTCATATAATGGGGAAATGTTGGATTTATATACAAGTTTTTCATATAATGGGGAAATGTTGGATTTATATACAAGTTTTTTCACATAATGGGGAAATGTTGGATTTATATACAATTTTATTCTCATAAAGGGGAAATGTTGGATTTATATACAAGATTTTTCATATAATGGGGAAATGTTGGATTTATATACAAGTTTTTTCATATAATGGGGACATCTTGACATCTTAGAAAGCGTTCAGATTATTAGGTTATGTTTCTAATTAATTAAAATAATAACAAAGGGAAGATTCTTGTTTAACAGAGTTATGTGATGGCTTACACAAACATCCACAAATTAAGAAATAAAAAAATTTTTAAACACCTTCTCACTCAACATACACACGTATGGATTTTTTAAAAATAAGCCATTTAAATAAGTATTTTATTAAAAAGAATTTTCTGAACGATGAGAATAATCATTCTTTGCACATTTAACAATTAAATGTGTATATCAGTCATAATTCCAGATTAGAAGAGAATGTTCCTTTTATGGAGACATATTAACAGTGTAAGTGATTATCACTTAATGGGATAGCCAGGAGTAAACCTGGGTATAATGGCAGTATATGTAGATAGCTGTACTGACCTTATCACTTTATGGGATAACATGAAGTAAGCAATACGTGGACCTGGGTATAATGGCAGTATATGTAGATAGCTGTACTGACCTTATCACTTTATGGATAACATGAAGTAAGCAATACATGGAACTGGGTATAATGGCAGTATATATAGATAGTCATACTGACCTCAATGGTTGGGTGGAGGGCATAAGCTCCAAGTTCAAAGCGTATTTGGTCGTTGCCTTTCCCCGTAGCTCCGTGAGCCACATAATTGGCTCCCTCGTCGACAGCAACTTTGATCATTGCCCTATGGATACAGACAAAAGTTTGTTGCAAATAATTAGTGAACACTAGACAACCAAATAAATAGTGAACACTAGAGAACCAAATAAATAGTGAACACTAGAGAACCAAATAAACAGTGAACACTAGAAAACCAATATCTGACAGATGCATGCAGCAGTTCAGAATTACAGCGCAGCAAATTTTGACATGGATAATATAATATCTGTGTTTGTGAGGTGTAAAATTTTAGGAAATTTCTGTGCAACTTTACACATGAGTTTGTCAACTTTCCATACGAGTTTGTCAACTTTCCATACGAGTTTGTCA
The DNA here is from genome assembly GCA_944989445.1 of Ampullaceana balthica. NCBI lineage: Eukaryota > Metazoa > Mollusca > Gastropoda > Lymnaeidae > Ampullaceana > Ampullaceana balthica. The sequence goes on along the minus strand of CALYLW010000136.1, from coordinate 256,107 downwards.
ACTTTCCATACGAGTTTGTCAACTTTCAACACGAGTTTGTCAACTTTCCACACCAGTTTGTCAACTTTACACACAAGTTTGTCAACTTTACACACGAGTTTGTCAACTTTACACGCGCGTTTGTCAACTTTACACACAAGTTTGTCAACTTTACACGCGCGTTTGTCAACTTTACACGCACGTTTGTCAACTTTACACACGAGTTTGTCAACTTTACATGCGCGTTTGTCAACTTTACACACGAGTTTGTCATTTTGCACATTGGAGCAATGAAATTTAGAGGGAACATTGTTGAGAACTAAACCTGAACAACAGACATGTCAAGAAATCAGAACATCATGTCAATATCATTAAATTAATTCAACACCAGAAAATTGATTTGACAAAGACATCAATTTAAAATCTGCAAATTAATTTAACAATTGTACAATGATATAACATCAGACCCTTGTTATATCATTAAAATTTTGTGATAACAACAAGACAATGATATAACATCACGACAATGATATAACATCACAACATTGATATAACATAAGGACAATGATATAACATCAGGACAATTATATAACATCAGGACAATGATATAACATCAGAACATTGATATAACATCAGGACAATGATATAACAGGACAATGATATAACATCAGAACATTGATATAACATCAGGACAATGATATAACATCAGGACAATGATATAACATCAGGACATTGATATAACATCAGGACAATGATATAACATCAGGACATTGATATAACATCAAGACAATGATATAACTTTACGACAATGATATAACATCAGAACATTGATATAACATCAGGACAATGATATAATATCAGAACATTGATCTAACATCAGGACAATGATATAACATCAGGACATTGATATAACATCAGGACAATGATATAAAATCTGGACAAAGATATAATATCAGAACATTGATATAACATCAGGACAATGATATAACATCAGGACATTGATATAACATCAGGACAATGATATAATATCAGAACATTGATCTAACATCAGGACAATGATATAACATCAGGACATTGATCTAACATCAGGACAATGATATAACATCAGGACATTGATATAACATCAGGACAATGATATAAAATCTGGACAAAGATATAACATCAGGACAATGATATAACATCAGGACATTGATATAACATCAGGACAATGATATAACATCAGGACAATGATATAACATCAGGACAATGATATAACAACAGGACATTGATATAACATCAGGTCAATGATATAACATCAGGACAATGATATCACATCAGAACATTGATATCACATCAGAAACGTTGATAAAACATCAGGACATTGATATAACATCAGGACATTGATATAACATCAGGACATTGATATAACATCAGGACATTGATATAACATCAGGACATTGACATAACATCAGGACAATGATATAATATCAGAACATTGATCTAACATCAGGACAATGATATAGCATCAGGACATTGATATAGCATCAGGACAATGATATAAAATCTGGACAAAGATATAACATCAGGACAATGATATAACATCAGGACATTGATATAACATCAGGACAATGATATAATATCAGAACATTGATATCACATCAGGACAATGATATAACATCAGGACATTGATCTAACATCAGGACAATGATATAACATCAGGACATTGATATAACATCAGGACAATGATATAACATCAAGACAATGATATAACTTTACGACAATGATATAACATCAGGACAATGATATAATATCAGAACATTGATCTAACATCAGGACAATGATATAACATCAGGACATTGATATAACATCAGGACAATGATATAAAATCAGGACAATGATATAACATCAGGACATTGATATAACATCAGGACAATGATATAACATCAGGACAATGATATAACATCAGGACAATGATATAACAACAGGACATTGATATAACATCAGGTCAATGATATAACATCAGGACAATGATATCACATCAGAACATTGATATTACATCAGAAACGTTGATAAAACATCAGGACATTGATATAACATCAGGACATTGATATAACATCAGGACAATGATATAACATCAGGACAATGATATAACATCATGACATTGATATAACATCAGGACATTGATATAACATCAGAACATTGATATCACATCAGAAACGTTGATATAACATCAGAAACGTTGATATAACATCAGGACATTGATATAACATCAGGACATTGATATAACATCAGAACATTGATATAACATCAGAACATTGATATAACATCAGAACATTGATATAACATCTGGACTAAGAGATAATCAGAGAGTACAATGCAATAACATTATAACTATTGTATATAACTTAATGCTGGTGTAGGTTCATTTCGGTTCAAGTTAAATTGTTACATCTTGACTTAAGTACTAAAACGTTTGTTGTACATTTTCAAAATAATGATAACTATATAACACTTCATTATTTCATCAATGATTTTGTTTTTGTTGTTGTTGACAGCACATGGATATCACCTAGGTCTTGATCCTTATCTGACACTGATCAGGAAAGTGCTTTTGTTTACTTTACTACATTCATAGTGATCTTAATACTAAGGCCTTGAGACTGCGCTTGTCTTTTAAAACTTAACTTTCCAAATTAACAAACATTGCTCTGACTGATAAATGTAGCTTAGGAATACCAACCATGTCATTATGTGTCTAGTTTAATTAAGATATGAATTTCAATGTATTTATAAATATATGTGCTACTGTCAACACTATAAGTGTTACTACTATTTGTATGTAAAGTGCGGTGAGGCCAACTACTGGCTGGGGTACAGCACAATTTACAACAAACTTCAGATCATGTCGGCTGTCTTCCTACCTGGCAATGAGGGGCCTGGCCAAGGATGTCCCCAGCAGATACCTGTCCTCATAGGTGGCGTTGGCTTGGACAGCTGGCCAAATGAACTCCTCCACGAACTCCTTACGAAGGTCAAGGATGACCATCTGAAAGAATAGGTGTAGAGGATTCAACTTCAACCAAGTTTTATTTTGACAGCTTAGCAAGGGTTAAGTGGCAGTTACACCAAGGAATATACATCTGTGTTAGTGAGATGATAGGCAAAACTATATACAGGTCAGTGGGAGCTACACCAAGGAATATACATCTGTGTTAGTGAGATGATAGGCAAAACTATATACAGGTCAGTGGGAGCTACACCAAGGAATATACATCTGTGTTAGTGAGATGATAGGCAAAACTATATACAGGTCAGTGGGAGCTACACCAAGGAATATACATCTGTGTTAGTGAGATGATAGGCAAAACTATATACAGGTCAGTGGGAGCTACACCAAGGAATATACATTTGTGTTAGTGAGATGATAGGCAAAACTATATACAGGTCAGTGGGAGCTACACCAAGGCTCTAGAGGTAAAGACTATAGGAGACTATATACCTCTACATGGGCCATGGCCCTAGACAGTGGGAGGTAAAGACTATAGGGGACTATATACCTCTACATGGGCCATGGCTCTAGACAGTGGGAGGTAAAGACTATAGGAGACTATATACCTCTACATGGGCCATGGCCCTAGACAGTGGTAGATAAAGACTATATGGGATTATATACCTCTACATGGGCCATGGCTCTAGACAGTTGGAGGTAAAGACTATAGGAGACTATATACCTCTACATGGGCCATGGCCCTAGACAGTGGGAGGTAAAGACTATAGGAGACTATATACTCTACATGGGCCATGGCCCTAGACAGTGGGAGGTAAAGACTATAGGGGACTTTATATTTCTACATGGGCCATGGCTCTAGACAGTGGGAGGTAAAGACTATAGGAGACTATATACCTCTACATGGGCCATGGCTCTAGACAGTGGGAGGTAAAGACTATAGGAGACTATATACCTCTACATGGGCCATGGCTCTAGACAGTGGGAGGTAAAGACTATAGGAGACTATATACCTCTACATGGGCCATGGCTCTATACAGTGGAAGGTAAAGACTATAGGAGACTATCCCCCTCTATGAAACTACTTATATTTTTAGTACCCATGTTTTCAAATATTTTAGTTTCTGCCAATGTCGAGTTTTCATGAGATGCCGTCTTGTAAATAACACCTTAATCATCAGGTAAATGACACCTCAATCATCAGGTAAATAACACCTTAATCATCAGGTAAATGACACCTCAATCATCAGGTAAATAACACCTTAATCATCAGGTAAATGACACCTCAATCATCAGGTAAATAACACCTTAATCATCAGGTAAATGACACCTCAATCATCAAGTAAATAACACCTTAATCATCAGGTAAATGACACCTCAATCATCAGGTAAATAACACCTTAATCATCAGGTAAATGACACCTCAATCATCAGGTAAATGACACCTCAATCCTCAGGTAAATGACACCTCAATCATCAGGTAACTGACACCTCAATCATCAGGTAACTGACACCTCAATCAGCAGGTAACTGAGACCTCAATCATCAGGTCACTGACACCTCAATCATCAGGTAAATGACACCTCAATCATCAGGTAACTGACACCTCAATCATCAGGTAAATGACACATCAATCATCAGGTAACTGACACCTCAATCATCAGGTAACTGACACCTTAATTGGACCTTTCAATTTTACTTTTTTTTTAAAGTCTGCCAAATTCAAGGACGTGAACTCCACGTTGTGAACCAGTCATCTGTGGGGGTTTTAGCTCTCAAACTTCTACACAAATACAGCCCGGATTGTTGCAGCAACTTTTACACCAGTCCAGTCCGGATTGTTGCAGCAACTTTTACACCAGTCCAGTCCGCATTGTTGAGACAACTTTTACACCAGTCCAGCCCGGATTGTTGAGACAACTTTTACACCAGTCCAGCACGGATTGTTGAGACAACTTTTACACCAGTCCAGCCCGGATTGTTGAGACAACTTTTACACCAGTCCAGCCCGGATTGTTGAGACAACTTTTACACCAGTCCAGCCCGGATTGTTGACACAACTTTTACACCAGTCCAGCCCGGATTGTTGAGACAACTTTTACACCAGTCCAGTCCGGATTGTTGAGACAACTTTTACACCAGTCCAGTCCGGATTGTTGAGACAACTTTTACACCAGTCCAGTCCGGATTGTTAAGACAACTTTTACACCGGTCCAGTCCGGATTGTTGAGACAACTTTTACACCAGTCCAGTCCGGATTGTTGAGACAACTTTTACACCAGTCCAGTCTGGATTGTTGAGACAACTTTTACACCAGTCCAGTCCGGATTGTTGACACAACTTTTATACCAGTCCAGTCCGGATTGTTGAGACAAAGGTCAACTCAAATTCTGTTTCACCAAACATAACGTTCAGTGTGTCATCAAATAATCTCGCCTCATAACTCTTTGGTTAAGTTCAACATCTCTAGTCAACATTTTCGGGTGTTATTGTCTTGTTGGACCTAACAAACCACGTCATGACCTTACAAACCATGCCATGACCTTACAAACCACGCCATGACCTTACAAACCCTCAAAATGACCTTACAAACCACACCATGACCTTACAAACCACACCATGACCTTACAAACCATGCCATGACCTTACAAACCACACCATGACCTTACAAACCATGCCATGACCTTACAAACCACACCATGACCTTACAAACCATGCCATGACCTTACAAACCATGCCATGACCTTACAAACCACACCATGACCTTACAAACCATGCCATGACCTTACAAACCACACCATGACCTTACAAACCATGCCATGACCTTACAAACCACACCATGACCTTACAAACCACACCATGACCTTACAAACCATGCCATGACCTTACAAACCACACCATGACCTTACAAACCACACCATGACCTTACAAACCACGCCATGACCTTACAAACCATGCCATGACCTTACAAACCACACCATGACCTTACAAACCACACCATGACCTTACAAACCACACCATGACCTTACAAACCATGCCATGACCTTACAAACCAAACCATGACCTTACAAACCCTCAAAATGACATAAAAAACCTCACCATGACCCAAAAAACCACGTCATGACCTAGCAAACCTCGCCATGACCCAAAAAACCACGTCATGACCTAGCAAACCCTCACTATGACCTAACTAGCCTCACTAGGTGATTGAGAACGATGTACAATGAATGCTGTTACCTAAAGCAGCTGAATCAATATTTTCACGTATGACCTCCAAACAGTCAATGGAACAGGATTTTTAAAAAACTCCTCTAAAACTATTCTGAAAATTATAGTTTAACTATCTGTCAGTAATATATGTTATTATAACAGGGTATATGTAGATAGGAATATACAACAGCAGAGACCGATGATTATATTTAATATATTTCTTCAATTTTTTTCACATCTGCCCTGAAAGCTTGAAACCTATGAGGTCACCGACACAATGGTTTGAGATCTGCTAATGTAAAGATGTAGGTTTTCACTAACAGGGAGAACATTTCATTGACTCAGGTGTCATACGTCACATTGATTCATGGGTCACCAATAAGGTCATAGGTCAATGACACAGCCTGAGTGACAGCTGTCTGAATAAAAAAGCCATAAGACATCAACTTATAGCATCCAACAAATCCTTAAGAAATCAACTTATAGCATCCAACTAAGACATAAGACATCAACTTATAGCATCCAACAACGCTATAAGCCATCAACTTAGCTACAGCATCCATCAAAGCCATAATCCATCTACTAAACTATAGCATCCATCAAAGCAAGAAGGCACCAACTAAACTATAGCATCCAACAAAGCCATAAGCCATTCCATCCATCAAAGCCATAAGCCCATCAACGAAGCTAAGTGTCAACAAAGCCACGCCGGGATCTATTGTCTTTATTTTTTTTTAAACATGATAAAACCCTAGGGCCTAGGGCCTACTCTCCTGAAATTGTGACAGAGATAAAACAGCACTTGAGCCGAGGTCACGTGGTGGTGGCTGACTAGCAAACAACAACAAAGTGCACAACTCAATCCAGACAAATACATTCACTCGTCGTTATCTGGCTCCTTTTCACCGTGTGCCACTTTGACATGGAAAAACACATCCACATTAATTTTTTTGTGGGGGGGGGGAATATGGGGGAGGGGGGAATAATGTCACTTAAGGAAGTCCTAGGCATTTATATTAAAAGAGCAACAAAGCCCGTCCAAGGACGTTCCGCCACTGTTCGGTGGCATGTTGTAACTCCCCTCCAACAGCCGTCTCGACCGGCATACATGTGCATCACGTCAAAAAAACTATTCATTACAGTTAAAATAAATAACTCGTAAAAACAGAGCTTTTGACTATAAATACCAAAGTGCATAACTCAAAATAAAGTCTTAGAAGAAATACTGCACCAAAAATAACTCGTTTTGAACGTCCCACGTAAACGTGTTTCAATATGATTGGCTGTAGGAGTCATATGTTGTTTGAGGGACCCAATCGCTATCGATGACCGCAACGGAACATAGCCTTTTATTATATAGGATAATCCATACAACAACAAAAATGTGTATTCTGATTGGTTATGTTTGCTGAAATATAATCGAGGGACTATTATTACAGGTTAGTCTATGAGCAGATTGTAGTTATTAAATGTTTACACATTCATTTGTAGGTCAAAGAACACTGGAACAAATAGAAAAGCAGGGCACGAAATTCATTGGATGGAAAGAGCATGGGGCACAAGACAGACCGGCGTGAGACACAAAACAGACTAACATGAGGGCAATAGACAGACTGCACGAGACACTAGATAGAATGGCATGTGGCACAAAAAGAGACTGTAGTGGGACGGGTGATAGACTGGCATAAGACACAAAACCAGTGGCGTAGCGAGAAGGGGGCAAGGGGGGCAAATGCCACGGGCGTCACTTTTTTAGGGGTCGGCAAATTCCTGGTCGTTAATCTAGCTTCTAAGAATGATTTTTTTTTAATTGGAAATTTTATCAAAATAAAATAAATATACCCATACGAAAATTTATAAAAGAAATAAATAGAAGGATAAAGGAACTATCCTAAAATATGTCAACATTTCTAATGCCAAAACTTCAACTTCCATATTGGATATAAATAAATGATGCTGATACTTATGACTTTATGCTACTGAAATGAAATATATATGAGGCTTAAGTAGTATGAGAGCGTGAAACTGCATCAGCTGGCTAACTTAATTGATTCTTCAAATTTGACAGCCACTCCTGTTGTAAAAGGGGAAAATTACGTACCCAAAAAATTTCAAATATGTGCCCACTGAATGCCCCGGGCGGCACCTTGTTGGGGCGGCAAATTCCTCAGTGTTAATTAGCTTACTGGAAATGGAAAAACTTTAAATTAAATTTAAATAAAAGAAAAGAAACTCCAAAAGAAAAATTACTTTAAAATAAAAAAAAACTATATTTCAAATATGTGAACGTTTCTAATGCCAAAAATTCAAACTCCAAAAATCTCTATCGGATACTAATGCTAATTAACTGAAAAACCGATATGCTGGAGTAGTATAAGAACACAAAACCACTGTGCTGGTTACTGTAACTGATTCAAGTTTGTCAGCCCCTCATCTTGTAGAAATGAAAATAACTGTATCCGTTAAATACCAATAACAACCAAAATAATTCTAACATCTATGGACGTAAAATAAATTAATATCACGTAAGATACAGATTTGCGAGATTGAGAGTGTCCAACAGATTGAGAGTGTCCAACAGATTGAGAGTGTCCAACAGATTGAGAGTGTCCAACAGATTGAGAGTGTCCAACAGATTGAGAGTGTCCAACAGATTGAGAGTGTCCAACAGATTGAGAGTGTCCAACAGATTGAGAGTGTCCAACAGATTGAGAGTGTCCAACAGATTGAGAGTGTCCAACAGATTGAGAGTGTCCAACAGATTGAGAGTGTCCAACAGATTGAGAGTGTCCAACAGATTGAGAGTGTCCAACAGATTGAGAGTGTCCAACAGATTGAGAGTGTCCAACAGATTGAGAGTGTCCAACAGATTGAGAGTGTCCAACAGATTGAGAGTGTCCAACAGATTGAGAGTGTCCAACAGATTGAGAGTGTCCAACAGATTGAGAGTGTCCAACAGATTGAGAGTGTCCAACAGATTGAGAGTGTCCAACAGATTGAGAGTGTCCAACAGATTGAGAGTGTCCAACAGATTGAGAGTGTCCAACAGATTGAGAGTGTCCAACAGATTGAGAGTGTCCAACAGATTGAGAGTGTCCAACAGATTGAGAGTGTCCAACAGATTGAGAGTGTCCAACAGATTGAGAGTGTCCAACAGATTGAGAGTGTCCAACAGATTGAGAGTGTCCAACAGATTGAGAGTGTCCAACAGATTGAGAGTGTCCAACAGATTGAGAGTGTCCAACAGATTGAGAGTGTCCAACAGATTGAGAGTGTCCAACAGATTGAGAGTGTCCAACAGATTGAGAGTGTCCAACAGATTGAGAGTGTCCAACAGATTGAGAGTGTCCAACAGATTGAGAGTGTCCAACAGATTGAGAGTGTCCAACAGATTGAGAGTGTCCAACAGATTGAGAGTGTCCAACAGATTGAGAGTGTCCAACAGATTGAGAGTGTCCAACAGATTGAGAGTGTCCAACAGATTGAGAGTGTCCAACAGATTGAGAGTGTCCAACAGATTGAGAGTGTCCAACAGATTGAGAGTGTCCAACAGATTGAGAGTGTCCAACAGATTGAGAGTGTCCAACAGATTGAGAGTGTCCAACAGATTGAGAGTGTCCAACAGATTGACATTAACTTATCCAAATGAGACACGGACCCCACACCAAAATAGAAATGAGACGGGTACCACGAGAATGACTTCAACGCATGTAAGCTATTGTGATCATTGTGAAAAATAATGTTGCATATTTAAAATGGGTTATTCTCCTTGATCCTAAAATATAATGAACAAATTTGCCTATCTAAAAGAATTAACAACTGGCATAAACTAAATCAATTTAAAAAATGTACTTATGAACAAGTGCATAACATTACTTAAGTGTTTGCAAATAGAAAAATAGAAGGAATGAGAAATCGGAGAAAAAAGAATTGACTATTTAAAAAGAAGAACAAAACGTTGTTGTAAAATAAAACAAAACAAAATGGAAAAAATTCATGTTACAAAGTAACATTATTTGACATTATTATCGCCAATAATTTGCTCTCTCGTTTGGTGAGGCAGACGAAAAACTAAACGCACGAACAGACGCCGGAACTTTGCACGAACAGACGCAGGAACTTTGCATGAATAGACGCAGGAACTTTGCTGGGGCATGGGACAGGTGACAGAATGACATGGGACAGGTGACAGACTGACAAGGGACAAGTGACAGACTGACATGGGACAGGTGACAGACTGACATGGGACAGGTGACAGACTGACATGGGAAAGATGACAGACTGGCATAGGACAGATGACAGACTGGCATAGGACAGGTGACAGACTGACATGGGACAGGTGACAGACAGGCATGGGACAGGTGACAGACTGACATGGGACACAAGACAGACTGACATGGGACAGGTGACAGACTGACATGGGACACAAGACAGACTGACATGGGACACAAGACAGACTGGCATGGGACAGGTGACAGACTGGCATAGGACATGTGACAGGCTGATGTGGGACATGTGACAGGCTGATGTGGGACATGTGACAGGCTGATGTGGGACAGGTGATGGCATAGGACATGTGACAGGCTGATATGGGACAGGTGACAGACTGGCATAGGACATGTGACAGACTGACATGGGACAGGTGACAGACTGGCATAGGACATGTGACAGGCTGATGTGGGACAGGTGACAGACTGCTACAATATACATATTTTGAAAAGCCATAACTTGGGGTTTATTTAATCATGTAAAATCATTTCAACTTGTATGCAGGAACAGGCCAACATAAACATGAAGTGATTGATGGTCTTTTAAATACTAGGAACTGAATAAAATATCAACAAAAATGTAATATGACATAAATATCATTTTAAAATGTGAACAAAAATATACAGTGGAACCTCTCATAACGAGCACCTCTCATGAGTAATTTGCATAATGAGCAAAAAATGTGAAGAAGTTGCTCCTTTAACGAGCGACATTTCGCATAATGAGTAACGCAGAGAGGGGAAGTCCCTGTTTCCAGACATTCATTAGTGAGCCGGGACTTCCACGCCAATGCATTAGCGTTCTGTTAGCATATTGTTTTCGTGCGTGATGACCTGTTCTAACAAATTTTGTATTCAAACAGTATTCGTAATTTTTTATGTGGAAAAAGTAATAGCCTGTGCTAAAATAAAATGTCTTTGAAGAAAAAAAACACAAGAATACAATCATGAGAGAGTAAAATTAACTGTTTATAAATGAAACGTAAAATCATTGAAAAGCGAGAACAAGGTGTGAGCGTGGCTAATCTGGCGCGCACATACAATTGGTCAACATCAACGATCTGCACTATTCTCAAGAAAAAAAACAAAATTTAACTTTTGCATCGTACATTGAGAAGCATCACCCTAATAAGGAGGTGCTACAAATTTATTAAATGATAATGCTGTGACACATTTTTGTTAAAATTTGAAGCGTCAGCAAAAACAAATGTCTTTAGACAATTTCAAGTTAAAAAGGATTGATTATTTGTCATATATTCATATTTGTATTTACATTTTTTTTGTTTCAAATCTAAATTGTATTCCAAATTGTTATACTCCTTAACAATTCATAAGTAATTTTATTTGAATAAATGTTAATAAAGTTTTTTGAAAAATTAGTATCTTTTCACCATGGAACGCATTATTGTATTTTACATTGATTTGTATGGGAAAAATGGTTTCATTTATTGAGTGTTTCGCTTAACGAGTAAGATTCTGGAACGAATTATGCTCGTTAAGAAAGGTTCCATTGTATTCTTTATTTGATTAATTTTGCACATTTGTGTTCCAATTCAAATATTCCATCACAGCAAAACATAAATTACTTACCTTGAGAGCTCCAAATTTTAGAGCTTTCTCCCTGACAGCATCAAAGTCTTCATCTTGGCCAATGTTAGCCTGGAGAAAATAAGTGCAGCATTACAGGCCTTCATTCACTTTGCTTTGACAGTCATATCACAATGATACAAGTATTCAAGACAATGACATCACTATGATACAAGTATTCAAGACAGTGACGTCACTATAATACATATTATTACATGCATGGTTTAAACAAACAATTCTGTATGTCTTCGAAACTGAAGAATCCTTTGAGTTGAAAACAATGGATTAAGAATGATACATTTAAGTTTTCAAATCAGAGCAAATCTTCAAGACTGTGGATTGACAAGGATCTTCTTTTCTTATCTATACAGACGCTCCTTCTATGCAGAAGATAATTGCGTCCACAGACCATGACAGATGATCTGTTGGCAAGTGATGCAGCGTTCACAGGCCACGGCTTTGTGGGTTCCACGCATTACCCAGCCGCCTAACTAGTGTTAGGTACCCATTCGGAGCTGGGTGACTCAGGGACGCCCTAGGCCCCAGGAACAAATCCTTGCCTTCACATGGATTCGAACTTGTGACCATCGGTATGCCAGTCGAGCGCGCTGCCACTCGACCACCGCGCTAGGATAGGTCTCAAATGTAGAGGATTGAAAAGATTGCAAGTCTTTAATTTAGTGGATGAACTAAGATAAATTTCTTCTAAACAGCAGAATAACCAGGATACAATTCTTCAATTAAGTTGATTAACTAGGGATAAACTTTTCTAAATAGCAAAATCAAGTAAGATACAGCATTCTTTCAATTAAATACATTTTAAAGGATGCAAATCTACAACACATTTGATTAACAGAAAAAATTAATTAACAAATTTTACCTAAATGACTACAGGTTTTTGAGGCCATCATCAAATGACTAGATAAACAAATACATGTGATGATATATCAACTAACAGTTTGTGAATTTCAACAGATAGGTATAGTAAACTGTTTCACTAGTCAACTACATTCTCATTTCTAAACATGTTTTTTCATTCAGTGAATTATTTTACCTGAAGTTGTACCATTAGTGTAAGAGTTTGATAATAAATTAATACAAAAATATCAGCAAGTTTCTGGCCATACAAGAGTTAGAGAACAGTTGCAACAAACATATAAATTATTGTTTCAATATCAAAAGCCTACCAGATAAGCAACAACTTGATATCCTTGTTCAATGAGCCACACTAAAATGGTAGATGTATCTAGACCTCCACTGTAAGCCAGAACAACTTTTTTACCTTCCGACATACTGCAGAATTTGTTCCTTCTTAATATGGGTGAATCTTGAGAGTTTATTTTTTAAAAATACTATCGTAAAATGCTTGAACATATTAATCATATTAAGCATATTTTTTTCAAAATATAAATAATAAATAATTTTTTAACATGTATGTTATTAATGTTATGCCTTTTACAGTTACTATACATCCCAAGCTATTTGGTTTTAAAATACTTTTTTTATGTTTGCCAATTTGTGTGACAGTGCAGGCTTTTTGTACAGTTTTTCACTTTATTTAGAATAATTAGAAAATAAATAAATCAGAAAATGAATATTTGTTTAACAAGCCTCACAAGTTCTTCAAAACTGGTAATTTAGTAATGAAATGAATTCAACTTTAGAAAACAATGAACTCAAATCGTTTTTACCAGTCCAAAAAGAAACTGAAACAGTGACGATCAGTATGCCATTGCCGATTGCCATTATCATTATGATTATGTCAATACGTGCCATAGCCTACTGCCTACTCTTATAAAAATTTTAAGCAATTAATTCAGCTGTGGCTGTAGCCTGTAGCTGTAGTCGTAGTGAATTCTTTGAGTTTGAGTAGGAAACCATTTAATTTAAAATTTAATTAGGACATATCCCTATACTATACTGATACTACTACTACTATTAAGTACTATACTTTACTTAACTTTACTATACTATTAATAATTAATACTATAACTTTATATTATAACTATTCTATATAAATATTATACTTATTATTCAATTAGAAATTATATCGCAATTAAATTTAGGGCAATGTACGGTCTACAAAGAAAATTAGAAATTGAAAAACCCCTCCAAACAAAGCATGCAAATGATTTATTTAAACCCCTTTAACCTTTACGATACCGGTCAACAAAACTCACCTGTAACTGTAGCACGAAACTCAGCCCGTTACTATACACGCCAAATACAATCTGATGGCCAGTGATGCAATTCGTTTATATTTTTTTTGTTTCGCTCCTTTGTTGAGCACTTCTAGCCAGATTTTATAGCGATTGCAGTGAAGGACATATTTTAGTAGTAAACAAATAGTAAACATCATACCAATGACTCACACTTTTTTAAAATAAAAAATCATAACACTTATCCGTTCTCTTTAAAGAAATGTATTTTTACCCACCTATTTAAGTCTTTTTTAAGAAAAAAAATCAACAACAATTGATAAAATGAATAATTACATTTAACTCGGTTAACAAACATTATGAAAGAAACTCTTGTTTTTTGGTGACTAACAGAAATCGGTCATTCTAATCAAATTGTCCTTTTAAATTACTGTGTTTATTTTTATACGGTATTTACGCTGACACAAACAACATTCATTATCTTTCTTCTTCTTCCTCTTTTTTAATATCATATAGTCTTGCCAAGGTTACTGAAACTATTCACTATTCGATATTTAAATCGGTTATGTAGGAAGATGATCCAATTATTTAAGTAAAAAGTCAATCAGTCAATCCATTTTACTATATGATATATTATTATGTAATTCATATATTGAAATAATTAACTCTTTCGATGAAAAGGAAAACTATTATATATTTTTTTTAAAATAAACTTAGTACCTTATACTCGTGCTCCGCAACCTTTTTATTTGTATCATTTAAGATTTTATTTCTAATTATCAATCCCGTTTGATTCCTTGTCAATTTGTAAAACCTACGCTTTCTTTGTTATTATTACGTTTTCATTTTTGAAATTTTCAGTTCTTAAAAAGTGTTTTCCGATAAAGATTAAGGGGCCGTCCATAAAGTACGTCACGCTCCGAGGGGGGGAGGAGGAGGTGTAAGAAAGTGTGACACTTTGTGACAGGGGGAGGGGGTCAGGCCATGTGCGATGTCACACATTTATTATTTTTAGTATTTTTTTTCTAGTTTATTTATATTTTTTTAGTAGAATTTAAATAGCTTTAAAAATAATTTTCAAAAATTTTGTGAAACATTATAATTAGTTTTATGTCAAAATAGCATTGAAATGCGTATCTCCTGAATGTGTTGTTCATAAATCTGAATTGGATACAGCAGGACTAATATCGAAGGATCAGGAATGGTTTGACAATCATGTTCGCACCAGCCAATATTTCACTCAAATTGTTATTAAATATCAGGACAAGAAATGTTGCGACAAAGCACGAAGCTCATATTTTAACGTTTTACCGGAAAGATTCTTCACTCCTCCAATCCCAATCAACCAAACAAATGATGGACTCAAAGTTTAAGAAAGAGCAGATGCAGATTCTCATAAATTTCCTTCCTTGTTTGTAGCACAAACTCTCAAATTTGATGAAATTATGCCAAGATCAAGAGGAGCTTTCAAAGTACAGCCATATGATTACCAACCAGCTTATTTGACCGACTTTGAAAAGTATGTCATTCATATTTTGCCTCACAAACAATGTTGAAGAAACATACAGGACAACACAGAACTCGGTCTCAGGAGAATGTGTCCACCCAAACTGTTCAAGAATCAACTCAGATAAAACTCATCCATCCTTTGAGAATCACTTCTAGAAGTCAAAGAGAACCCATGGCAGTTATTGCCAGAGGAGAAAATGCACATACAGAGTTAACAGAGGCTGTTGAGTGGCTAGATGAGGATGAGTTGATCTGTCTGCAATTATCCTTCCAGGAAACGATGATTGTGAAATATTGATGTCAGTCGTAACTATGGATGAAAACAGATGATGTCCAGTGAATATTTGTGAATGAAATATAATTTATAGGACCATAATAAACAGATTAAATATAGCACAAGATTTGGTCACATAATTTATCAATCTAGTCTTTTTTTTTAGTCAAATTGTTTTGTTTCCTTTTTATTATGTAATTTTAAAAATCCGGCTCCGGCAGGATTTCACTTCATAAATCCGGCTGGCCGGTAGATCCCTAATTTATGTATATATTCATAATCATAATGGCCCCGGAAAATCCGGAATCCGGCCATTTTAACAAATCTGATTCCGGCTCCAGCCGGATTTCACTTCATAAATCCGGCCCACTTCAGCTCCAGCCGGATTTCAAAATTTTGAACTCGGTACATCCCTACTTTTAAGTGGAAATTTTATATTTTAATACAATTTAATAGTGAAGTGTATTTTAAGTATTAAATTAAATATTTTAATTAGGTGTTAATTAAAAGTTTTTTGGAAAGTGTGACGTACTTTAGGGGGGGGGTCCCGAGATTTGTGACAGTTTGTTACAGGGGGAGTGGGGGCCAAAAATTGTCAAAAATAGCGTGACGTACTTTATGGACGGCTCCGAAGTACTTTAGGGGGGGTCCAAGATTTGTGACAGGGGGAGGGGGGAATTAAAATTGGTCAAAAATAGCGTGACGTATTTAATGAATTGCCCCTTTGATGCCGTCCATAAATGACGTCACGCTATTTTGGCCGATTTTTCACCCCCTCCCCCCCTCCCCCCCTCGTCATGCGTCGTCACAAAAAGTTATACCCCCCTGGATGTCACGTCTGATTAACATAATTTGTGACGTAAGGTCACGTGAATGGTGGACGCGGGAAGAAAGGAGCATTCCTATTGGTTGAAAGTGTTGGGCGAAGAGTTGTTAGAAGACTTCCGTCAAGGAAGGATGTGTGTGTGCCTCAAGATTTCCACGTTATATTACCTCAAATGATATTTATGTGTACATAGTATATATATATTAAAGTTGTTTTGTATAAACAAGCTTTTCAGTGAATTATTGTGCTCAAGATTATGTACTGTGAGAACGCCTACATAAAGAGAAACATATTTAATAGTTACACCCCCTCCAAAAATACGTCACAAAGCTTTGACCGCCCCCCCCCCAAAAAAAAACACACTAAAACCCACCTTAATTTCTATTTGAAAATAAGTATGTTTCAAATTACTTTTTTTTGTCATTTAAGTATTTATTTAGTGTAGGTCTGCATTGTAGTATCATAACACACGTTAAGTATATGCACGTCAAAGGCATTTGATCTAAAATTACCACATTGATATCAAATCTCATGTTTTCTAAAAATTATTTGGTATGCGCTGGAAGAGGAATATGGCGAGTACTGTACGAACCCCACATTTGTACAGGACGTCACGCACCTAGGGGGGGAGGGGGGTCACACTTTTGTGACGATGCGTGACGAGGGGGGGAGGGGGGTTGAAGAAATGTGACGTCACATCAAAAGGGTATCTTTAAATAAAACTTCCACTGAAATATTTGGTCGCTTACAATTTATTTAATGACTTTTTGTTTATTTTTGTTTCTTTTTTTTTAAAAATCAGTGCTTCTCAATGTGCCAGTCTGTAGGCTATCAGACGCTGGTTGGCGTAAGCTGTCAAGACACGAAAATTAAATCTAATTATAATCCTAAAGTTTGAGAATCCACAAGATAAGGTATGAAATTGTTCCACTGCGTCGTTTGATGTTGACATCAAAGCATTTATTGTGATGCAACCGCAGCTCCGTTTGGTTCTCTCATGGCAGGAGTCAAACTTTTTTTGCCCGTTACCCCAAAATATACATTTTATGTGTGCGTTACCCCCCCCCCACCCCCTCTAGGTACTGCTCACATGACTCGGGGATTTGGGGGAGCGTCATTATCCCCCCCCCCGAAAATGCTACTGATGAGTTTTACAAGCATGACAAATGTCTAAAAAATGATCTGAATAGGATTATGTGTAGATATTTTAAGTCAAAACGACGAGGAAAATATCCTTTTTCTTTAAAAGGGGAGGGGGGAATCTATTTGATAGAATTAAAAACGTTTTAAGTTTGATATAATTGTTCGATTGGTTTTTGGTCAAACGCCCCTGGCCATTCTAGTGTTCTAGATTATAATGGTAAATGAGCCCATTTAAAATTAGTCAACTATTCATTAACTTTATTGAATGCATCAAATTCTTGACATCGCAATTCGAGAGGAGCACAAAACAACTTTTCTTTTTAGCTCAGTTTTTGAGGCATTAATTTTAAATATCACAGAAAGGATACGTGATACAGACAAGTCATGTGGATTAAGATTATTGTCACTCGTGTCAATATAAATGAAAGTAGGGTAGATTTAGGTGTCTTCGCATAGTACGTAGGTAAGAAATCTACATAGTTGTCAAATTTTTTAAAAATGCATTTCTGGAAGGAACCGTTCACAAAATGCTTCACGCGGGTTACGATATTACAATATAGATCTCCACTACTACTATGGCATCCGTCCATCTCATGGGATGATGGCGTTTCCTCCTGCTCCTCTACCCCCTTCCCCTTTCTCCTGGCCCTTTTCTCCTCGCTCCTGGCTGTAAGGGAAGCTTCCGCGACTTGAATGCCCTCGCGCACTTTTGCCCGACAGGAGGTGCGCTCCACAGCAATGGTCTCCCACGTTTTATGGTCGATCTGCGCCAGAGTCATGTCTTTCTTGCAGACATCCTTGAAGCGCAAGCAGGGGCGTCCTCTCTTCCGCATATCAGTTGCCAGCTCGCCGTAAAGCAAGGCTCTTGGAATGCGCTCCGGGCTCATCCTGCGAACATGTCCCAACCACCGCAGGCGCCTCTCAGGATTGAGTGCATGCTCAGCATATGACTCCTTCTGAGTACCTCGACATTCGTGATCTTATCCTGCCACTTGATGTGCAGAATCCTGCGCAAGCATCGTAAGTGGAAGCTGTTGAGTTGCTTTTGTTTGTTTGGCATAGGTCGTCCAGCACTCGCTGCCATAGAGGAGTGTGCTGAGCACGCAGGCCTGGTACACAGTGATTTTCGTCTCAGTAAGCTGTGCATTGTTCCATACTCTTTGATTCAGCCTAGCCATTAATGATGCAGCCTTGCCGATTCTGGTTTCAATTTCCTTTTCCAGGAAGAGTGTGCTTGTGATGTTACTGCCAAGGTAGGTAAAATCCTCGACGACATCCAAGGTATTTCCCTCAATGGAAATTGCTGGGAAGCAGTCTGTTCCTTGTCTCATAATGTTGGTCTTTTTTAGGCTTATCGTTAGGCCAAAATCCTTTGCATGCCTCTGAGAACTTATTGACCAAAAGTTGGAGACCTATCTCTGTATGTGAGGTAAGGGCTGCGTCATCCGCGAAGAGCAACTCTCTAATTAAAACCGTTTCCACTTTTCTCTTCGCACGGAGACGGCTGATGTTGTATAGATTTCCATCCGACCTGGTGTGGATGTTTACGCACTCGAAGCAGTCCTCGAAAGCATGACGCAGTAGCATCGAGAAAAAGATACCGAAGAGAGTTGGAGCCAGAACACAGCCCTGTTTGACTCCGCTACAAACTGGGAAGGGTTCTGAGGGTGGCACCGTCGAAGAGCACTGTGCTTTGCATATTGGTGTGGAAGGACTCGATGATGGAGAGAAGCCGCGGCGGGACATCCTATTTTTTCCAATATACGTAGCAGACCCTTGCAGCTGACCAGGTCAAATGCCTTTGTTAGATCTATGAAGGCAACGAAGAGGGCTTTCTGTTGCTCCCGACATTTCTCTTGTAGCTGACGGAGTGAGAAGATCATGTCCATGGTTGACCGGCCAGCCCGAAAACCGCATTGTGATTCCGGGTAGACATTATGTGCCAGAGTTTGCAGGCGTGCAAGGATCACTCTGGCAAAAGCCTTTCCCACAATACTCAGTAAGGAGATGCCACGATAGTTATTGCAATCGCTGCGATCACCTTTGTTTTTATAAAGCGTGACTATTTTGGCGTCACGCATATCCTGTGGGATGTGACCGTGCTCCCAGCAATCACACATGAGTTCGTGCAGAGGCTTTAGTAGTGCTGGCTGGCCGTGCTTAAGGACTTCTGCAGGAATACCATCGTTGCCGGGAGCCTTCCCATTGCTCAGATGATCGATAGCCCTACTAAGCTCCTCTAGTGACGGTGGAGCATCAAGCTGATCTAGCACTGGTAGATCTTGGATTCTTTCTATGGCAGAGTCAGATACTACATTCTGTGTCGCATAGAGTTCTAGATAGTGCTCAGTCCAGCGCCGCATCTGCTTGTCTCGTTCTGTGATCATCTCGCCTGATTTTCTCTTGATTGGAGCTGACTTTGATGTTGTGGGCCCAGTGGCCTTTTTTATGCCTTCGTACATATTTTTAATATCTCCCTGATCAGCAGCAGATTGAATGCTTTTGCATAGTTCCACCCAATAAGTGTTAGCGCAAAAACGTGCAGTCTTCTGGGCTGTGTTTCTGGCATGTCTGAGACATTGCAGGATGTCAGGTCCTGGGGAAGCTTTGTAGGCCAGTAGAGCTTTTCTTTTTGCCTCTGTCACGGGATTCATTGTAACCCAGTGGGCCTCAAACCAATCTGCATTTTTCTATCCTTCCTCCCGAGGACGGCAAGAGAGGTGTTGTAAATAGTGTCTCGAAGATGGAGCCAATTCGCATCGATTTGTTCTGTCCCTGTAGCATCATGAGGGATTGGGGATTGCTTTCTGCGAGGTGTTGGCCTTAAGAGCTTGCTCAAGCTGGTGTTAAGCTGATTCCTTAACGCAGGGCAGTTGATATTCTGCGTGTTGATGCGAATTTTACCCTTGCTCTTAGAGTGACACAGTTTCTTTGGTATTAATTTTGATTCTACTTGCAACGAAAGAGTGGTCTGTGTCACAGTCGGCACTGTGGTAACTGCGTGTTTGGAGCACACTGGCCAGGTCAGATCGCCTGGTGAGAACGAGATCGAGCTGGTGCCAGTGCTTGGAGCGGGGATGTCTCCAAGACACTTTTGTGGATGTTCTTTGCATTTGAAGAATGTGTTAGTTACACACAGATTGTGAGTACTGCATAGCTCGAGCAGTCGCTGGCCGTTGTTATTAATTTTACCAATGCCGTGTAAGCCAATGCTGGTGGACCAGGCTTAGTGATCTGCACCTACCCTGGCGTTGAAGTCACCGAGGAGATATAGACTCTCATGTTTGGGAATATTTGCTACCGCAGAGTCTAGAGCATCATATTTGCTTATTTGCAAAAAGAAAGGGGACGCGGTGGTCGAGTGGCAGCGCACTGGACTGTCGTACCGATGGTCACGGGTTCGAATCCGTGTGAAGGCAAGGGTTTGTTCCCGGGGCCTAGGGCGTCCCTGAGTCACCCCGCTCCGAATGGGTACCTAACACTTCATGTAGTTAGGCGGCTGGGTAATGCGTGGAACCCACAAAGCCGTGGCCTGTGAATGCTGCATCACTTGCCAACAGATCATCTGTCATGGTCTGTGGACGCAACTATCTTCTGCATAGAAGGAGCGTCTGTATAGATAAGATAAGATAAGAAAATAAAGTGGGTGTTTTTTTTTGTTTGTTTGTTTATTTTATTTTATTTTTTTTTGTCAAAGATTTGTGACGTATTTTTGGAGGGGGGGGGGTCTAGGTTTTTGTGAGGACGCGTGACAATGGGGGGGGGGTAAAAAATCGACAAAAATCGCGTGACGTCATTTATGGCCTTTTGAGGTAAACCAATGGTGGAGCTTTGCATTACACCAAAAAAATTTTTTTTAAAAATCATAATTTCTTTCATAAATATTTTTTTAAATTTACTGTAAAAAAATGATTTAAATAATATTTTATGGCTACACTAAAATTTCATGAAGATTTGCATGTTGTCATGACCTATAGAACGCCAAACGGGCATACCATAACTACTGTTAAGGTTAAACTTTTTAAAAGACAATTACCGGAAATGGTTAGCCGCATTATCTTGCTGTAGGTGTAGGAAAACTGCATGATGTAAGTTTCCCATGGAACGAACGATAATATTAATTACTTTAGCTATTATTAAATGTTATTAATTGAACCTTTTCTTATTATATCTTTCCGTAGGACTAGTGGGAAAAGTTGGGCTGAACAAGTGGACCAGGGAGATGAAGGTGAGTTAATTAATTCACATGCATATGTCCACTTTAATTACAATTAGTATAAGTATAGTCCTGTATAGTAAATAGTATCATTAGTAAGTCAGTGGTAGTAGTAGTAGTAGTAACTTGTTAATTATTAGTAAGGTAGTATCAGTAGTCTTTATTAGTACTGTAGTAGTAGTACTAACTTAACTCTACTCTAAACACAAGATTAGTAAAGGAAAGCGTTATCCCCAGAATTCTGCGAATAATTTTCAACGTTATCCCCAGAATTCTGCGAATAACGTTGAACGTTATCCCCAGAATTCTGTGAATGACTCTCGACGTTGATGGGAGAATTCAGTGAACTATTCGCAAAGTTAATTTTGAACATTATTTATCATTATATCATGTATATTAAGTAAATTCACGTTGATTTCTAATAATTATATCTGACCTGAATAAGAAAACAGTACCAGCCTTATTGTTTTTCATATTGATTTTAAGTTTACAATTATATTTTAGACAATTAGACAATTTTAGAATCTGTTCAGTGCCCTGAGCTATTTTTATCTAGCTCTAAGTATAGTCCATTGCCATTGCGTTTTGGATATATGATATAGGCAAATATATTTATCATATATATATATATATATATATAATATATATATATATATATATATATATATATATATATATATATATAACATATATTATAGGATTGGCAAATTGGTACTATTATTAATATTATTAGTAGTAGTGATAGTAATGTAGGCTTTGGCTTTAGCCTTAGACTTGACTTAGTAAGGCAAGGCTTAGGCATAGGCAAACTAGGCAGCCGCCTAGCCTAGGGCTAAGGCCTCCGATTAGTTTCAATCATTATTATCACTAATTATGATTAATGGGGGCCTCGCACAAGAATTTTTCTATATTTATTCTTTTATTTTTCTATTACATTTTATTTAGGGCCACCAAATTCACTTCGATAAGGCCAAGGGCTCCAATAACCAATTCCTTTAGACCAGTCCTGCAGTAATATAGTTTTTTTTACAGTCCATGACGTATTATTGGAGAATATAGGGCAATATATTTATTTATAATATAGGATAGGGTATTAGTACTAGTACTATTATTAGTAGTACTACTATTAGTGTTAGCAATATTGGCAGAAGGGCCTATATTCAATTGCGCCGCTACAAAGGTCGCGTCGCAGTGGGATGAACGTGAATCATTTAAATATTATGCAATAACAAAAGATTTAAAATAGGAAAAAAAATAATTAAAAAGAAAACAAAAAAAAGATTCCCCATCTAAAAATCGAACCATGTACAAAAAAAATAATTTTTTTTAAAAAATATTCCACTAGCGAAAATCGAACCCTGTACCACAACGTCAACTGTCCTGCACTCTACCATGCGGCCACGAAGATATGTTGAAATTTTGGCTTTTTAAACTGGGATCTCTATAACCACAGAATTCTGGGGATAACGTTCAACGTTATTCGCAGAATTCTGGGGATAACGTTGAAAATTATTCGCAGAATTCTGGGGATAACCACTCCGATTAGTAAATACTAACCTTCACTGAAGTAACTCTAGTATCTAGATAATCTAGTAACTGCAAACTGTCTTTTTATTATAAGGCCGGTGTTGCAAAATAAATCCTCCCCCATACAGAGTCTCCCCCCGGAGACTCTGTTTTAAAACAAATCCTCCGGGGGGAGAAAATGTTTTCCTCCCGATTAAAATAATTTCGCCCCTACCCTGTAAAATATTGTCTCCCCCAAAATAAATTCGCCCCCATCATACTTTCGATATAAAACAAAGAGATCATTAAAAATCAAAAGAATAAAGAATACTTACTTGTGTATTGCTGTAATATTCACACATGTTTAATGTAATACTAATTATGGTAGTGGCGTAGATATAGAGAGATAAGAGGGGGGTGCGGTCCATACCGTTTGACACCACTCAGGGGCGTGACATAATATTCACACATGTTTACTGTATTACTAGTTATTGTAGTGGCGTAGAAATGGAGAGATAAGAGCTGGGTGCGGACCATACCGTTTGACACCTCTCAGGGGCGTGACATAATATTCACACGTGTTTACTGTAATACTATTTATTGTAGTGGCGTAGAAATAGAGAGATAAGAGGGGGGTGTGGACCATACCGTTTGACACCTCTCATGGGCGTGACATAATACTCACAGATGTTTACTGTAATACTACTTATTGTAGTGGCGTAGAAATAGAGAGATAAGAGGGGGTTGTGGACCATACCGTTTGACACCTCTCAGGGGCGTGACATAATTTTAACAAATACATTTTAAAGTTAAAATTAAATACTAGTCTACCTGTACAAATTATAACCTGTTCGTGTAGGCTATCTTATTTGTCAGTCCCGTGAAAAAAATGTCTTAAAATAACGTCACGCGATTTTTGACGATTTTTCACCCCCTCGTCACACGTCGTCATACAAACTTTGCCCCCCCCCCAAAAAAACAAAAAAACAAACAAACAAAACAACAACAAACAAACACCAAAAAAAACGTATTTTCTATTTGTAAATGGAAACAAATTAAAATCACTTTCTTCGCCCCTTACGTTAAGTATAAAGTTAATATTTGAATATTATGTAATTATTAATATCTTTGAATGAATACACATTTTAAAAAATAAAAATTGAAATTAATTTGTCTTTTCTTTTGGTGTGTGTGTGTGGGGGGGGGGTTATTTACCTATACTATACTATTATAATGGGGGAGGGGTCTGGTGGAAAACGTGTTCTCTACTTTATTTTTTTTTAGAGTTAGCTAGTCAATGAGACAAACAGATACTCTAATACTAATACAATCCTTTTGTTAAAAATAGGGGTCATACTCATAGCGATGGTGATAGAAACACCTTTCCGTAGCAGTATGAAAGATCAAACTCATAACGATTTTCGTTCCCATCTCGCTCGAAGTTGGGTACGGAATGGGTCGCCTAAACTAAACTATCTATGAAATTCAACATACAATCAATATTTTTAATTTAAAACTCTAACAAAAATGAAATACTTAAGATCAATCCATTAAATATTAAAGCATGCATAGGCGTAAGTCGTAAGACTGTGTAGAAATAGAAGTAGAGTCTGTAACTGTAACACAAAAGATAAGACAGGGGGGGGGGTGAATGCTTAATTGATACTTGGATTTTCACGTAGTATAAAACATTTATTGCGAGCACCCTCATTGTGGTTTTAAAATAAAAATAATTTTAAAAAAATATTCCATCACCGAGATTCGAACCTGACACCACCAACGTAACTGCTTCTTCACTGCGCTTTACCATTCGTCTGGAACTGCTCATGAAATATGTTGGTTTTTAAAACTTATAACTAATTATCCTGGAATGGTGACCAAAATAGTTTTTTTTAAACATTCAGTAATCATTAAAAATTGCATAAATACATTGATTATTTAAGGTCTACTGCTTATTAGAAAAGGGATTACACACTTTTAGCCTAAATATCGTGAAATCGTCTCAATTTTTTGCCGCGGTGTACCTAGGCCAAAACCAATGGTTTAGCTAGGTACACCGCGGCGGTGTAAGCAGGCCAAGGACCATGGTTTAGCTGGGTGCACCGCCGCGGTGTCCGTAGACACTTCGTTATTATAATTATTGTTATAGTTGTAATTTTAATTATGTTATGGGAGTGATTATTCGCACATCTGTGGGAATATTGTCCAGCGTTATTCACACAGCGACGCATGCTCATTGGTGTTTTATTGGGTAGTTGTAGTTATAATGTAAAAAAATTCCACTGATACATCAGCATTTCTAGATGAGTGGTTAGGACGACACTACTACACTACCTGTAGTATTGTACGATAGGCGGATCGAATCCCTTGGCAGTTGCTTAGTTGTTTTTTTTAAACCTTATATTATATTATTGTTTGTATTACATATTCTATGAGCACTCAAGCAGGCTCAAAGTTCTATGAAACATTTTATTATTTTTCCCCATGCCTGTACTATCTATCTATTACAGACACTCCCTCTTATACTTATACTTATTGTATACAGTTTTATACTAAATTTATGGGCGCCCGCAGACAATTTTCTGGGGGGGGGGCAAAATATTTTTAGTAATGTTTTAATGTAGTTTTAATTTACTGTAACGTATATGTATGGTGAACGGACTGGACATTACACATTAGTAAGTTGTTATTTACACAATGTATGGAAGTATATAACAAATCATAAATTTAAAATAAAATTTATTCTTTAAACAAGAACTGGAGTCATCTGTTATCCCTGCCAAACATACAGAATCATATCTACAATTTTGTCCATAAAGTCTTTTTTTGTTGCCGTTCACTTTGTCTCTGTGTACGCTTAACATGCACAACCCAGACAGACGTTCATATGACATTGTAGATCTAAGCCATGTTTTTACACGACGTAATGTGCTGAACGATCGCTCCACCGTACATGTTGTTGCTGGTAATGTTAGCAAAACTAGTAAGGCATACCTGACGGCCGGATAAAACTTTGTAAACGGTAATCTAGGAAATCTTGGTTACTTTTGTATTCTCGCGTTTTCCAAAAATCAAACCAACTCAAGGCGTCACTTTCAAAATTATCAATGTGGTATACATGATTAATAGTAGACATTGTATCCTTAAACTGTTGACGATTCAGTTTGTACAATTTTGAAGGATGTAGCAATGTTAAGTTTAATTGTGCACTGTTGGCTTCACAAAATGGACTCTCAATTGAGCTAATTAGAGAATCCAAGTATGGAATGTAAACTGTTTGTCTGAAGTACTCCTCAACACTTCAAAAATATCCCTGAAATAGTTATTGGAATCACCTCGGTGAAGTTTTATTACACTGAGCAGGTTTTGAACTTGCAGTTGGACTTCTGGGAGATCAACTTGAACAGCTTGAAAAGCCTGAGTAACTGGTCCCAGTATGGCAGAGTACTGCGAAATAATATTGAGACAAAATAAAAACATGCTGGACTTTGATGAACTATGTAATTGATGTGCAGCCTTTCGTGTATTTCCACTTGCATGCAATGAAAATTCTTCCAGTTGACAATAAATATCTTCAAATTTACTAGAAAAAAATCCGAATACTTTTAAACTTGCTTGTGCATCTTGTCTCACACAGAAGAGGAATATTGGAACAGAGGACCTCCTTTTTGGACTTTCACGAAAAAATGTAATAATTGCTTTGATAGTACCAATAGTATTTCGTATCACTGCAACATTATTAAGATCATTTACTACGAGATTCAGTCTATGTGAGGCACAGTGAACAAAGGCAGCCTTGGGGTAAATACATTTACTTCGAATTTTTGCCGGAACACCATTTTCTTTCCCGGCCATTGTAGAGCATCCATCATAACCTTGACCCAGCAGATTATTAAAGAGAAGACCAAATGTTTTGCAATGTTCAATAATACAATCAGATATCGTGGCGGCGTCCGTATCTTTCAACGGAGAAAATCCAACGAATTCCTCACGAATCATAGCCTGCTCACTAGACGAAAAGCACCTTTTAACCTTGGTGAATATGATAACCATGGACTATACTGGGTCAGCCAAGATTCCCTGAAACGTTTTCCACTTCCAGACATGTCACCTTCAAAATCATATGACTGGTGAGGCTTGTATTGATCAGTTAGCAAACGATACTTAAGATCGACAGGAATCTTCATAGTAGATTTTACATAGATTCCAATGTCATATGTTAACCTAGTATCTCCACTTTTCAAGCTTGTCAGGGTCTGGTTCTGGTGGTAGCGTTGCTGCTCCAGATGAACAAGCAACAGCGTCGGTTTTCAATTTTTTGCAGACATGAGTTAACGTTATGTCTTCAACATCTGGAATAGATTGCTGTGGCTGTGTGAGAGGTTTTAAAAAATTTCCGGATATCCATGACGCCTAAAAGTAAACTGTTTATTGCAATAACTTCTTTGCTTTGGTACACACAGTTAGTGATGTCTAAATGCTTGAACTAACACAGGAAACATATTATACAGTTATGCTACTGTCTATGCCCTACTGACGACTATCTCTACAGCACTGGCCTAAGTCTCTTACATGTCGCACCTAAATGATGTCTCTAAAATGTTCTCCCTTATATAGTCGGTGAGCCGGAGGGTGTTTGATCCGGTCCAGCAGTATTGTCATATACTCTTAATCTGTCTAATTCATTTCCGGTCATTGTTAAAAGGAATTCGGAAGGCCTCTCATCTGGCGCCCAAATACACAACATTGTGCTGGGCTGGGGGGGGGGTGGTATTGTTTAGAGCAGTGGTCCCCAACCGTTTTTAACGCCGCGGACCACTAAAAGTTTGATAATTTTACCGCTGCCCAAAAATCTGGGGGGGGGGTTTGTGGCTGCGTTGATTGTTTATACAGGTATTTTAGATTGTTTTGATTTTATAGTTTTAATTTAATTTTAACATGTCTTCAAAATAAAATACAAAAAGTGAATTAAACACTATTTAATCATTTTAATTTACTAGAATGTTAAATCAATGAGAACCATGAGCTTGTTTCTCTGCAACGAGACGGTTCCATCTGGGGTAATGGGAGACAATGACACCCGAAGTGTGCTGCTTATGTCAATTTTTTTCCGTCGTTTTGTCTTCGTTGTCTTCGTTGCTGTCACTGCAGAAAACCCCGCTTCCCACAGATAGGATGTGCAGATGCCGACACAAAAGGACCACTTTAGGTGTCCTTACATATAGCCAATGACTTGAACAGTTCAGCTCCCGTGATAAATATATCTCACATAAACAAGTAATATTGCCTTGTTGTCGATATCTGTAGATTCCTCAACCTGGAGTGCGTACCATTGTGATGAATTAATCCTCTCCAACAGTTGTATCTCAATATCTTCGGCTATTTTCTCACTGCGCCTAGTTACAGTGCTAGCCGACAATGGCACATGTGTTATCTTTTAAACAGCAGCCTCTCTTAGAAGTTCACTGCAAATGTCTTTAGGAGAAGGCAAGATTAATTCTTCACCGATACTGAATGGCTTTTTAGCCTTAGCAATGCGGTTAGCCACCAAATATGAAGCTCTCAGTGCGTTCTCATTTACTGATGTGGTGGCCTTGAGAAACTTTTTAACGATGCCTTTTTCGAATTTTTTAATTAGTGGGTTTAATATTATGAGCGTTCAAGTGACCGATCTGTAACCTGGAACATAAAACATTATGGTAAAATAGTAAATGTAAATATATATTATTTCACTTTTAAAACATATTCAATCTTCATAAAAATTATATATTAAACGTATCAGTATAATCACAAATAGCTGTTAATATTGGAAGTCATTCATGGTGTTTTAAAAAATTATATTTCTTAACATGTGAATTTCATTGATGCTATAAGTCTAAGCATTTATTTAAAATTTAAAGCATAAAAATGAATTAAATAATTTAATTTTACTTTATAGCTGTTTTTGACATAAGTAACACTCTTGGAATAATAGCGATAACGTCACCAGAAGACACATTCGAATCCCGTTGTTGATGAGATAACAATGAAATTTAGGAACACATCAACGAAATAGGAAAAATGCACAAATCGCGCACAACAAAAGTGCGCCTACATGAAAGTGCCGTGATAAGAACGCTGACACAGAGCGCAAAGATTTATTGTAAGCGGTTGCCCGTCTTTCGATATGTGTCATTGATGTACTTTAGACGTGGTGCCGCCAAAACGGGTAAAAAGCTTTTCCATCTTGTGTATGGAAAAAAAGAACAATCCCTAGAGAAATACACAACAGTTTTAAAAAATGTAAATAATTTAATAATCCTTTGCTCGCGGACCACCAGGTACATCTCCACGGACCCCAGGTTGGGGACCACTGGTTTAGAGGACCGATAATTTTCACCTCTGCAGGAAGCTCAATATATCCGCCACATTCCACACTCCACCACAATAGTGTGGTGGGCGGGGTGGCTGCGGAAGCTTTCACGTCCGAGTCCAATAAATTTTTGGAGCCGGATGTCCTCACTTCCGGTACCTGTCAGTCATCAGTAATCCAACACCCCAGGTCCCGTAACTCTGCCCTTTGTTCGATGCGTGAGGAAGGGGGAGGGGAGCACAGTGGCGGGCGCTCCCCATGTATGTTTTTGGGGGCACACGGCCACATACACAATAAAATACTTATGTTCAAAACAACGTTTGACTCACAACATACGGTTGTACATAAAATAATTAATATTGTAGAGAATGTTGTTGGTATGTGGGTGTATTGGGCCTCATTACTGCTGGTTGGACTAAACTCTCTGTCTTCACTCAATTGAAACACCAAGACTGTAAGACTACATGAAGGCTTATTATTTCCTATTTATTGCCTCACTCCTTGATTCCTACATACACAGTAATCTCTACAATTTTCTAACTCTCTTCAGTCCGCACACAATCTACACTCTACTACTACTATCTACACTCTACAATTTAGTTACCTGAATGGTTGAGCGCTGAACTCTCCGTGTGATTTAGAAATGTCACCTGAACGGCGCCGCTGCTGTCTCAATTCGGTGTATCGTAGAGTGAACTCGTCCTACCAACTCGCCGAGCTATTGGAAACGTGATTAATGGATGACGTATAGACTCCTGGAATATAACTTGGGGAATGACTCTGGGGGTGGGGTGGGGTACCATGACCCGCTCTGGTCTCTTTGATGTTAGCCCCTGGTCTGGTTTGGACGATCGCAATCATTTCCCCTGGTCAGTGCTTCGCACGGCTGACCTTTAGATAACAGAGTCTACATTTAGCACCTCTGGGCATCTGGACGCGGTTCGGTCTATTCATCTATTCAAGCTAACGCATGGGGCAGTTCACACATCTTGGTCAGTCCTGACCAGACTACCAGTCCTTGCCAGCAACAGCAATCTTTGATTTAAAGACCCTTTAACTGCCCTAATTCTCTACAATATAGAAAATATAAAAAATAATTACCCAGTAAAACGAGATCAGCATCAGCTTAGTTACTTTCTGTTTATTTTCTCTTTACTTTAATAAATTTGTTGTCTATTATTGTAATTTTTTTTAATAATCCATCAATCCAGGGGGGGGGGTCAAGCAAGCGCCCCCCCCCCTGCGGGCGCCCATGACTAAATTGTAGTTTAGTCTAAATTACTTTCTTACAGTAAGGGCAGGGGGCCGTCCATAAATTACGTCATGCTCCAGAGGGGAGGGGGGAGGGGGTGTAAGAAAGTGTGACAGGGGGAGGCGGGTCCGGCCACGTGTGACGTCACGGTGTTTTATATCAAATTTTAATTATTTTGTTAATAAAAAACAGCATTTTTGTTCAAAAGTGTGACGTACTTGGGGGGGGTCCAAGATTTGTGACCGAGAGTTAATATTGGTCAAAAATAGCGTGACGTACTTTACTCCTAAGCTTTTGCATGCTTCAGTTAACTTAACTTTAATGTCTTTTGGGAAGAAAAATAGTTAGCCTGCTATGAATTAGTAAAGAGTTGGGATCAACTATAGTAAAATTCTGGTATGCGGGTCCGCTCAGGTTATTGTTAAAATTGTTATTGTTTTTAAAACATAACTATAACATTCCAGTCACTTGAAAACTTGAAAGATGTTTAAAACGAGTCTTTAATTATTTTCATACCACCACACCAATAGATATCAATAAGCAACGTTATAGTTATAGAAAGTTAGATATTACAAACTTATAAATATATTTCATTATCATTATCGTACGGGGTGGGGGTTGGCTAGAAAACGTCAAGTCATTTAATGACTGACTTCAACAGATAGCAAACCATAGATAAGCATAGGACGCAATAATCTTCTGTATAGGAGTGTCTGTAACAGATAAGATAAGACTACTATTACTATTTAGTCTTTGGTGGTTAGCTGATCAACAATGGTCTATAGTCTTATGATTATGTACAAGTATGTATATTTATGCACTTTGTAACTTTTCAAATTAGTAATTTATGCTCTGGTCCTGATGTAATCTCAGGCGCTATCTTTATTAAAATTTCTTGGAAGTAGTTTTATCTAAAGTGTCCAAAGTATTCTAAAGCTTTCTAAAGGTACTTTGTCTTAACTATAGAGACTCTCCTTCTATACAGAAGATTATTACATCCACAGACTATGTCGGTCTGTTGGCAAGTGACATAGCGTTCACGGGCCATGGCCATTAGGGACCATGCTATTCCCAGCCGCCTTTGTTTCCCTAACTAGTGTCAGGTACCCATTCGAAGCTGGGTGGCCTCTAGGACACCCTTGGGCCCCAGGAACAAACCCAGCCTTTACAGAGATTCGAACCTGTGACCTTTAATACGCCGCTAAACCACAGTGACTTTAGTCATAAATTCATAAACCATGATTGATACTTTGATACTGTTCACAGCAATCATGCATCATTGTACATATGTCCAATATTTCATGAAAGAAATTTTTATAACTTTTAATTGGACAAGGCCTGGTGTAATAATTGTCAAAACTTGAAATTAAAATGGTCACTAAATTTGGGATGGGATCAAGGTTGCCCCATGATCTAATATGTCTATTTTCAAAAAGTGCCTAGCCCATGATAAAATATGCTTCTGCCAGTGCTGCATTAAAATTATACCATAGTATTTAAGATTTGAATTGATATTTGTATAGTTTAAAAGTTTATTATTTATTAGGGATACTATTAATTCTTTCAACGTTTCTTTTTATTAATAACTTACATATTTTTACCTAAATTGTGCTAATATTAATATTGTTTATAATTTTAATATCTATGTAACTACGTACAAAAGGTCACTCAAATTTAATAATGATAAATTCTATAATTAGTTACAAATAAAAATATTTCTTGGAGAAAAACAACACACTTTCTGGTATATTATTCAATAAATGACACAATATATTACTAAGAACAAAATCAACCTGGTGTGAATGACAAAACTCATAGACTTACATAGTTGTAATACAGTCGAAACCGCTTAAGTCGACGGCGTTGGGGTATGAAAAATGGCGTCGAGATAACCGATGATCGAGTTAAAACAAAAACCAATATTGCGGCAAAATATTAACATGTGCTTGAAATTTCTTTATGTACATGATTAATTAGTTATCGTTAATTAGTGATGGGATGATTAATCGGAATCGTATCGGAACCCTAATATTTCTTCACTCTTTCCTAAGGTTGTAATGACCGTTCGTTTTAAAGGACCGTATAAAATTTAAATATAACCATGGTTCCAGCTCAGGAAAACGGGAAAAAGTCGGGAATTCTTAAAAATAAATTCTCGGCCTTGAAAGTCGGGAAAAGTTATGACTAATCGGGAATTTTTATATATATATATATATATATATATTTATGCCGAAGTAAAGGACTTTGATTACGTCTCTGTCATGTTTCGATTCCATTTAATGAAAAATAAGTTACCAGTTTATAATTGTCTGCGCATGCGCTAAAAGGTCAAAGTTTACGCTTCGCCGTGTCACAGCCGCTCGCGTTTGCCGTCGCATCAGCGAATTTAAAATAAAAATAAACAAATCAATATGATTAAATATGGTTATTTTAAGTTTAATGCTTTTGACGTGCAGGATATATGGGCTATCAGAACGTTCTCGGATTTCCTCAGTCAATCAAACTTGTAATATAAATAAAACTATTGTGGCCTTGACCGTTGATCACAGCACGCTGTGGGCTGTGTGTACTGTGTTAGACCTCGGCCGGCAAATAAGTCTAAGTGAATTTTTAAAAAATCATTCCTTATCAGAAATGATTTCATTTCATCGTCACGCGCGTGTTAGTCACAGTCAAGTATCTTACTGGTAACAAAGCAACAACAAACTTTTAAAAGAATAATAATTTTTTTATTTGATTAAATAAAAACTGCCGTCGTCGATTCTCGATAGAAACCTTTAATTTCATTTCTAAAGATATTCGTTTATTTTAAAAAATAAAATGATTAATGCATCAGAAAATGAATTAAGTTTAATAATAATATAACATGCACTGCGAAATGACGAATTACGACCTCTAACGCGATTGTCCAGTACCTCGGGTGAATACATACTCCATGGATACACGTCGAATTATAATTCACACACGCAAAACATCCGGTAATTTTTATTGAAATCTCGTAGAATTACACAATAGCCTGAAGTCTCGAAGAAAAGCGAGATGTCAACACTGTTTTGAACTAAAATTGCCAGAGTGCATTGCTAGGCCAACCGACGAGGATCGAGCCAACCAAGTTAAGTTGCAAATTTGGCCCTCTTTTGTGCTCGAGGTACTAGGTTTCGGCGTCTTAGAAAAATCGAATTCGCCGATGAAAAAATGCTAAGACAAAGAGAGAATTTGGCGGTTCCAATAAAGAACGTCGAGTTAGTGGGGTGGTCGAGCTAACCGAGCTCGAGGTAAGTGGGTTCGACTGTAATGTATTTTAAATATTTTATTAGAAAACGAGGATAAGTCATATGCCTTATAATGAAATGCACTGTAACAAACTGACGGCACTGACGCTGTTTGAATCATATTTTTTTTATTCAAAATGAATGAGATTCTAAATATTAAAAGAACATTCATATAGAATACTATAGCATATATAGAAAGTGGTAATATTACAGGTATCATCATCAATTTTAAGTAAACATTAACAAGTAATTAACATCTCTGAATTTTTTGTTTAAATGTTTTATAACACAGAGCCAGTGAAAATATAAACTATATTTTTTAAATGCCATTTTTAATACCCTATGCCACCAATTGGCAGAAATTTGTGGGCAAAGGCCTCCAACTTATTCGATCCTTTAAATTTATATTGCTTAAAGTTATGATAATTATTTTATTGTAAATTTTCAGGTTAGAATCTCAACAATCTCAAGAAAATTTTGCTTATTCAGTAAATATTCTTCTTTGTTGTGGCCATGGATTCCCAGATTTTGCATAGCAAGACACAATTGATATATTTCTCCATTCTTTCTTCTTCCTGCCCACCACTCAAATTTTATGTTCATCAATTGATTGTGGAGCCTAAGTTCTCTTACCAGTGTTTTCCATTCAATGCTACTAATTTTCTCTTCTTATGATCAGTTTATCATTTATGAAGACAATTAAAATACATGTATTTGGATTATTTTTTTTTAGGGAGGCGTTATACGGAGATTTTCTCCCAATAACGCTGGGGGTAATACAGAGATTTTTCCAGATAACGATAGGCGTTATTCGGAGATAAACACAATTTTTCCGTATTTTTACCTTGTTCTAATTTAGTATACGTAGTTATCGTAGCTTATTTAAAAAAATTAAAATAAATAGTTGTGCTTAGTCTTGTCAGCTCTAATTGATTTGTAATTATAAGAATGTTAAATGGATTTCATTAGTTCTAGCTCCAATAATAAAATCACAAGGACTAGTCATTTATCATAAAATATAGTATTAGTATGTTGATATATTTACGTGTGTTACAGTAGGTCTATACGTCTTTTAAGTGGTGTTGGGAGTTTCAGGTATTAGTTTTAGTCTTTGCTAACATATTACTGATAAGTACTTCATTTTAGTTTTAGCCTTTTAGAGAAACAAAATATATAAAAATATACATCTGAATGGCTTGATGGTTGGTGTAATATTAATACTTAGTAGTAGTGTAATAGGTAGAGCACCAGTTGTAAATTGTATAAATATTGAAACTTCCTATTATCCTATATGACTATGTGGAAAAGTGTTCGGCGGGCTGACAATAATTTCAATGACAATACTTTAGCATACTACTAAACCCTAACCTCATAATTATAAATTATAGATCATTGAAAGTAATTGAACAAGAAATTCAAAAGAAAGAAACAAGAAAATGTTCAATCAAAACTCGAACCCTTACATGTTCAAAATCCAACGCACTACCGTGAGACCACAGAAGCTTAAGGATCAATTATATTTTTAAAAATCTTATATCAGAATCTTTTAAGTTTCGGGGTTTTATTTTACCGTAGTACCCGCTATTGGTAGTCAAGTACCAATAAACACTTCCAAAAGTAAAAGGTGTATTGTATATTTTATCACAATGGACAAGTAGTGCTGACCTGTATAGAATTTTAATTAATGGTCACCTGACCAGCCAAAAAATCTGAGTATAGCGCTAAGAATTAAGGGGGGGGGGAATCTCTGTATAATGGTCAGCGTTATACAGAGATATCTGCAAATAACCACTTCGTT
This sequence comes from Ampullaceana balthica, assembly GCA_944989445.1. NCBI lineage: Eukaryota > Metazoa > Mollusca > Gastropoda > Lymnaeidae > Ampullaceana > Ampullaceana balthica. The sequence goes on along the minus strand of CALYLW010000136.1, from coordinate 219,770 downwards.
TTTTTTTAATAGCAGTAAACAATCGATAGCAAAAGCATTACAATTTGTGACTATTGAATAAGCCATACACAACCGCAATATTTTCTAGCCATTCGACAGTATTGTTTAACTATTCTTTTGTTAGCTGATGCACATCTTAATTAGATTGTAATCTTGCTTTCTCATTTCTCTATTACTTACAGGCATCCTTCCCCCACCCACTGAAGAGTATGATGAGAGGAAAGGTATTAAAACAATTACAGAATATAAAAATAATGATGATGGAAAGTTAATTAAGGTGAGTCGTTTAACTTCAATTATATTCAAAGTCTAGTTTGTGTTAAAAAATATTAAATTTTACTATAAGTCAGAGAAAATAAGGACCGGTTAACCGTAACTTCGGTATAAGCTTATTACGCAGAGTTAATATTTTGTTGTGTTACGGCTGAATACCAGAACCAATACGCAAGCGACCGTGACATCAAAGCGAGCGATTGTGACATCAAAACGAGCGACTGTGACATCAAAACGAGCGACTATGACATTGTCACATGTGATTAACATAATTCACGTGACCTTACGTCACAAAATTATGTTAATCACATGTGACAGACATCAAAGCGGGTGAGCGACCGTGACATCAGAGCGAGCGACCGTAACATCAAAGCGTTTTCTTACTATTCCGGTCTATAAATAATATACATGTCATCTCTATTAGTTTAGTTTGCCTACGGCTGAAGAAGATTTTATTTTAAATTTTACTTTGCTTAGTTGTCGAGGCACTGTACGAGAACTAACACACAGTGCGCGTATGATATAAACAACGGCCGCGACTGTTACTGTTACTATTTACATTACGAGAGTCATTTGATAGACTTAGCAGAGATACCGGTGTAACAGGCCAGATTAAACCCCTGACCAGAATATACCCGGGTATAATCTGGCCTAGGCCAGAATATACCCGGGTTTAATCTGGCCTAGGCCAGAATATACCCCGGGGGTTAAACTGGCCTAGGCCAGAATATACCCCTCCAGGCCAGAATATACCCCTTTGACAACATGAGGATGTATAGTAAAAAATGAAGGAGTGACTAATTAGACATTATATTAGAGTTTTAGCTTTGTTAGAGAAGTTAAACTCATTTATTAAGTAGGAAAGATGTTTTATTTACAATAAAATAATAATAATAATGAAACAATTCACTTTATGACGTTGTCTGAGAGGACGGTAACTCTTTATGTAATTTTACAGTCTACACAAATATTGGTGGAATCAGCTTTGTTTTGTTTTTGTTTTTTTAAATATATTTTATGTATTTTTTTTAAATATTTTTTTTTAAAGTTGACTAATTCAGGCAACCACATGAATTGATAATTTTTTTTTAAAATAATAATTTAAGCGTGATAGAGACTATTAGTTGTGGCTTTTTAAACGCTTGCGAACATTTTTTTGTGTACCTCGCTTATTAATCAAATAATTACGTTTCATTATTGTGAGTATGGCCATAAAAATATTTTAAATTTTTGAAATTAAATTATACATGAATGGTTTGTTTGTTTGTTTGTTGTTGTTTTTGTTGTTGTTGCTCTCATACATTTTAAATGTTACTGGCAACAACGGTTTATACCTATCTTCATTTTGTTTTGGGAATAAACATATCATGGCACATTGCCCTTTTTTATCTATCTGAATATACGCTGAGATGCAAAATAATTTAAAGAATAGGACAAGATTAAAAGTGTGGGAAACATCGTTTGACTTCCCCAATGTTGCTTGTCGTATTTCCGAATCTTTATCTGTAGCTCGGTTTGCCTTCGCGGCGTCTTAAGACATTCAAAAGAAACCCTTTGTTCCAGTAGCGCAAATTATTATTTTTTTAATCAGCGCAATTCATTTTTACCTGTGTTACTCTTAAAACAGTACGGTCATCCTTGTTGGATTTCGCCGATGTTGGATTGTCCGCTGTCCATGCATTCATCTATTGTTATGAAGTACGGATTCTGTTCCGTTTAATCTGAATTCAAAAGAACCTCTGACCGCGTCGCGTCAATTTATTTTATTTTAAAACAGCCGTAGTTCTTTTGAAAGGCGTAAATATAAATGAGTAGCAGAAAGTTGCGAAAGGAGGTAACCTAGCTGGATTAGGCCAATCTTTACAGACACGACGAATCGGATTTCGCAACTTTAAAAACACATTTTTGGTCACTATAAAATAAAATCCAAACGACTAGAGCGCAAACTTTGTCAACCATGGAAGACCAACTGTATGATCAGCTTTTACAATTCTACTCCACAACGAAATTTAAGTAGCCTCAGTAGATCCATGACTAACCTTCAGAGAAACGGTCAAAAAGCCAAGTCACACTTTAAACAAACTGCAAAGCCTTTTGAAGCAAAAGAAGTGATTGATTCTTTACCATGGTGAAAAGAAAGTTCTCAATAAAAGTTCCCTGCCAAATATCTTGAAGACGTTTCATGTGAACCCAAATTTCGATGGCCATTTTGGCAGAGATAAGACAGCCACAATCTTTGAACGTTGTTATTGGAAAAGAATGAAGCATGACGTTCACCAAAATGTCAAAGCCTTTCAAAAATGTTTTGTCCTAAATCCAAAAACCAGCAAGAAGACACCACCACTGAACAATATGCAAGTGCATACCACATCTGTACATGCCTCAACCAGGTGCACTCCTTTTGAAATTATGTATGGACGAAAAGCCAAGTTACCTACTGACCTCAGGCCTGCGGAATATGGAACAGTTTTACCATTAACTTATTTTGATTAATATATCATATAAAATGGGAGTGTGATAAAGCTTTTAAATAAAGTGCAAAATACACAAACAAATTGTGTAATGAGAACAATAAATTTGAGCTTTATTTTTAAACTAACACGACAGTAAGCTTTTCGGCTAATGCCTTCACCAGTTCAATAAACATAAAATACGTACAATTAAATATGATTCTATAGACAGAAGAGCTAACAGAAAGGCCAAATAATTGGGAAGCACAGAACTCGTTTCCACCATCGCGAGCGAGACGGAAGGATGCTGATGACGATGGTATCAAGAATCATTGCCGCATTCATCGCATGGAACTTTGATGGATTGGTCCATACCTCGTGGTAGAATCATTGAACAAGGGATGAGTTAAGCTAAAGAATATATCGACTGACAAAATAATCAGAAACACCTACAATGTCAGTAACCAAAACGTTTACAGCAATAAACAGGGTCTTCGCCCAATCAGTTCCCTGGTGATTCTGTTAAAGTACTGTCAATGGGAGCCTACAACAAAAGGAACAAGAGAGCACAGGTGAAGAAAGAGACATTATTATGATACAACCTGTCTCAAAACAAATGCATATTAGGACTTTTAACCCACTAAAAATTTCAAGAAGAAAGCATCTTAGCACAACTCTTGACCTTACTTTTGACAAGTTTGTATATTATGGCCACACTCGAGATCTTGAACAACCGAGACATGCATATTAAAGGATAAAGTGGGGGGGGGCGGTTAGTTCAGGGCTATAAGCTACATTCTGACAGGAACAGAGGACAACCACATACCTCCTTCAGAGATAAAAGTAATTCAACACGTGAACACTGGCAACACATAACAACTATATGACAACTTGAATCAAAATGTGGAAAGGTTGCCTGAGGAAGCCAGAAAAACCAACACTATCAACATTTAAAACCAACGCTATCAACATTTAAAACCAATGCTATCAATATTTAAAACCAACACTATCAACATTTAAAACTTCAATAAAAATGCAAGACTAGACATAAACCAATGATAAGCGTAGGACGTAATAATCTTCTGTATAGAAGGGGCGTCTGTAAATGATAAGATAGATAAGGGTAAGAAATCCAAAGTGTTCGCACGCGTTTGAAAAGCAACAAATATAACTAATCTTAAAGTATTGTTTTAGATAATCCTGTAGTAATTGATTAAATTAATGTTAAATGAAAAAAAAGAAAAAACGCTGAATCCTTATATATTTGTATAGACTGTAACTTGATTTTGAATCGTCAAAATTATATAAGATTTCACATTTTAAAAACGAGACAACGACATCATCATTTTCAAATAAAAGATCTTGCTCCTTTCATTTATCATAAAATATTTTATAATTATTATTTTATTTTAACTATTATTTTAAACCAAATTAGCTACTAAAGAAAAGAGTTTAATTTCTCTGACAGAGCTAAAACATGAAGAGAAAGTCTAAAAAGTCATTCATCAATTTTTTACTATATATCCCCATGTTGTCAAAGGGGTATATTCTGGCCTGAGGGGGTATATTCTGGCCTAGGCCAGTTTAACCCCGGGGGTATATTCTGGCCTAGGCCAGATTATACCCGGGTATATTCTGGTCAGGGGTTTAATCTGGCCTGTTACACCGGGCGATTAATTGGTCCTCAAATTTGAGTTCAGTCTTTCATTGACAGTTTTCCTGCAAGTCAAAGGCATTTGACGTAAGATTACCACATTAATATCAAAACTGATATTTTCTTTAAAAAATGCGTTGGAAGGGGAGTACTGCTAGTGAAGCAATTTTTTTTAAACTCTTAGTTGACGAAGCATAGTACGAGAGCTAACACATGGTGCGGCGATATTAAAATGTGAACAATGTTCAAGGTCGCGAGTGTTACTATTCAGCGCAAGAGAGCTGAAAACAAATGGGCTGTGACATCACACGTTCTTTGAAGTCACCATCAGACCGCACTAGGCGAAAATTTGATCATTGATACACACTCTCTTTGTTGGTTGTAAAAAAAAAGGGAAAAATACGGACCGGACAGTAAAACTGTCTTTTTTAACGGTTAACTAGTCCTCAAAACGAATTGACGTGACAACATTTGATAACATGCCGTTTTAATACTTTTAATACATAACATTAAAAATTGAATATTAATCATTACAGTTCACATATTTGTTCAAATGATTTTTTAAAAATAATTTTGTTAATTAAATTTTTTTTTAATTCGCTATTTTGATGCCAGCGCCACAGAGAGCTTAACACTAGGGGCGGCACATATCAGGTGCTTTGATGTCAAATCAGACGACGCAGAGCGAAAGTAATATGCATTCTCTTGTTGGTTCACAAGACATAGTAAAAATATGGTTACCCGATCTTTTTTTGAGTGGTTAACCGGTCCTCAAAAACGAGCGGTCTTAACAACCTTATTTACCAACCTGGAAATTCACAGATATTGTTTTTTAATTTGAGATTTCCTTTTTAAACCAATACTGCTTTGATTAAAATTAAAAACATTTGTTTAAAAAATGATTTTTTTGTAAATATAAAAGTTTGATTGTCAATGTTTTTTCCGTCAGTAATCATGACACTTCACAGGTTAAAGTTAAAACATATTGGACATCGCTGAAAATTATAATTGTTGTACACTAGCCATAATTGATTATTTAATCTCTCAGGTTATTCGTTCTTTCAAAATTGAAACTGTCAGACTTTCCAAGTCTATAGCCAAGAGAAAGGTTAGTGTATTACATTCATTTTGGTACTTTTAAAATTTCTGTACCATTAAGGCCCGTTTTTAAAAAGATGGTATCCTTACAGCCAACTTTTTGGTAGTTGTCAAATTTGGTTGTGATCAATGTTCCCTTTAAGCTGCGCGGCCTTGCAGATATCTGACTGATGCTGGGCAGCTGTTTAGAGATACCATGCAGCAAATTTTTTTAAAATTGTTCAAAAAATGAATACAGTGTAACTTTGCACACCTGACCAACGAACCTTAGAGGGAACATTGGTTGATAGGTATCTAATCAATGTTTTATGGTACTAGAGGATCTGAATATTATGTTTCATTTTCTCAATCTCATAATCTGTGTGTTAACATTCATTTCCTTGTTTTTGTTTAACTTTGAATGATGCACCTTTTGTAAAGAAAAAAAATGTTACAACATTTTTTGTTTTGCTATAAATATTATGTCACTCTCATCTGATATAACGTTTTCAGATGTGGAAAAAGTATGGGGCAGCTGCTGGTGACCCACCAGGACCTAATCCTTCCAACACCATCTTAACCGAGGAGGTTTTTATGCAGTTCGTTCAGAGTAAAGAGGTGCTTTACTTACTCATTTTAAAATATATTTTTAGTGACTGATTATTTTTATTAAATGTGACAATATACGGCATTGATTAAATTGCTATCTTATAATGACTTATTTGAACTGAAAGGTCTTTGATCTATAGGTAGGATGAATTCAGATTTGAAAATTTCACTAACTGACATTATGGCTCTACACAATTAGATTAAGCACTCATTAAATGTTGTGCTCATATGCAAAACTGAATCCAATGCCTTTTTTGAATCTGTTGTAGACACCTGCTCCAGAAGAAGAAGATCCACTTAACAAGTTAAAGAATCAAAAGATTGTACAGTGCCGTATTTGTAAGGGCGACCACTGGACTACTAAATGTCCATACAAAGATACCTTGCAGCCTCTACAGGTAAGTTTTTTACATTTTGGTTTCTTTCTGTTTTGTATTCTTAATAGTGTATAGCTTGGTTAATTTGTGTTTGTTAAAAAAAAATTAGGACAATATTAAGAACATTTGCCCAAAATTTAAAGTATACTTTTGTTTTGCAGTATTAAAAGTCTGTTAACCGTTTCACCCTTGGAGTCGCCGCTATCGGTAGACCCTTGCAGTCGCCGAGAGTCGCAGATTTTGTGTTGTTTCGTTTCAGAGCCGATCCAACTTTTTAAGTAGCTAATTTATACTATCTTTAACTCTCACATAGAAGAGCTATGAATTCACTCCCTTGTGCTTTTTATTTAATTATTTTTGGAGAGTCAAGCGTTTTTGGTAAAATTTTAAAATTAGTGGTTTTTGTGCAAATTTTTTCCCAAATGGATGATATTCTGTGAATGTTTAGGGATGCTAAAAGGTACAATTATTAGAGAAATAATTAAGATTTAGGGTGTAATTCTGGATTTAATGAAAGTGGAAGTTTTTTAATGTTCAAATTGACGTAGTTTGACCTCAGTAACTGGGATATTGATACTGATATCTAATAACAAGTCCGATGATGCTTTAGGCTTTACCAGCATAGACAAATAGGTCCAGACATCGTAGGCCAGTGGGAAAAATACTACATATGTTTCGTGATTATGGCTTTTATTGCAGATTGTGACCTAAATGTTAAGGTCTCATTCGTTGTTGGATTATTGCTTGCTCTCCGCTGCATACACACAAGAGATGACACAAGATTTCGGGTACAAATCACTGTTTATTCTGCTATGTACAATTGTATAAACTGGCGGTTCCGCCTAGACATCAAATACATCTATCTACAAATGGCTTAATATTCGAGCATGCCCTCGGTCCGACTCGACCATCCTGGGCCCATGCTCAAGTCCTCTTACAGCTCTACGTAAATACACAAAGCGTTTAAGTCCCCTCGGTCCGAACCTAACCGCTTCTGGGCGACATTAAACCTCAGCTCTCTGTGTTACTGCAACCCTGCAGCTCCCCGGTCTGCCCTGACCGGTCTGACCGCACAACACTGTGCGAAGTACACAACTGTCTCCTTGTTCGACTCCACTCGTCCCTTATAAAAACCCCCCAAACTGGTCTCAACTGACCCTGGCGTCACACCCCGTGTGACCAGAAGTTCACTCAGACATCCCTAGACCTTATTCCCGTGATATGCGTTCATACCCGTCAACAACCATTCACTCACAGTGATTCTCATACCCCTGACATGTCCCCCCTCTTCCCTTAGATTCTACTACCGTGTAGAATCTTCTATTTACAACATCCATAAACCCCAAAAAAAACACCAAAAGTCAGGGTACGGAATCACTGTCCTTTCACACCCACTCACAACACATCCTGAAATCACGAAAATTTATAACAGTCCCCATAATTCATCGTGCTCACCCATATCGTGGGCACATTGTCATCAATACATATCATGGTTACATCTTTACATAATATTCTAAGTAATCTTAAAAAATTGGACTGCTACAGCCCCACACAAAAACATGTTAAATATTTACAATTGCAAGGTTGAATACATGAGAATGTTATCTGTAACAACCTGCCATGAAAAATAATCATAATACCCCTCATTGCAATTAAATATGTCATTAATTACAACTAGCTCTGTCCACATCACGGGACCTAAACGGAACAGTCACTGTTCTACTTATCTTTAACTGTCCCCACAGAGGATCCTGTACGGACAGTCCTTGTCCTCCTACGTATCTTTAACTGTCCCCATAGAGGGACCCTGTACGGACAGTCCTTGTCCTCCTACGTATCTTTAACGTCCCCATAGCGGGACCCTGTACGGACAGTCCATGTCCTCCTATGTATATTTCACGTCCCCATAGGGGGACCTTGTACGGACAGTCCATGTCCTCCTATGTATATTTCACGTCCCCACAGCGGGACCCCTTTTATCCGTATCATCATACACATAATATGATACTCATCAAAAAAACTGAAAGCATATTCATAATCATAAATAGTCAATGCATAATCAATATCATAATCATCAATATTCCTAATAACTATCAACAAAATTCCCTTCATCATCAAATTGATGACCTTATCTTCAACAGAACATATCATAAAAAAAATTAGCATTGGCATGAGGTCTCCATGGGCGAACATTTATTACATCATTAACCCAATGGCCATGAACCTCGAAACTCGTCCGAAAAAATTACCCAGTAAACTACTGGCAACAAGGTTATCTCATCAAAACATTGTAAAAAATGCCATGAGGTCACCCAGACCGCACAAGTTCAACCCCACAATTCAACATTTATCATAGTTAACACAAAACCACATCATCATCATAACAAATATCATATTCATATATATCAATACACAGGCCAAAAATTTCATAACATTGAAAAAAATCATAGCCGTTGTATCTGAGGGTGGGATATTACGTTTGTCCCCAATCCTAAATAACAAACGACCCTGGTTTCCGTTATACAGGCTGATGTGTTCTAAGTCATGCCTACGCGGCACTTCCCACGTGGGTATAACAATACCGCAGCTAGTGTCATAATAACCCTGGCCTTTGAATTTTCCTTCTTGACCCCTTGTGTCTATGAATACATCTGCGCACGCGCCACTTTCGCCCCCACGACTTACTGTTCTCCTCAGGACTCCAGCTATCAACAAAAACATTACTCTTAACGGACCAGCGAAGCCGTTATCTTTCTTTGTAAGCCTGTCCTGTGAGCTTTTGTCGGTCATGGTCTGCGTATTACCGGCCCGTCTTGACCGTAATGTGTCAATGTCCTTACGTAACGGTGCCACGTTTACCGTGCTATGTGTTTGGATGTCGCACCCGTATTCTGTGTCCCCCGACTCCAAGCTATGACCCGCTGAGCACATGTCATTGTCATATTTTTCTGTGAGCTTGCTTTTTTCTACCATCTTTGTAGTCAACTCAGTTTTTCGCTCCTTAGTAGCATTACATTCCTGTGTACTTTTTTTTCCTTCTGAGGGCTTCACCTCATCTTTACTATCTGGGTCACTAATTTTTTCTATGTCCACTTGGCGACCTTTGTCAACAATTTCCTCTTTCTCTATCAACTCTTTGTTCTCATTTTCGTACGGTTTTTCAACAATACTATGGAGTGTCTTGCACCTTCTCTGCACCATAGCTGTCATATCTTTCCCTGTTAACCTGAGGCTTAAGTCAGCCATTTTTTCTTCTTTGTCCGTTATGATTCGCCATAATTCCGTTATGTCTTCTTTGTTACGTGCTACCTTTAGGGTTAACTGCTTATTGACCTCTTCTTTTTGAGTCAGTCTTTCTTTAATATTTTTGTTTTCTATCTCTCTTTCCTTTAGCTCCCTCTGTAATTTTTCCATAAGTTCGTCGTTATCATCCAGCGTCCTATTCAGCCCTGTTATATTTTGGTTTGCAATGATTAAGTTTATTTCCATCTCTGCTAGTTTTTCATCTTTCCCCTTGAATATTTTTATCAAATTAGAATACACTTCATCCATTTCGGTACTTTTCATTTTCATGTTCATGGACTTAACTTCAGATTCATTCATTTTTATTTTGTGCTCTCTCTTCAATTCTTCTAATAAATCATCTTTGTCTGCTAAACTCTTACTCAGATTGTCGTGTGTAATCATTAGGTTTCTCTCCCTTTCTATGTTTTTTCTCTCTTTTTCTTTTATTTCCCTCTGTAATTTTTCTAATATTTCATCTTTTTCAACCCCAGACTTCTTCAACTCTGTTATATGTTGGTTTGCCTTGTTTACATTTATCTCCATCTCTGCTAGTATGCCCTCTTTCACCTTGAGTATTTCTAATAATCTGGGAAAATCTCTCTCCATTGAGTCGATTTTCATTTTTAAACTCAATAGCTCGACTTCTTTTTCGTCTACTTTTGTTTTGTGGTCACTCTTTAATTTGTCTAATAACTCCACTTTGTCTTTTAGCTCTCTTTCTACTTTTCCCAATAATTCCTCTTTTTCAACCAACTGACTTTCTCGTTCGGCAATTTTCATTCTTACTTCAATTGACTCAGCTTCAGTTTTCTCTATTTTTAATTTGTGTTCCACGTCTTCTTTTTCTAGTTCTTTAAGTCTGTTTTGAACGCTACGTACTGTTGATTGTAATTCATTTATTGTATCTGTGTGTTCCGCTATTTCCTTATCTTTGTTGAACAATGCGTCTTTTAGCCTGTCTACAAGGCTCAGGTTGTCTGCCAATTCCAAGTTTAACCAATCTATTTCTTTTTTATCTTCGGCGTTACGGTTTTTAAGGAAACTAATTTCCATTTCTTTTTTGTCATATTCTTCATATTTCTTTATATATTGTCTTTTGTTCTTAGGGGAATTCTCATGAACTTCAGTAACTTTCTTACTCTTGGGCTTGTGATCACCCTGGATCATGTTTTCCTTTTCATACCTTACGATATTGACCGGTTCTTCGGGATTCTCATGTCTATAATATTTAAACTGGCCAGCTGATGGGTCCGCCACCCTATAAACCTCTTCCGTTAGATATGGATCTTCGCAATATATACTGGCTATTCCATAGAGTTCTTCCTCACAGTTAATAACTTCACTGTCATAGTTTTCTGTCTCCTCTATAGCCCTTCTCTGTCTTTTTGTCTCTATTTTTGCTTGTCTCTTTTCATATTGTCTCCGTTTTTTCTCATCTTTTATCTGTCGCTGTCTTTGTCTCTCTTCGTTTTGTCTCAGTAATTTTTCATCCTCATTATGCCACTTTGCCCGTATTTCCTCAATTTTATTAACCCACCATCTATCGTTGTCCGCCATTATGTTATCTATCTTTTATATTGTTCGTTTATATATGACAGGTATGCTATATCTATATATATTATCTAACAGATCAATCTTGCTATAGCACACTTTCCCAATTTAACACTATTTTATAAGTAATTAAGTACGTACTTACTGTGGGTTATATTTCAGACATAATATCCATATACAATGAAAGTCCCATTCCACAATAAATATCCATTCGTAAGAAGTTCACAAAGTCACACTTTTTGCAGTTTCCTTGTCACTTAGTAATGTTTTTCTCCACCTTGAATATCTTCTCGATCTTGTCCCGATTTGAACTGTAGTGCTGTGGGTCGTCTCGGCTCCTCAGGGTCCCACTGTAGCTGGGGCGGGATGGTTGGTTCTGCAACTTGACCTCCCGGTACAGTTTGTAATCGTCTTCTCTCGTAGTTGGCACCGTCTGTCGACGCCCTGACTGCCTGTGTTCGTCGCTGGTTCAGACGTCGTTGCTGTGCTGGTTCCGACGTCGTTGTTTTGCTGGTTCTGGTTCGAGGCGTAAGCCCTACGCCCTACGCTTGACTCTCCCTCGACTTGTACGGTATGTAACCGACCCCTAGTACTAGCTAGTACAGTAGGTTCTGCACTGATGTGTTTTCGTCGTTTCTCTCACGTCGATTCTTGTGTTGTTGGCGGTGCTTGGCAATCCTGAGACTCTTTCGTTGGCCCGGGCCCCCATGTTAAGGTCTCATTCGTTGTTGGATTATTGCTTGCTCTCCGCTGCATACACACAAGAGATGACACAAGATTTCGGGTACAAATCACTGTTTATTCTGCTATGTACAATTGTATAAACTGGCGGTTCCGCCTATACATCAAATACATCTATCTACAAATGGCTTAATATTCGAGCATGCCCTCGGTCCGACTCGACCATCCTGTGCCCATGCTCAAGTCCTCTTACAGCTCTACGTAAATACACAAAGCGTTTAAGTCCCCTCGGTCCGAACCTAACCGCTTCTGGGCGACATTAAACCTCAGCTCTCTGTGTTACTGCAACCCTGCAGCTCCCCGGTCTGCCCTGACCGGTCTGACCGCACAACACTGTGCGAAGTACACAACTGTCTCCTTGTTCGACTCCACTCGTCCCTTATAAAACCCCCCAAACTGGTCTCAACTGACCCTGGCGTCACACCCCGTGTGACCAGAAGTTCACTCAGACATCCCTAGACCTTATTCCCGTGATATGCGTTCATACCCGTCAACAACCATTCACTCACAGTGATTCTCATACCCCTGACACTAAACATGAATTAGAACCATTTGTAGGGCACATGAGGCTGTTTATGGATGTAATTTGTGCCAAGTTAGACTTTATAAAAGAAAATATTTCTCACTATCCCATGCAGACTTGATGCCAACTTCTGTCACCAGCACTTCAAGTCAATAATAATTTTTTTTTCATTTTTTAAAAAGGGGGTTTGGTAATAAATTTTCTGTCATCTGATACCTTGTCCATATTTCTTTTATTAAAATTTTTAAAAACTTTTATTGCTTTAATAGTTTTATTTTTGTGAATTTTTTAAAAATGTATGTTTGCGAATATGACGGAGTTATGCACCTTTTGTCAAGGAAAGCCTGAGTGTGGCTCAGTATTTGCCTAAGGGCGAAAGGGTTAATTTTGTATACTTCATATATATTTTTGTTTGAACACACGACACACTGAGCCCCTTTTATTTCATATATTTCAAAATTTTATTTTTGTTACACAGGTACATAAAGTATTAAACATTGTTATCTGTAATTGTTTATTTGTAGGAAAAGTTAGAAGAAGGGACCAAAAAGCCGGATATTGCTCCTGTCTCATCCTCGCCTGCACCCAAGCCAACTGGAGGAAAGTATATTCCACCTACATTGCGAGAGGGAGCTAACAAAGGAAGAGGAGAGTCTATGTCAACAGCAAGGAAAGGAGGTATGAGAAGCTTTTTGTATCTCACACTATTTTTAAAATTATAGGCTCAGGTTAGTACCTGATTAATTGAAAATGCACATAAATAATTAAAAAGATTACAAAATGAATATACCAAAGCAATTTTTCTTTTGTGCCTAAGTATTGATTTACATCATCTTCATATCAATATCAGTTCTGGTATTTTATTAAAAATAATATTCCAATTTATTCATATCCAGATGAGGCTGCAACAATTAGAGTTACCAATTTGTCTGAAGATACCAGAGAGTCAGATTTACAAGAATTGTTCCGACCTTTTGGTCCTATTTCTAGGATATACTTGGCAAAGGACAAAAACACTGGTCAATCAAAGGTATTCAAACACTTAAATATTATTGGCCCTGCGCATATTTAAAAAAAAAGCAATGGTTGTCCAGGAAACTTTAACTTGTATTGGTTAACCCTAATGTTAAATAAAAAACACTCATTCTTTATCTTGTAGGCTACTATCGATATATTGATCATTTCGGTTCATGATTTCTATGGTGTTAATATTAATGAGAATACTACACTGAATGAAAGGGTTTATGAAGAGTCTGAAGAAATGGAAGTTGTTCAAGTCCATGATTGCCTTTGGCAGGATTTAGCATTTCCTTTATTGTGTTATGGCTTAACTTCTGTCTTTGAAGAAGAGGGATGAGTTTCTTTACAATGTTGGGCGGTAGATTACCCCATTTATTGTCTTAACTCAATAGCTCCTGAAGGGCTACTTCCGAATCTATTTCATATTCCGGACAAAAGGGAAGCAACTTCGTTAAGCTTTTGATTCCATTAGATATTCGTTGATCTTAAAAAATAAAATGATTAATGCATCAAGAAATGAATTAAGTTTAATAATAATATAACATGCGCTGCGAAATAATGACGATTAAAGTTCGATAACGCAATTTTCAGCACCTCGGGTGAATACATACGCCATATAGACAGCTCAAACTAATTCACACATGCATCGAAAGTGAAACAAGATAAAAAAACATCCGGTAATTTTTATTGAAGTCTCGTATAATCACAATAGCCGGAAGTCACGAGGAAAGCTAGATTTCGATGCTATTTTTAACTATAAATGCAGAGTGCGTCGCTAGGCGAACAGACACATTTGGGCGTATCCGTACGGACCCCTATGAGGACGCATTTAGTTGCATCAGGAGCTAATGAGTTAAATAAGGTGGAGAGCCTGGATAGTCTGTCATTCTTTAAGTGTTTACTTGACCGTTGCTCAACTGCTTTCCAATTTGTCAATGCTCTTCAGTTTAATCGGGTCCCGGGCTATAGATATTATCTAGAAATTGCTGGACAAAAGCTTAAAAGGCTTTTTTCTTTCACTCTAAAGTTACCAACCCTTACATGAAGATTACGCTTAATGAACCCTAGGGACTTGTTTCCTTGTTTGTCGACATTGGTTCTTGTCCTATTAGAATGGTAACCTCAAGCTACCTTAGGGAGAAAAGTTGTTTAAACATATAACCATGCTTTTTGTTTTCCTGGACACTTGACAGTATGAAATGCAAAGTCCCAGGTATTCTCCAACTCAGCTCGCCAATGGAGTTTTTAGTGTAGCTGGTCCTGATAATAAGAGCTTTTGGAGATCACCCTGCTTAATACCGTTCTGTTCTGCTTATCATCTTGCTTAAAGGGTCAGAATCTCTTGCTGGTCATTGTAAGGAACAAACAGGAGCTCACCGGAGATTTCCGTTGATAGGCCCTGGGCTTCAAAGCGGAAAATTGATGTTATATGATTGAAATTTTTGTACCAAATAAAGGCCCATGGGCGTTTATATGGAAAATACAAATCAGTTACCACATCATAAACGGAAGTGCATGTGCAGGTTCAAAAAAATAATTTTTCCCTGGAAATAATTTCCTAAAAGATATTGCGAAAATAATACAATTGTGGTTTATCGTTTGAAATTTTATGTTTAGCGACAATGAAAAAAACATCAAAATTTATTTTTATAATACTTAATGGCAGTGACGATTCATTAAAAGTTTCGGCTTGTGGGTTTAATAATTTTTTTACCAAATACAAGCCCATGGGCTTATGCTCGGGTGGGCCTATTTACAGAAATCTCCGTTAGCACTGAGCTGCTAGACCCTCACTTCAAGCTAGTGACCCTCAGCTTTAGCTTTGATTGGGGAGTGCTATTCTTTGATCTTTAGGGTTACTTTCACTTCATATTTTTCAACTTATAACTTTCACATTACAGGGATTTGCTTTCATTAACTTCCATCGACGGGAAGATGCAGCTAGAGCCATTCAGGGTGTTTCTGGTTTTGGTTATGATCATCTAATCCTCAATGTGGAATGGGCAAAGTAAGTGTTAGTTTGTTCTTAACTTATGTTTTGAAGTTGTTTTTATTTAGATTAAGGTTTAGATTTAGAATTATTTGATTTATCAATAATGATTTCTCCTGTTCTTTTTTCCACAGACCCTCCACGCAACAATAGTAACATTAGTTATTTATTATTTTTAATAATGATCGAGGATGTTTGTGATGTGCGTTAATATGTGAAATGCATTTCATGCAACTTGGGAAAATATCAAGATCATTTCAGCTACAGGTGTTTAATTTGAAAAAAAAATATTTTAAAAATATCAGATCAAAACATTTGCAGACTGCCTAACTAGTACTTAGTCATAAGCAGTCGATTGGCTAGAATCTTAATTACGTAATGCAACTAACATTTATGAATGTTTTTTAGGCGGATTTAACCTTATGCTCTATAAAAGTTTGATTTTTAGAAAGATTTAAGAAAAATGTTTTTTTGACTGATACTTAAAGCAGAAATAATTGACCATAGATTGGTTATGTAATGCAACTTTTAATTGTATTTCTTGTGGTTCATTTTATCAAAACCTATCATTACAATTGCTTGTGACCTACAATGAACCTTTCTCGTTTTTTTCCCTTTATAAATATTATATGTATTGAGCAGTGAATGATTTAAGGGGTGGGGGGAGCTGTTATTTTATGGGGTACAACCAAAGTTTTGAGTATTAATATAAAAATGTATAAACAATTATTTTCATTTATTAATTAAATTTGGTGAATAGGTACAATTTATTCAGTCTTGTATTATTTATTTTAAACATTCACATTCTTAGACATTTGTTAGCCATTATTTGAAGTTTTGCAGGTCGGAGAAATTAGTGAGGTATCAAAGGGCTTAATTTGTAAAGGAAATCCACAAAGAGGGAGGCATATGTTCATAGGCATACAAAGGGTGGGGTTGTAACGCAACATGAAAGTTAATTTTAGTTTTACTGGTTATTGTATTGTAATAGCCTTTACAAATAACTGAGGAATAGGCCTGTCAACGGGTACCTGGGTTGTGAAATTGCGCCTGGGTACCCGTGAAATGTTACTGCAATGTTTATACCAACTGTGGAATTATGTGTTCACATTTCGGCTTGCGAATAATTTATCAAATTTAAACTTTTCATATGAAATACACACTGTCAAATACGTTTCACATGAAAACGCTTAAAAAGAAATAACTGTCAAACGGTAATAAAACACGTTCCCGACAAACTACAATGTATTTTCATACAATTTTTTCTTTCTTGGAACATGAGAAAAAAAATCATTTAAAACAAAAAGGTTTTGATTCTTTGAATTGTTCATGTAAGGAAAATAGAACACAACGCCTGATAACTAGGAAGGGCAGGAAATGAGATAGGCTTTGGCTTTGAAATATGCAGCACATCTTTGTTACCGATTGAGAGACGAGTCAATGTTGTTTATCTAACCCCGCCATACACTCACTCCTTTCTCCACTCCTATCCCCCCCCCCTTCCTTACTTTAAAAAAAACAACCAACAATTGCTATATTCTTGTTTTTTTTTAAGAATATGTTTCAATCGTTCAATGATTTTCACTGTAATAACAAACATAAATGCTGGGGGGTGGGTCCACTCAGTACGGGCAAGTCACGGAAAGTTTAGTTAATTAGAACAGTCGTCTTAAAAATAACCTGCCACATCATTCGATTACCGCCTTTTATCTTTAAACTAGGGGCAAGTACCCGGCTTTTTCTCGGGTTTAAAAACAGCAACAAAACTACTACAGCAACAACATGAATGACATTGTCGTCGCAGGGCAAGGGATGTGGACAACAACAGCAAAAACAACTGCAACAAAAACAATAACAACAAAAAAAACAGCAAAGCAACTACAACAACAAAACAATTATTTTATGGCGATAGCCGCCTTCTTGTTAATCTCGACACCAAAATGTTTTATTATTTTACCTCTTAATTTTCAATAATTTTTATTTTATATAGCTCATATAAGGAAAAACTACATTTTGGGCCACCAGTATCTTATATATATGGAACGAAACCTGTTTAATAACCTTTCCAGTATAATTTTGTGTACGTGTACCAAATTTCACGTTATTTGGTTGTCTGGATCTTGAGTTAATAGGGAACATCCAGACGGACAGGCAGACAACAAATGCGTCTTATATGTATAGAGAAGACTTTGTTTAGGCCCCCCCCCAAAAATCACTTCGGCACCTCTGCTCATTGTCTTCACACCACTGTACTATAGTAGAATTTCAATAATCAGTCATCATTCTTACACCGCTGATTCATTACATCTAAATTTGTCTTTCCACAATAAACAAGTATAAGGCTAATAGCAGGCATGATGGCGAAATTTTTAAGGTATTTTGGACGGGTACCCAGGCAGCTTTTTTCAACAATATTGACAGCCCTACTGAGGAATTTGTTCCACTCCGTTTTGTCTTTGTCCCGGCTATCCTGTGAGCTAGTTTGTAAACACAAATCCAAAGAAGAAAACTGGGACATGTGCTTCATGCCAGGGTGAAGGGGGGAAAATCTAACACTACAAATAGTAATGTAACAAACTAAAATGCACTTTTATACAGATTTCTTTTGAGCTATTTTAAAGCAGTCTTTCTAATTATATATATATTTGTATGTTTAACAATACACCATTTTGCCTTAAATTAAAGGGTGTAGCTGTAGCTGAATGCTACAGACAGTAAGAAATTTGGTTTACTTACAAACATTAAAATAAATCTAGTTTGTGGCGAAAAAGTTGACGTGACATGTTCAGAAAACATTCCCTGTTCTATCTAATAAGCCTTAATTTGTGATAGGTTAAGTAAGGTTAGTTCAGAGTCTTTGAGAAAGAAGTTGGGTGACGGTTCAATCAGCATAAATTTTATTTAGTTTGATTCCTATCATCGGAATAAAATGGCATTGTTCAATAATACATTAGGTATGAAGTTATAATAGTACATAAATACTACACAAGTTAGGATGCCTTGAAAAATACTTGAATGAAATATTTAACACCTGTTGCATGTTTTACTGTATGTCCGGACATTTTTATTATGTTACCACTTTTCATTTGCTTAATAGAACACATTTTAATATGACTTAAGCTTTAAATGTTAACACAGCTGTACTGTTATTCATCTGCACATATTGAATGTGGGTTTAATTCTGTGGATATTTAGTGGTAGATGTTTTTAAGAGATTTAGAACAAATAATCTTATTGAGCTTTCACAATATACTTGACTTAAATAAATCTTTAAAAACACATTTTTCCAGAATGCTAAATCTGGGATTACATAAACAAAACAAAAAAACAAATCATGTGTTGTAGTTATAATTCTCAACAATATAAGATTGAGACTGAATAACGGAGGAAGAAAGCTGATAAAAATAAAACAACAAATCAGCAAGTAATTAAAAGAAGCATTCTTCAGCAAACCAACAATTTTAAAATAGAGATAAAAATAAACATACCTAGCTAAGATGTAAATGTAATATCTAAGAAAATGGAAAAAAATCAATGTGTAAAATTGCCTTAAGTTAAAGGTGGAATCTTCATTTTAAATGCACAAGGGTGGTGGTTTTTTGAAATTGATATAATTGAGGATGGATGCTGTACAATTTTCCTATAATATTACGCTTTGAGTTTATGCAAGACTAGAGAGCTTTTAATAATTATTCAAATTACTTTAACCCTGTTTTCCAAAAATATCAATATCACTTCTGTCTTTCAAAAGCAATGTAAAGAAAATCTAAAAAATGTATTTGTATATTTTATTGAAGTACCAGTACACAACTAGGATGACAATTCAAAAATGTTATCAGCTTTCACTCAACTTTGAATGGTTAAATTAAAATAAAACATTGACCATCACCAAAAGACATTTAACAGATCATGCCCAAGTATATTAACTATAATCAAATACTAAAATAAAATTACATTTACTTAAAATGAATTCAAATGCTTTACAAAGGGAATATTTTTATGCCAGAAAGGGCAAACAACCAAGAATAGGCAATTTAAATTTAGCACTAATAATTTATGTTTTTGTGTGTTAAATACATAAAATAAGTTCTGCCTGCCTGTGAGGTCAAACGCACACCATTTGCACTGTCTCAATATGCCACTGAAAGCTCTGAAGGGTCAAACTCTTGTAAATAATTAACAGTACATCTGTTCAAGTTTCTTTAAATTTTCACCAAACATTTAGGCTACTGGTACCAGTTATATTAATAATAGTACATGTACTGGTAAAATATTTTTTCATTAATGCTTTAAGATGCATGCCATACTCATTTAACAGATGCATTAAAATTTATACAGATTTTATAGATATAATTTATATATATTTAAATTGACAACTTAGTAACATTACTAACAAACTTCAAATGAACAAGGAATGGGTAATAATAATATATCTTATGATTTATTTACACGAGAGTTATCTTAGCTAGTGCTTAAATTACTTTTAAAATAATGTAATCCCCATAAATATTTCTGTACTACCTTTCAAGTACATTACAAAAATACATATATTTGCTTTTAACTACAATTTTATAAAATAAAAAGAGTTTAGTCTTTATTTCAGTAACCCACCTGGCTTAAAAAAACTGATTAATGTCAGGTATAAAATAAATAAATTACTATAATTTAATTTATAAATATAGTTATTTTCATATACATGTACCAACTATTCAAAATGACTAACAAAAATGTAGGGACTAACAAACTAAATTCTTATGAAATTTAATATAAATATACAATACCCGAAATGTCTGTTTAGGCAACAACAACAAAATTGAAATAAAACATTCTAATTCAACCTTTAATTTAATTATTTGGAAATTCAGCTTTCCGACTGAGGATCTTATTAGGTGTTTAGGAAAGCTACCATTTTAATTTAAATCTATTTTTATAAAATGCTTATAAATATTACAATTTTACCAATAACTTTAACTAATACTTTACAAGGCTGATAAATGGGAACAAAACAGAAATAACTTTGTCAGAATATAAAACTTATTAAAACTCCTGTTTTTACAATGTAAGAATTAAATGAATTAATTTTACATTATTAATAAAGAATCATTTCTAAAAACATTTTTGTTTCTATACTATAACCATTAAAGGAATGAAACTTAAACTTAATTCTGTTACATTAAATAGAGAAGAAAATTATTGGAATGAGATTCATTCATCTTTTATACCCCCATTTTATAAAATGAAATTTCTAACAACCAGTATTGCGTGGATTTTTAAAAAACATTTGCAGTTGCACTAAAGACACTGAAAATAATAAGACGAAAAAGCACTTAAAATCAATGAAAATTTTGTTAACATAATAAGAATAGCAAATTTATTTGTAACAGATACATTTGGAAATGAACACATGCAGACAATGAGCATTAAAGATAAATTGAAAAGGAGAATAAAAAATTGGGAGGGTTAGAAAGTTAAAGAAGTAACTGGAGTGGATTTTTAAATTGATTTTTTAATGCTGCGTAACATATTTTCATTTTTCAATCTTTCTCCGCAGCAAAAAATTGTGTTCATACGTTTTGAGATAGAAAATGCAGATTTTTAAAAGGATCACCACCACTATAATATAAGTCATTTTGCTCATTTTTTAAAATCATTTTTTGGCCTTAACTTTGCATTTACTTAACTTTAACGCTCTCACTTTCAAATCTAATTTTATTAAAAGGTGACACTTATTTTTTTAAACATAATAAGATAAGAGGGAATAAAGTTTTTAACAAACTTTAGCATACAACTTAATTCTCAACCATACAGAAACTGATTTAAAGTTCAATTGATTATTGTTCTTTTCATAATCTGATCTGAACAAGCTTTAAACTACAAACAGAACTCATTTATTCATACTCTGCAATTAGAACCATCATATAAACTCCTACTAATAAAGCTAATATTTCCTTGATGCTTTGCACAATCTTGGAATCTTCCAGTAGCTCAGGTATGACTGAGACGGTAGCAATGTAGATGAAGCCTCCAGCAGTGAATGGCAAAATCCAAGCAGTCGCAGCTTCTCCAATACCTTCCATCGATAAACTACAAATAGTTCCAACCATGGCTCCAATGGCTGTTGAGAATTGTAGCATCATAGCCTACAAGTATAGAATAAAAACAAAATCTGACTTTTTTGGATACTTGTGTAGTTAAAGTGTGGCTATGTTGGTATGAGGTTTCAAAATAATAATGCCAAAAAACTTACTTCATCATGCACACACACAAAAATAGCTAGTATAACCAAGAAGATGTCTAGCAGCAAAGAGAGCACTGTATGCTTTTTAAAATTATTTAATAAAGCTAGGACTAGGATGTTTCAAATTAATTTTTCTTAACGGTGAAGAACTCACAATAGAATTTCTGTATGCTCTAACTAGTCTAATTGAATAACTAGTTCTCAGTGGTTATGTTTATGAGAATCCTATATGGTCTATAATGAAAGAACTATTGTTAGTCAATTAGAAAGGTATTATATTTTATATATGTTAACTAAATTTTTAACAGGAAAATCATGTTTTGCGCTTTTTAATTTTTACTTTGCACAACGGCAATGAGGCTTTCAGATAAATAAATATATATGTTATTAAAGCAGGGTATGTTCAGGCCATTGTTCTGTGACATCTTGTCAGGCCTAAACATACCCTGTTTTAATAACATATTAATATTTTTATGCCAAGTAGGCCTGCTCAGTCAGACTCCTCCATTATGACCAATCCACAGCCTTTCCCCTCCATGCCATGTCCCGCCAAGAGCTGTAGGTCTTTCTTTCTATATACAGGGAGAACTCTGGTTACAACCAGGGGCGCCCTCAGCGTGAGGCACTGGACGCACGTGCGTCCACTAAAATTTACAAAATGAATATTTGTTTATTAAAGTCAATTAGCACCTTACCACTGCACCACGGAGCTAAATTATTAAATTAAATATTAAAAGCAAATAACAAAATGAAAAATATCAAATTTAAGAGTTCCCCTCACCCCTGACTTGTGAGAATGTGAGTGACCGTTAGAAACTTTTTAAAAATATCTATGCAACTAACGGGCATTTTGGTATTTATTACTTTTATATCTCTATTGTAAGACGTTCGCATATCCCGGGCGGCCATATTTGTTTACGTTCAAGTAGTCTACTCTAGCACGTTTTTTGTGTGTAATCGTTGCAGTATTCTTGTATTTCCTAAATTTTTAATACTAGGTGACAGTAATAAAGGTGAGACCTGCGAAAAATCTCCTCCTAAAAAGAAAATTTGTATTACATCATTCATTAAAAAATTTCAACACCTGGTTTATCAGCAACATCAACGTGATCAATAAATGTGCCACAGGTGCAAGATGCTGCCAAAAATACTCCTGCACTGACATTATTATTGGATAACCACATATCCAGTGTGTCATCAAATTCGAGTGAATCCGAATCTGATTCAGAATCATCATTATGTGACACATTGGCATCATCAGCCGCAAAGAAAGCCACAGGCATTAAAAGTCTCTGTTCGGCTGTATTTTTCGATATTGGTGAGGTCAACTGTAACCAACCATTACCTGAATAATTAAAGAAATCAGTGCTTTTGGAAAAGTTAATCATCTAAGAACTGGAAAGGGCCATTGAATACAGTTGGGAATAAAAAAGCCGTGTGCCTAGTTCAAATGTGTATCCGTTTATGAGTTACAGTGTCAAAGCGGGTGGTGTTTTCTGTGCTGCCTGCTCAGTATTTGCTTCAGGTACGGAATGCACTTTTATACGCGAGCCGCATTCAGACTGGAGTAACATAGACCGACATGCACAACGTCGCATAAAATCCTTGACACATCTTAGCTCTATACAAGCAGCATATGCATTTATAAGTGTATGCGAAGGTAAATCAGTCTCCGTGAAACGCTATCTCAAGCGTACAATGTGTTCCAAAGGAACACAGCTGCTCTCCAATCCATTATTAAAACTATAATACTGTGTGGAAAGCAAAACTTACCAATGCGCGTCAGGTAATTCAAAATACATCCGTCATAGAATACAAAACGAGCTGGTTGCTCTGTGCGGAAACTAGATTCGAGACAAGATCGTCAAGGAATGCATCGCTGCAAAATACTTCAGCATCATTGTTGACGAAACTTCAGATGTCTCAGTCAAGGAGCAAGTGAGTTTGAATCTTCTTTTTGTCACATCTAATGCAAAACGGCATGAAGAATGTGTGTCCTTTGATGAACAATGGGATCAGAACGACTATCAGCTCTGGCGCTGCTGCATGTTCACACCGACATATTTCCTGACGTCCCTAAAGTCATAAAAGACTTCGATGCCACAGGACATCGTAGAATTTTGTTTGCCTTTGACAATAATGACTCATTTACCAAGCAAGGTGCTTACGTAAGGTATATGACGGTAAATATACTTAGTCTAGATTTTGTTTGTAGCCCGTTCTTTGCGTAAAATGTTTGAAAAATTGGTGAAATAGAAAAAAATTATTAAAAATAAGCCTGTTTTGCTTTATGTTTTGCTGGAGTACTTTTGCTAATATGAGACATATGAGTCATGGCATGTGGTGACATTTATTTGGCAGTATATGATTAAGAAGGGCTGATCAATGAAGATAGGAGACGGGAAGGTGTGCGTCCATTTTTTTCAATGCTGTGGGCGCCCCTGGTTACAACGGTCCCCACTTACGCTGGTTTGTGGTTACAAACACGCCCCCATAAAAATATTTTAAAATTATATTACGAGTTATTCCATCTTTTCTTCATTTAAAAAAAAATTTTTTCATGGGGTAACAAATTGTTTTCTCTTTTTTAAATACTTTTTATATCTTTAAATTTTTTTATGTTAAGAATGCACTTTGTTGTGGTTTATAGGGGCGAGGAAGACGCTCAGTCTCAGTACATATGTCATTTTGGTTGTTAACACCATCTCTCGCTCTCTAGTGTTTTATTTTTTGTTGGTAAAATTTTTTATTCATGTGTTAAGGAATTGTTTTCTCTTTTTAAAATACTTTTTGTCATTAACTTTTAAATTTTGTTATAGCACTGTATGTACAGTACTTGCTTCTTTGCTATACTTAAAAGATGGAGGCTCATCTGGGTGATCATCCACCTGTCCCTGTGCGTGAAATATATAAGCACCTACCAAGAGCAGTAAGAAACAGTACTTTACAGTATTATATATATATATATTAGGGCTGTTATCAATTAATTTAAATTTAATAGTTAACTTTTGAAAAATTATTAATTAATTAATCGATAATTTCGATTAAAGCCAAAAATATACATTTATGACGTCATTAAACTGAACATTTCTCATGGACATTGAAAATTAAGAATATTTTAAACTAAATTTTATGACAATGTGTTGATACTTGATCGGATGTTTGTGCTGAAGGTGGTACGGCAGCGATGTATTTGATCCTTTAAAAGAGAATTGTTTATGGCAGTGAACACAGTAAACTTTTTCACCATCTTCGACTTTGCCATCCGCAGTTAGCTTAAAAACAAAATTTTTGCTAAACTTTCTAGTTATATGTTTAAATTTAACTGCGCTGATGCTATCAGACATTTTTTAGTTTACGTCAGCCGGTCCACATAAAGTAATAAAATTAATTATAATATTACGCGGGAGAAGTTTGTACGTAAAAAAATATGTGAATTATTATTAATTATTAATAATTAATTATTTCTTAATAAAAAAAAATTTTTAATATAAATATTTTCTTTAATTTTAATCAAATTTTTATCGATTACAATAATTTTAATCGATAAAAAATTTTAACGATTAATCGAGAAATTAATCGTTAATTTCCGAAGCCCTAATATATATTATTAAACAATATAATTTGCAATTGTCACACAAGTAGTGTCTGTCAGTCCTGACGCTACTAATTTTAGAAAGCAGGGAAAACCAAATTACGGCACCAATGCATCAAAAGGTGTGCAAATTAAAGATGCGCTGTAAAAAAATATTATATGACGTCACTGTTTTCGCTCATATTTTAATTTTGGAAAAGGGATCAATGTAAAAAGAGGATTTGATGATGGTTAATTATAAAACCCAAAAACAAAAGGGGGCGCCTACAACCCCTATTATAAAATACTTTGTGTACATTTCAGAAAGTTAAATATTTCGTATTTATGGGCTTTTGAAAAAGGTCGGCGCCATAGGCGCCCTAAAAAAGTGCATTTTTTATAAAATAAATAGATTTCAGCTGAAAACGTCCGTCATTTTTGACGGGTGATACGCTAGTATATATATATGAAGAGCTCAAGGGAAGAAACGGCTATGTCACATTTTTGTAGTTTTGAGATATTCAAGTTTTAAAGTTCAAATTTATACAGATTTCTTATAAATTAACTAGGTAGATTTGAATTTTAAATAGGGTCAGAGAAATTATCTTTTCATAAAACTTAATTCTGTGCTTTCTATTTTTGATCCTCTATCAGATACAGGGGATAACTAAAACATTTCAAAAATGTCATTTAGCCGTTTCTTCCCTTGAGCTCTTCATATATATAAGTATGTTCCGACTTACACTGAAATTCGGGTTACGTTTCTTAAGAACGGATCAAGGTTGTAACTCGAGGACCCCCTGTGCTGTCGTTGTTACCCTACATTCTTTCCTGGTGTCCCATCCATTGCAGTATGCCTTTTTTAATTAATGAGACTATGGGTGGGTCTTCAAAAACCTGTATACATCAGTTTAAATAGTTTAAAATAAATATTATCTTCAAACCTTTTTCTTGCTGCATCCAGACTGAATGAGAATTGCAAAATCTCCAATCTCATGTGGAATTTCATGTAGAAAAATTGTAACAGTTGTTATAACACCAACACTTTGACCTGCTAGGAATGATGCACCAATTGCAAGACCATCTGTAAAGTTGTGAGCAAAGTCAGCAGCTAAGTTCAAATATCCAGCAACCTTGATATCTGATCCTGATGTACTTGCTGTGGCAACTGTGTGAAATAAAATATAAATTAACATAGCAAATTATATTTACATGCTTTACTTTTATAACATCCGTGTCAAAGAGCAAATGTCTGAGTCCATTTGAACGATAATTTAAATAATAGAACTTCACTAACGACATAAAGTACAATGTATTCACAAATCAAATAAGTCATCATGGATCTATATAAAACAAAGCTTACATTACTTCCAGATGAATTTTTTTTAATTGAAGAAATTTCAAAAATAATTATTTCCTATAGTTTAACGTAAATGTAACTAGTACACCCAACTTTGAGATTTTACTTTTTAGATTTCATTAGTTAGACTCAAGGTCAAAATTAATACTTGATGCAAAATATTAATTTAATTCAAATATTCAGTGTAATGGCAATGTCTTGTAATAGTCCCTTAATCATAACAAATTGAAACATCTTGTAGAACGTCTGCATTAACACAATTTTCACTTTTTTCCAGAAAGCAAAAGCCATAAATTAGCCAGAATGCCTTCATGTTTATTTCCAAGAATGGCATGTTGAATAAAGCTGACATTTAAAATATTTGCAATTACTTCATCAGTTTTATGTTTCTCATGAACGTTCATAAGCATAAGTGTTGTGTAAGCCATTTGACTTCTGTCAAATGTGTATGTGGCCAAGCAGATTAAAGGGAACATTGCTCCAGACAAAAAGTTAAGTCATTCCTTTAAGTTAATCAAATATAATATAATAAATTTAAGAAAGAAGATTAATGTTTGGGAGAGTAGGCCACTTAATGTGACCTAAAATTGTCCCTGCTTCCTCCATATTCCTTTCCTTAATCCTGTTTATCCCCCTTGTACCTCTCGCTGCCAGTCTCTAGAAGCACGAAAGTAACATTTCCTTATAAAAATATATGAGACATTAAATTTTCTTAACAGATGAATGATCTATCCATAACACTAATAACACATGCTATACTTAGGGGTCTACCGATATGCCTTTTTGCCGATACCGATATTACCGATATTTTTTTTGCCGATATGAGTGCCGATATGAGTATTTGTTAGGACAAAAACCAGCGGTCATATTTGATGACGTCATTCTTAAATTTATCACTCGTAATAATTTATCTTTTATATTAGGGGTCTACTGATAAGCATTTTCGCCGATGTTACCGATATTTTTTTCCGATATGAGTGCCGATATGAGTATTTGCTATGATAAAAATAACAGCGGTCATATTTGATGACGTCATTCTTAAATTTACCACTCGTAATTATTTATATCTTATAATTAAGGGGTCTAGCGATATCCAGTTTTGCCAAAATTACCGATTTTTTTTTCCGGAAACAAAGTTTCCGATGTGTTTACAAGTTCCAGATCATTACCTACATGGGACTCATAACAAAACGAACCGTCCTTTATAAAAATGTACAAGCATATTAGGTACTCCTTTTAAAACTTCAACCTTGACTCATAATTATTAATTCTAACCAATAGTTTAATGGCTTTTGCACACGGCCACCTTTTATGAATGAAACAATGAGAACAATGTACAATAGTAATAGAGTGAAAATGAGGCTGAAGGTTGAATGGTTGCCAATGACAACAAGTCTTCACACGGTACATTTTGTTATTCCATATGAAACGAAATGTTTTAGACATGTGCGATTCTGCGTGCATCTTTGCTATTAGAGCAATTACGTGAAAATAATGTTTACATGCATGTTATACATTTATTAGAGCAATTACGGTATACTTGGCATCGGCACTATTTACACAGTATTTCTGAGTATACGAAAATCGGCCGATACCTAAACAATATCAAAGCACATGTCACACTGTATCGTGGCTGCACATATTAGGACTCTTTTGACCATTTCAATACCGGTATCGGGGTCGATATATTAATTTGTCGAGATATTGTAAATCTAAATGATATTTATTTTGTTTCCGTTTTTTTTTGGGTCAAAATGTCACTTATTATGAAATATCGGTGACGTCAATATCGGGACCTTTACATGCTACCGATACCGATATTGCCGATATCCAGATATCGGTACCGATATATCGGCCAGCCGATATATCGGTAGACCCCTAGCTATACTACATACTTTATTCTCTGTTTAATTACTCACTCGTCTCAAAAATTAAAATATAAATAAACTTTATTTAAGTATGCACTAACCCCAAACTGATGCTAAAGCATTTTATATTTAATTTGGTGTTCTGTACAGAGTTTTAGCTTTTTAAAATATGTTAATAGATACTGTATTATAGATACGAGTGATCATGATTAAATCACTGATTCAGACTACCATGCAAAAAATCAAATTAAACATTAATTTTTTCTAAATTAAAAAAGGAACACCAACCCTTTTTAGAGTGACCATCGCCTTTGTTATCTTCATCCTCATCACTGACCTTTTCTTTGCTTTTTTCCTTGGAAGTTGTGGGTTTTTCAACAGCTTTTTTTGGTGAACTTTTTGGTTTACCATGAGAATGACCATGTGCATGATCACCTTTTACATATCTCACAAATTTTTCCACAATCAGGAATGCAATAATTCCAGTAAGGACCCACAAGCCTACTCGCATGTCATGACCATGTGCCTTATCATGTGAATGACCGTGGCTATGCTCATGTCCATTTTCATCTCCGCCATGAGAATGGGGAGAAATAGCATGAGGAATTAAATGCAAAAAGGCATCTCCTAGGAGGCCACCTGATGCAAAACTTAGTAGTACTTTCAGCAGTTGCTGATGTTCATTTGCATTTTCTAAAGGGATAAATAATAAAATAAGAACTGGAGCTGCACTGATCAATGCAGTGGCACCAAGAGCTTTCATCCATAATCCACTAGGTGGTCCTCGTTTTGAATGTGGTTCTTCATTTGAGTGAATGTTGTTGGAAAATTCCTTTAGGACTTGTTTTGCATCCAATTTTTTTTCTTTGTGTGCATGGCCATGGTCGCTGTGGGCATGACTGTGATCACTGTGGGCATGACCATGATCACTGTGGGCATGACC
Source organism: Ampullaceana balthica (assembly GCA_944989445.1). Classification (NCBI taxonomy): domain Eukaryota; kingdom Metazoa; phylum Mollusca; class Gastropoda; family Lymnaeidae; genus Ampullaceana; species Ampullaceana balthica. The sequence goes on along the minus strand of CALYLW010000136.1, from coordinate 190,237 downwards.
ATGATCGCTGTGGGCATGACCATGATCGCTGTGGGCATGTGCATGACCATGATCGCCATGGGAAGGGCCATGATCACTTTTGGCGTGACCATGGTTACTATGGGCATGTCCATGGTCATTGTGGGCGTGTCCATGGTCATTATGGGCGTGTCCATGGTGACTGTGGGCATGTCCGTGGTGGCTGTGGGCGTGTCCATGGGGTTTCTGTTGTGGCTTCTCGGCGTTTAAATTTGCTTCTTTGCTATACTTAAAAGATGGAGGCTCATCTGGGTGATCATCCACCTGTCCCTGTGCGTGAAATATATAAGTACCTACCAAGAGCAGTAAGAAACAAATCGATCGGCCATAGCGTCGAGTGAGCAATGTGGAGGCTGCCATGTTGCTATTCTGTACAATAGTTTACGTGGCCCAATTGGTCGAATTTTTCACATTACAATGGCCTAAAGATAAGTTAAATGTTTAAATCATTACTTTAATTAGAAATCCACAATTTTGAGTATAGAAAATAATAATTTAAATATACTCAGCTATACTAAATCAATAAATTATAAATATATTCAACTTGAAATTAGTAAATATATATTTGCAAATAAGAAAAATAATTACAAACTGGCATATGCATTTATTGATCAAGTTGGAAAATTAAATAGTAGATTATTACATTTTGTAAAACATATTTTAAAATGGATTTAGAATGGATTTAAGCCTATTTTTTCGAAAGCTCTTGAACTTGGCGTAGTGCTAGTGATGACATTTATTAAATTTCTTAAAATTTTGTTGAAGTTGAAAGAATTACTCCGTTCACAATGTACATTGTACTTGTACATGTATATGCGAAGAAAAATAAAAAGAATGGTGCATAAGTTTACAAATAAAATTTAAAATATTTTTGTCCTAAAGTTTGTTTAGTTCATGTGTATCTGTAATATAGCAGTTCTATTTGATTATTTTTAATAAGTTAATTGTGTGTGTGTGGGGGGGGGGTTAAACTTCGCAACAAGAAAAAATAATTAAATCAAATTTTCGGTTGATCTAAAATCAGAATCAATACCAGACTGGTACATACAGAACATTTAAAAATATTTATTTTCAAATTCAAAATACTGCTCTCATTTTTTATTTGCCAAATAAAGTTTATGTCAAAGTATGCTTAAATTCGACATACATTTTCTTATAATATATTAGGCCTATTTGTAAATATCTATAGTTATCCCCCATTGTTTACGCCCCTACGGTAGATGGCGATGACGAATTAAATCTCCGCCATTTTTAGTTCACTCAGCACTGTCAATAAACAAACTTAAGACAGACAGCTAAGTTACACGCAGTAAGCAAGACGATATAACAAAAATATTTAATTTATAATATTACCTCATCATACAGTATTTAATTTTAACGCTAAGATAACAGGTAATGAATTAAATATTTTATCTATCTCTGTATTATGCCAACACTGAATTTCTCGGCGAATTCTCTGATATTATAATTCTGAATACCTAATTATTAAATTATTGTAATGACTAAACTTTGATTACTTTGTCATAAGGCCATATTCCTTATATTATAAACTACCGCGGACTGGGACCACTCATTACTGTCTTCTGAATATTGACTTCTAAGTTAACTAATTATCAACTATTTTTCATGAAGCTATCACTATCAGTGGTGATAGTTATACTCATTGTAACTCATACTCATCATAATAGTATAGTCAGATTCTGAGCCTGGGTGCTAAATAAAAATTAATTTGCCTGTTAAGTTGTTATTAAAATTTTAAATAATATAATAATTATTAAATTGGTAATTCCTTATTTCAGCGCATTTCATATTTCAAGTCACCAAAAAACATTTTTTCAAACTTACTTCATTAATTATTATTATGAAATCTATTTTAAAAATAAAACTAAAACATTATTTTTTTGTTGAAATAAAATTTCTATTTTACGATTTGTACGAAAATAAAAATTTGAATTTGTATATTTCACTATCACTATCTTCTGTCTTCTGTTACTAACTGCGCCATTGTTGTTGTTGGAAGTCTGCTTTTAATACTTTTAACTTTAAAAAACCCTTTTCAAAGTTAAAAACCCCTTTAAACTCAACAAAACACACGCAAAATTAATTGTTAAGCATTAAATACTTTTTTATTTCTGATTTAGGTGTTTAAATTAGTAAAAGTAAAAGTAAGCTATTTTGTTCTAAAAATTTAAAATGCACTGAAATAAGGGATTACCTATTAAATTATTATTTAGTTAATTTCGGCCTAATTATTAATTTAGCAGCTTTAGTTTTAAGGACAAGTAGTTGTTGGTCCTTAAACTTAACGATGATTTATTGTTGGGTATTATAATAAAGTTTAAAAGACAGTTAAATTGGGGTGATGTATTTGTGGCCTTCATCATATTCATGAATCATAGTAAAAATGTTATGTTATATCAAATTCAAATGGGTATGCGTGAGCCTGACAGAACACCACCCCACTTAAATTTAAATCCTTCATCATAGTAGTAGTAGCAACTCCAGTACTCGCTCATATGCATTTGGCTTCATAAAAATCATCAGAATCAGTTTGTGTTAATAAGAAATTAACAAGAAACTTAGGTATATATTATCTAATCTAATAAGCTGAAGGATACTGATGATCCTTGACTAAAACATATTTTTGTAACATTCTATATTGTTTATTGCAGTTTTGTGAAGCAACTAATTAATTTATACAAAATAAGCAAACAAAAGAAAAATTGAAGAGAAATAAAAAATCTAACAACACTCATTATAAAAACCCATAATTATTTAATATTTTGCAATAAATTGCCAATAAATAGCAAAAAAAGAAAGTTTTTAAATTTAATTTTGAAGTTACATTTGAAAATTTACTGCATCTCTAGCAAGTAAAAACAAAAGAAGACAATTTTTGGGGTTTCTTACATCAATGATATGTAATTATATTCCTTTGTACTCTGTTGGGTAGTATCTCAATCTATCACTTTTGGGTATTTGCTTTTGTAAGTAAAATTTTAGATATATTGTCAAATTTTATTTTGTTTTAACACGTTGAGAAATATTATCATAAAGAACAAAAATGAAATATTCAGTTAACTTTTGTTCTTTGCTTCTTCAGAACCTTCCAGATTGTCTTTCTGTAACCTATCTCCACCAGACATACACAGGGCAACATGGCAGCAGGCCCATACAACTACAGCTATATCTTTAAATATATTATTATAGGGGACATGGGAGTGGGAAAGTCTTGCCTTTTGCATCAATTTACAGAGAAAAAATGTGAGTTGGAACAAAATTTACACTTTTATTTAACTTTTTAAAGAGTAGATTTTATTACTGTAGATTGGAAATTACTTTTTAATCCATTATATTTTGTGTTAAAAGTGATAGTATATCTTGGATCTCGTATTTTTAATACATGAGTGTTTGGAGTTTTAAATTATATAAATTTATTGAAGAATAAAAGGAATTCTTTTTTTCAAAGTCACTTTTTAAACTATGTGAATAATTTCTGTTTCAGTTATGGCAGACTGTCCACACACGATAGGAGTGGAGTTTGGAACAAGGTATTACGAAGGAAACATGTTTAATTTACTGCTTTATAAAGCTTTTCCCAAATTTTTTACACATTTTTTAAAAAATTGATTTGTTTACAGCCTCTGTTTCAGCTTAGCTTATCAAGCTATTTCTTTGCTATTAATATAAATTACATGTTTATAATGTTGTTCTAGTTTTGACCATTTATGGCTATAGAATTTTTGCATTAAAATTGACTCTTAACTTTAGTACATTTCATTTTTAGAATAATAGAAGTGGCATCACAAAAGATAAAGTTACAGATCTGGGATACAGCAGGGCAGGAGAGGTTCCGAGCTGTCACTCGCAGTTACTACCGTGGTGCTGCTGGTGCCCTTATGGTCTATGACATAACAAGGTCATTTATTTTTTAATACCACAGTGTGCATGTATATTCAAAAAACTCTCACACCTTTTCTAGATATAATTTATTATAGATGTAGAACTTTCAAAAAGGAAGGGAAAAAAATGTTTAGAAGCCTTTTGAGAAATCCATATATTATTTTCTTTCCTTTTCTCTATTTTTCTTCATTTATCTACCTCAATTATTTTGGACTTCTTTTTCACTTGATTTATATTTATTTGTATGACAATAAAAAGAATGAACCCTTTTAAAGAGGCAAGCGTCTTCCCATTTCCTAGTCCAAAAGGGGACACATCTTTTTAGGATTTCTGTGACATATCGGCTGATGCTAATAAGAATATTGTATTTTAGATTTTTGTGAATATATTTGAATGAATTAAAAAAACAGAAGTAAAGATTCATTTATATTCCAACATGAGGCATATAAGATTTATCAAAGAATGAACACAAATATATACAAATAAATTTTTTTTAAAGTTTGACAATTTGCATTTATGTTCACCATATTACCACAAAATTGCTATCACTTTCCTCCCAGTCGGGAAAGATTGGAAATAAGTATAATACTGTTTCTTATGTTGCTGCAAATAATGTTGATGGTGACAGATAAATCAGTATGTTGACCCTTGAATTTAAGTGTATAGCTGTTTATTTAAGTTTTATTTATTATAATTGATACATTTCTTCTTAATTTTAACTTTCAGGCGTAGCACATATAACCATTTAAGCAGCTGGTTGACTGATGCAAGAAACCTTACAAACCCTAACACAGTAAGTACATTGTATGAAATAATTTGGATTTTTGACAGTCATTATTTGGTTTGTTTAAAATTTGAAAAAATATCTTTTTGACCTAAACATTTTATAACATTAGTATATTTCACTCATTGGAAGTATCCAAAAAAATTTTGGCTATTCACACTCTTTTTCAAGGACACCCCAGCTTATAGTAATTGTTAAATTTAAAAAATGAACTATATAATATCCATGTAAATAAATAGCTATTTTTATTAATCCCTTGCTTCCTTTATCTTTAGTAAATTTTCTCATGTATATTGTTTTCTTTATCCTAGGTGATATTCCTTATTGGCAATAAGTGTGATTTGGATGCCCAAAGAGATGTAACTTATGAAGAAGCAAAGCAGTTTGCAGAAGAGAATGGTTAGTTACCATTTTAAAATTATGCATGTGAAATAAATTGTATAAATCATACTCATTCTATGATGTGAAATGGTATATAGTGCTTTAAAATTTCTTTTGTGGTCTCAATATAAAATTTAGTAGCCATCTATGTATTATGTGTGCACTATGGGAATGTGATGGTTTGATTTAAGAGATTTTGTTTACAAGTTAATGTGTGTATGCAGTATTATTTAACCTAAGTAACAATGTAAGAAATAATGGAAAAAAACAACGGCTCATGCAGCAAACTGATTGAAATCGCACACATTGGATTTAGACACAATTACTTTCTCACTGGCAAGATCAAATGAGTGGGCTCTGACAGGGCTAAACTCCAGGGTTTACTAATACACTTCACTGGACTGCTGTTCACTACAGCTAGAGTTCACTGTGGAAGCTATTGAACCATTTTTTCATCATCAACATAGAATTGAAGATTTATAAAATGTATAATCAACTGGCTTTGTGAGTTTAACTTAAATGTATGAAAATCTGAGCCATTGTAGACAAAACTTGATACAGGTTATCAATCGGATAAATTCCTCATGACTGTGGCTAAAAATTAAATTGGGGATGGGTGGATAAGCTAATTCTTATGTTTACACAGCGAAGGGGTGCAATAGGAAGTTGCGGGGCACACTTTTTAACCACGTTTTATTAACTCGCTTTCGTTCCTGTGAATTTGTTTGTCCACAATTTTTCAAATCTGCCAACGTAAAATTAATCCACTTCTGATGGTCCTAGAGATCTCAAAATTTTACCACAGATAGATCTTGGATGACAATGCATTGTATCAAAATTTCAGATCGATCGAATGTACCGTTATTAAATTATTGAACATTTTAGTTTATCTATATATAAGCATCTGTACCGTCTGCTTTTGTTGACATCCATGAGTTCACCCCGTAACCACATCACAGTGTTTTTAAAACGTTGGGCGGGCGCTTATGAGGTGTTTGGTATTTTAAAAAAATAGAGGTTAAAAAATATTTGTAAAAACCACGTTTTTGTAAGTGGACTAAAAAGAATAAAATAAATAGAGGTAAAAAAGATTTTTAAAAACCACATTTTTATAAGTGTACTAAAAAGAAGAAAATAATTTAAAACTAATAAGTTCAAGTACTTTCATATAATATGACTAAAACCATGGGGCGGGTGTTTGGTATAAAAATTAAAGATTTTTAATTAAGAAGGCAAAAAAGATATCTATGAGAGAATGAGTGAACTGCATATGTAGAACCTCATAAGCGCCCGCCCAACGTTTTTAGTCATATTATATGAAAGTACTTGAACTTATTAGTTTTAAATTATTTTCTTCTTTTTAGTACACTTATAAAAACGTGGTTTTTAAAAATCTTTTTTTACCTCTATTTATTTTTAGGTAGATTTATGGATGGTCCCTTTGAAGTAGATGAGTGAAAACTATAAATGTGTAACTCCACTGTCATTTACATGTTTCTATTTGTATCTAACAGGTTTAATGTTTTTGGAATGCAGTGCAAAAACGTGAGTCTAGTCCAACCCAAACTTAAAATTTTATATGTCAAATAACCCTGGCTAATCAAAAATAAAAAATGAATGATTTTTAAACTTAATAAAGTGACTAGGGGGTATTTTTACATACTTTTCTTTCCAAATCATTTATTTAATATAAAAAAAACTATTGTTTAATGACATTATTAGTTTTCATCTGACTAATGTTAAATTTGAATTTTTAGGGGTGAAAATGTTGAAGATGCCTTTTTGGACACGGCCAAGAAAATTTACCAGAACATTCAAGACGGAAGGTAATTGCATAATATCATCTAGAATTTAAATTCCTTAGTAATAAAAACACCTCACCCACATTTCCATATGCACTTATATATGGCAATCAAAGTCTGGCACAAATTTATCAAATGCATATGAGCTCTGCTATCTATGTGTATACATTCTTTCTCATTGAATTAAAAATATGTGGCTTCTAGTTCTCAATCGAACACATGTAAAATTAATTTCATCTTTTTCACTTGATAAGAACCAAGGCGTATAAGTAATTCAAAGGTACTTTAAAATTATCTGTATATTAAACCTTGATTTCTTAGTAACAAATATAGAAACCTAGATTTTTAGTGTGTTTAAATAGATAGTCTTGTCACAACTTTGGAGTTTACCTTGATTCAGCCAAATCTTTATTATTAAGCTACTCTTACCTTCTGCCTATTAAGACACTGCTCTGTAAGCAACATTGTGAGGCTCAATTTATCCATACTAAAATGAAGTAAGACTAGAGCCACATGTAAACAGGTGGATGTAACTGGCCACAAAGAATAATCATGACTTAAAATAGCTATTTGAAAATAAATTAATAATACAAATAATTATTGCCATCTTGCTGATGTCTTCACACACACACAAACAAGTTGATATAAAGGAATCCAAAATTAAAGCTACATTTCTGTTGATTGTTGTTGTTTTTTTTCTTTCTTTCGCTCAGTTTGGACTTGAATGCTGCCGAGTCTGGAGTCCAGCACAAGCCCGCCACACCTCGTAATCCAATTAATACTGACCAACCCCCGAACAAAGAAGGATGCGCCTGCTAGAATAAAAGCATCTTCACTTCCACATCATCCACCTCCACCACTTATCACAATTGTGATTGTCCTTTGTTCCCCTACACCACATCTCATCATCATGGTTGTCTGGAAAAGGTTTTTACTGTCTATGTATCTAGTATCTAGTGTGGAATGGTGTCATTGTAAGAGCAAGTTGTGGTGTGAAAGGCCAATGTGTAATATTTTTTGTTTTGTTTTAAGTAAGTGGCTGTGCTTTGACAAATTTTTGATTCAGTGAAGGATTGAATTTCAAACTAAACATATTTATTATTACAATAATTAATGTTGCAATGCCGTTGGTGTGCTTGAAGTATGTTTAAAGCTGATGTACCGTCTCCTTTCTCTGCATTTTCACTAAATCAATGATTCTTTGTTTAATTAATTCTGACTTACCTACTGGAAACTTACACCTAGAAAAACAAATTTGTTTTAAAGCATAACTAAACAGTGCATGTAACTGTCAAAAAAGTACAAGTAAGTAGCTAATAAGAGTCTTTTTTTTAATAGTGTGGTTTATGAGTTGACATTTGAGTGCATGTTCATATTTTTTGACATCATTCATCCATTTAGAAATGGCTGTACAAAAAATGTTCTTTGTTGCCTCTAGCTGTCACATGTATATGAAGAGATAAAGAAATAAATGTACTTTATCCAAGTCCACTGTAAAAAAAAATGGAAGCGGTTAACTACCTTTATCTCAGTGTTGATCATTGACCTGTATTGTGGCAGTATCACCTTTAATTCTGCTGGCAAAAAATAAACATTGAATACTTATCCCTCTCACTTTTAGACAGCTTCAATGTGTATTGATATTTGAATGATTATCAGACATAGGTAGTGCTGGTCAGTACATGACAGGGATGCAAAGAGAAAATTAAAAAACATTTTATAACAAAATTTGTGATGTTACATTCCCATATCATGTAATAAAAAGTAATGTTTTTCAAATCATTACAGCTGAATTTTTAATATTTCTTTTTAGTGTAAGTGTAATGATAATTTCGAAACTGCTATATCCATCCTTTAACTGGCATACTAGAACATGTTTTGTGCAGTAAAAATTATAGTGTTATCTTGCTCTTATTTCATTCCTGATGTTTCATTTTTGAAAACAGAATTTTTTAACTGAAACTTAAGCAATTGTTTTTAGGTCTACCTGCAGCATAGACCTCAGTAGAAATGAGCCGGGTTCTTTGAATCAGTTATAAGATTGCAGGAAATTTTTTTGGTATGACAGTCAACATGAAGTTCTTGGTCTGTTTAGACTGTCAATGGAACCAAGCTGAAAGATCTTGTTATGTTGAGACGATCTATAAAACCTAGTGAACTTTCAACATGTTTTTATTTCAACAATTAACAATTGTATTGTTTATAATGTACTCGCTGGGAGAGCCAATGTCTTGTGTATTTGTTTATCCTCCACATTCATGGACCTTTCGATCGGGAGAGCCAATGTCTTGTGTATTTGTTTATCCTTGACATTCATGGACCTTTCGATCGGATCATTGTGTTGAAAAAAAAATTGACATTGTCTTGTACTGCAATTTTCTTGTGACAGTTGAACTTTATTTCAAATGTTGCTTGACGACAGGGTCTGCTTGTCAAACTCTTTGATTTTAAATAGTGTTAAACTTGCGGAGGAAAGTTCTGAATGTTTTGTTATCCAGTGTTTTATTGTTCCTTTAACTTGAACTTGAAGGGATTTGTCATATTCCTGCAATGGAAGCTTTCAGATGCACATACTAGTTCTGTTCTGTTTATGATAAACATTTTTTCTTCTTTTTTTTTAAATTTGTGATTAAGAAAAAAATAAATATTCACTGGTGACTTGTGTATATATAATATATCTATTACATGCGTGTAATATGAAGCATACATGAAAATTTGGATCAGTGCAATTTCAAACTGTTAATGTTTTCTTTTCTAATCGGAGCTATTAGTTGCGTGGGGTGTTGATATTCTTGGGTGAAAATATTCAAAAAATTCCTGAAATCACTCAATTTTACTATCAGAAGTTAAAAAGTCATTAACTATACATGTGTAATTGAAAACAGGGAGCTATTTGCAGCCTTAGATATAAAGAGAATTTGAGAAATCAACAATTAGCAGATTATCTTAACCAACAATCACTAACATTTAAGAACATTTGAGGTATCATTAACTTGACCTGAATGATTAACTAAAAAGTTTTATTCAAACAAGTCATCGATTTTCTAAAGCTCTTTTCTATCCATGTAATGTAATGTATTTAATTTTTTTCTCACATAAAAAATCCTGATTTAAGCTCACTGACAAAAGCCCTAACACCAGCCTACCAATCATTTTACAACACAATGGAAGTTTAATTAAAAGTCCAGGTGTGAGCAGACTAGTTCTTTCTCTGTGGATTCTTTTTGTTTGTTTAAAGGTTGAAGGAGTAGAAAGTTATAACTAATTGTGTGGCTATTGTGAAATATTCTTGATAATGATGGCCAATTTAATTGAAACGGGAATATATATTATGGTATTACAAATGTTGAATTCAGTACGTCAATTTAGGAAATAAAGCTTAAGGTATTCTGATCTATTCTGTAAAGTTACATCCATTTCTCATAAGATAATGAATGCATCTCTCTACTAATAGAATTTTTAAAAATTAGGTTCAGATCTATTTAGAAATACATTGCATGTCAAAAAAAAGCTAAGTGTGGAGAGGGTGTAATAATCTTGAATCAGTTGTTGGTCCCTTGAAAATTGTTGCTGAAAATGAATTCACTTGATACAGAATGTTAGGAAATGTATATTTTGTAAGTAGAAACTTTGGCTCTATACATCCCAAATGCTGTGAGGTAGGCAGCATAAAATCAATCTTGAAACAATCCTGCCTTGAGTTTTACTATTTAAAAAAGGGGACATTTTTGTAAGGATGCTAATTAAAGCATATGATTTTTCTTTGTTGTATATTTCTTGAATTATTTTATTATAGTTAATTTATATAAATGTCTTAAGTTGTCACTTTAACCAAATTTTGATAGTTGTGCCATGTGTAGACTTGTACTTGTATGATAACCTGGTATCATGTAGTATGAGACGTCATTAGCCTCCTTTCCAGGCACTCTACAGAAACTGTCAATAAATATTGGTAACTCTTCAATTAACCAAACTGTATTCAAAATTATCACATGAAATTTAAGATTAAGATTTTCAACGAAGACCATTTAAAGTTTTTTTTTAAATATTTTTTTTGCAATATAAGATTTGACGGATATTAGGTACTAGTGCATACTTGTGGAGATTTTTAATCAATTCCAAATTTAATTATCTAATTCTTTGCTGACTTAAATTTTAAGTTTAATTTTTGTTTTCAATATCAATCACACTATAATTTAATCGTTTTGTTTCCATCAGTTGAACATAATTTTAGTCCCTTCGTACCTACCTAAAGCTAGCTTTAGAATTTCTCGGAGCTAAGTACTGGGACCAGATTTTATGTACTTATATTAATTACCTGGTGTTTTAATTATTGTTTCAGGGTTGGCTACTTTCTGTTGTTGGGTGGAGGGGGGGTTACAAGAAAACATTTCAGAGTGCGCCATGCATGAAAATGATTGAAAGTTACACATTATTAGACCAGGGTTAAAATGATTAATGGAACCTGTCATCTGAATTGTCATATTTAGTAGGCCATTGGGATAAAACAGGCCATCCAGACTTGTCAACCTTGGAAAGTCTCATCAGGGAGAGGGAAATCTCTTGCTTATGCCTCATTCCCAACAAGCCAGATATAAGGAAATCCAAAAAGGAAAAACTGATATACTGCCAACTGTGTGGCAGATAGTCTAATGACATACCTGTGCTGGCTTCCACTTTGAGGTGCAAGCTGACAGAACATGCAGAAATGGCCAAAAAATAGGATTATATATTTGTTCATAGCTTCATTGGTAGTCCAACTTAAAATAAAAAACTATTTGAAATTATAAATACAAAACTTAAATTTCTTCTGGACAAAATGTACACACTTTTTTTTTATAGATCTGCAAAACAAAACGAGGTAAGGTTAGATTTTCCTGATTGTCAAAACAATCAGATTGCTTATACTGGCTGTTGAGGGGGGAAAATGACATGTTATTGTGCCTGTCTTGTCCCCTCATAAAAACCTAAATATTTCTATTTGATCTTTGAACTTAAATAAGTCATCCTTCAAAATTCAGAAATTACCTCTTACAATCTAATTTTTAAATCCCTTATATTAACTTTGAAATCTTGTCTCTCTCTCTGTCTGTCGTCATTTCTTCGTCGGGCGGAAAAACAAAAGTAAAAAATGACCCACTTCCCGTGATGCCATCGAGCTGAAATTTGGCACATAGACTTGTGTCACCTAACAATGCATAGTATCAAAATTTCAGATAGATCGAATGTACCGTAATTAAATTAATGCATTTTTAGTTTATCTCTATACGACGTATGTAATTCAATTTCACGCTTTGTTATTGTTTTTTTTTCACGAGACAGTTCAGTTGACGCGATGTACCGGCGTGCTTTTGTTTACATTTTACGTGTCACGCTACGCTGAGCTCGGTCCAGCGATCTGTGACCAGACCTCCCCCCCCCCACCCCTGGGTTATAAAGCAAAGGGGAGTTAAGACAGATTCATTCTGTAAATGTTTGTCAATACTGTTAGTTATGTCTCATATATAAGGGATTTATAGTCAAAAACTTTGTTTTTACGGGTTTGTTTGATTAAAACTCCAGTTACGTGGTACCTTGGCTAGTCTGTCAATAGGAGTTTCATATCACTGGGTATTTACATGTAATTTGTTTTGATACCCTCAATCACAGTGTTAATAAAATACATTCAATCATTTTATGAGATAACTTTTTAAAAGAATAAAGTATCCACAGTAATGAAACAATTCACTGTTTTTTTTGGCATCTAGGGCTCCATGAAATACTTCTGCTAAAAGGGCTAAAGATTAATATATTTCACATACCATGATCATCACTTTACACAGACACCTTTTACTACAACATATAATTTATTACTTTTTACGAAACATTTTTAAAAAATAAAGAAATGTGAATAGAACAATCATAATGAACACTGAGTGAGAAATACATAAATAGATCTTAAAGTAATACTGCAACGTGACATTTGTTGAAAAGCTTCTTTCTTAATACATTTACTATGCTTATTCTGTCTCCTTAAAGTAATCCAAATATACATTTATTTTTAAGGCAGACAAAATCTAAATTTATGGGTACACTTAAACTTACAATGAATATTATCAGATTTTGAATTTCAAAAATCATTTTTCAGATGTTATGTGAAATTTATGTTAATGAGACATTCAACAGCTTGGATTGTAAAATAAAGCTACTTTTGTTTCATAAGATGCTGCTTTAACTTCTTTATCATCCTTGGAATTATTTTATAAGTACAAGTGTTCAAAGTAATATAATACCAACATGTTAAGTGTAAATTTTTAAGGTTGCCAGTTACAGAGGTGGCAGGGGATTGTTTTTAAAACAGATGGTTTTTTTTTCCTTGAATAAATATAAATTTGTTGTGAAAATGTGGGATTTTAATACAGTATTGCTACCCCAATAATACATTTTCTTTAAAAAAATTAATGTTGCAAAAGCATGGTTATGATTGAATGTTCAAGGTCGTTTTAGACAGGGTTAAAGTTTAAGTCTATAAAAACAGTTATTTCAATTACTAGGATATAAAACGTTGAGGAACTGAAACTAATTTTTACTGTAAATGAAAGTGCCAGGTAGGTAGACAACAACGTGTTGGAATACATTTTATACAAGTATATATTATCACAGATATTTTTCTGCAATTAAATAGAGACAGATGAGAAAGTTTTTCAAATAAAGATGCACAAATATTGGAAATGAAAATGGTTAACCAATAAAATCTTTTGGCTGTAACCTACACTTGGATATTTCAAGAAATATTTTGAGATTAATTTTCATAGTATTTTGCATTTTAGTCTAATTGTTTGTTTTTTTTTAAATTTAGGAAAAAGTTTGTGTATGTGGAGAGTGGGATATCTAGATGGGGAGTTTGGTGTTAACAGGTAATAGCTGCAAAAGCAGACAGATAATGGTATAGTGAAATATCATACAGTTAATGCTGGGGTAATCTAATGAAATACTGGTATGTTTGAAATAGGGACATTAATTGAAAAAAGAACATTTTTTTAAAAAAATGCATAACAAAATAAAATTCTAAAAACATTGGTAGTATGTACAATAAATATGCAATCAAACCTAATATTAAGCTAACAAAAAGTAATTGAATTCTATAAAATCAAAGGATATCAAATAAAGGTGGCTATGTCAAATACGTTTATTATTTAGAGTGATCTAATCATATCAAATAATACTCTATACTAAAAGAAAATCCTGTAGAAGTACATGTGCATAGAAACATTGGGAAAATCAAATGTTCTAAATGGCAATATTTTTCTTCACAGCATAATATGAAACAGAATATCCTTAAATAACTAGCACATACCTAATAAAACAAAAAATTAGAGAAACCAACGGATCAAAACAAAACAGTTTAGAACTTGGCACATACAGCAAATTAGGAAAACAAAAGTTCAGAACATGGCACATACAATATATAAAGGAAATCTTTGCCTAGAGGCTTTTAATTTTTTACATTACTTTAAATAGATAGGTGGTGATCTAATTATATCACTGTTTGATTCCTTGTAATAAAAAAACCCAAGAAATGGTGGTGGATAAAATGATAGCTCGATGTAATGTTCATGACAATGTGATTCATGATTCAGCAATTTCTAAAACTCATCAACCATCTTATTGTTCGCAACTAATATCATTTTTAAAGTCTTGCAAGCTGAAGCTGAGAATTAGAAGGCTGTTCCTAGACACCAACGGTGATCATATTTGCTGCGCCTCATGCGAATGACGCTGCTGTCGATATCAGCAGCAGCACTTTTGCTACGCTTGTCATCTTTCAGGTTTTTTTCTGCAATTCTTAGCATGCCAATGTTTCTGCTGGTTGCTGTTAGAGATTGGATGAGACCAACCCCAGACTGTTGATAAAAATACATGTTTTTAAATTCTGCATTTGATACTGTCAGTATTTTGTAAACTGTAAGAAAATAAATTTTTCTCCTAAATTAAAAATAAATAAATGATGTTTTGAAGTATTTCTTAAATATATTTTATTATACTTTTACACATATTAGCATTCGATAAAGAGTAAGCTGATTTAAGAATTAGAATCAAATTCAATGACAGATTTCAGTTATATATTAAAGGTAAAAAATATTTTGTTTACCTTTATGTTTTCTTGTGCTTCAGGCAGCTGTGTACCAGGATGTCTTTGATAGAGACGAACAAGTGGGCGATCCAGATGTTCACTTGTTTTAAGGTCCGAGTATTGAACAGGACCCTATGCAAAATTCAGTCACATATCAAAATTTGCATATACCCTGTTTTTAATTTCAGTTTAAGTCTTTATATATCCCAGATAAAACATAAAACTTTTTACTCAGCTCAATGGTCATAGAGAGCTAGGTTTATATTAACTGCCCAAGTAATTAAAATTCTTATAGTTTTATCATAAGAGTTTTTGTTAAGATTACTAAGAGTAATTAACAACTCTATAATTAATAGAAATATCTGACAGTTATTTCAATAAAACTTTAACATATCATTATGATTATACTTAATGCTGTCAAAATACCTGTGTATATCCAAAGGCTTTTTCAGTAGCATCATACCAACGTTGAGCTCTGTGCAAAGCATGTCGATTTTCTCCCACACCAAGATTCAGATGTTGCTGCAATTAAAATACAGAGACAAAGAAGCTAAACTGTATAGATCTAGTTTTTCAATTCAATTTTAATTATATTTTTTTTTAATGTATGCAATGCTGTGGTTAATCTAAAAATGCAAAATTAAATTGCAAAAATATTTTTAAAAGGTATTAAAAGAAGATACCAACTTTGAGGGTGATTGTTTCAGCAACTTTTTGTGTAAGTCCTTCATTGACAGACTTATGGGCAGCTTGTTTGAGTTTATCCACACGATCAATTGTACATCTTAATTCACGGCGTAGATATGCTGATTGATTACGAGCATCAGTTGCATCTCCCAATAGATGGTCAACTTCTGGTGTGTAAGGACCAAGAGCGTCAATTTTATCCGAACCCATCCTACAAAGTTAAATACAAATCAGCTAATGGGATATGAATAGCTTCAATACAAATTTTTAACAATATATTAAGATATTTTAAAAAGCTCTTTCTTTTTACAATAATCAGGCCTGGAGGATATAAAAATTATTACTATTTTATCAATTAAATGGACATATGAAAATTATGGGAAATTTGGGCTATTTTGTTATGAGTTTGGTTTCTGTTTGATGTATGAACTTACTTGCTTGGGTCAACCATGGAATTTCTTCCTTCAACCTGGCTACGATTTGGTTTGAGAATAAGAATGTCCCGCTCTGGACGCAACACAGCTGCCAAAGAGTGACAGAGTATATCCAATACTCTTGAACGCTCTTGCAAACTTGCAAATGTTCTTTTTCTGATGCTCTCTAGGCACTAAAAGTACATATTAGTTAAGAAAAACTGAAAAAATGATAATCAAAAGTTATTCAGCATCATTTTTTTTAAAAATGATCTAAAATAATGCTTCAAGTTATCATATTTCACATAAAAATCTCTCATGAGAATGTAAAATAAACTTTAAAAAAAAATAAAATGAAAAGTTATAACTTATAACCTGCAAATGTTGCTGTACTGATTTTAATTGAAGTTCTAAAGTTCTTTTGCAGTTCATCAGGTGGGTGTGCTCAGCTTCTAACAGATCATCAGCTCCATCACGCTCCTTTGCAATGAAATAAGTAGAGATGAATTAGCTAAGCAGAACCCATATTAAATATTTTGCACATGAATTCTTCCTGTATCATGCTTTTAAGTTACAGTCACAGACACATGATTTTACCAAGGTTAAAGATTACCAATCATCTTATAAAATATTTCCTCTGCATCAATTTAAAAAGCATTAAGAATATAATAAATTTTTAGTATATTTACTATTGACATTGCTATTTTATTTAATGAAATTTAAACTGGCAGTATTATTTAATTTATTTGAATCTGAGAATTAGTGTTAGTATTAACCTACATTATCACTGACAATGATCACAATGTCAATATCACCTTCCTTCTTGCATGACCATGATCTCCTGAATCCAACTATGACAGTAATAATTTAAGTACATTAAAGTAGGCATTAATTATTAAGGAAAATTAATTCATAATTCACACCATTATGATGATGAAACTAACCTTTTCAACTGGGGGTCTAGTGACTCGAATAAACTTGGAATCTCTATTAAGTTGCAAGTCTTTTCGAGTATGCTCCAAGGTCCTCTCTAAAGCCTCTTTACCTCTTGTCAAAGCTTTGATTTCTTCATTTGTCTCTAGCAGACTTTCTCTAAGCTTAGCAACAATAACCCGAACCTCTCTCATATATTTTCGAATTTCATCATTGCTAAGAGTCGCAAGCACATCTCTTATATGAGGCAAGGTGTCAGTCGACCGACCGATATCACAATTTCTGTCACTGTTGGCAATGACAGATTGTGCCAACTTCATTCCTCTGAGAGATCTGTTTTTCCATGACTCGGGGCCAATGGTAGCGGGAGATTTGACAGCTACAGCCATTTTTATAGAAAACACTCAAGTGTAAAATGAAGCTCATAAACAAAGTCAAGGCGCCCACTGACCCTTACTGTCGATAGCACAAAATCGTTGATCGCCATCAACCGTTGCCTAGGGATACAACACTCTCAGGGTATGTTTCCGTAAAGGTAGTTTCGCATAAATGATTGTGATGAAAGTATAAAATCTATGGAATAAATATATTGGTTGTCATAAATGAAATCAAATTATTACAAGTTATTTTATCCCATTTTCATAGTTTCATGTGGAACTAAACCCCAATTTAACAATGAGATATATTTATGGTTGAATTATTTTAATCCATGCTAAATGACTAAATGAAATGCTCATTTTTTAAATTCTACTTTTACTTACTTAATTTTAAGATTTATTAAAACTATAAGGTAATTGGGGCTTTCACAATTCTATCCCTAAGGGGATGAATGGCTTATTAATAAAACCCGAATAATAAATACCAGGAAAAGTTTTAGTATTGTTTTCTTAGCATTTTTAAGACGGTAAATTGTGTAGTAGTGTGTAACTGTACTTTTTAAAACCCAATAACATAATCGTGGTCTTTGATGACACCAGTTCATATCATTGTCCAATGAGCTAAGACCTTTTTCGACTTCCGGGTGCTTTGGGTTTTTTTTTAATGACGTCTAGTTGACAGTCAACCCTTTACTCATAACAGAAGTGGGAGGATATTCCGGGGGCTCATTCTTGGTGATAGGTGTGCCTGGAATGACATGAATATGATATGACAGAGGGTTGCTGTCATTAGACCACATATGATACAGGATGGGGATAATGTGTATACTATTTCGTTGACTAAATGGCTCACTATCTGAATACTGATCTGTTTCAATTTGTAAGTTGTGATCCAAAAGTTAAAGAACAAAATAATTAATGACTAATGATAATAGTCGGAATAGAGTATAGTTTGAAGTCATTGATTATGGTTAACTTTTTACAGGAAACTTGATCCTATTTTTTTTCTAAATTGTAAATTTTATTTGTTTACTTTGACATGCTTTAAGTTTTTATATTAAGTAAGACTAAGATATAAGTATAAGATAAAAAATATATGTCTCTGGTCTGATCTCTGATAATCTTCATAATGAATGATAGTGATAGTCTGATATGAATGATAGATAATTATGTAATAATAATAATATTAATAATTATTAATAAAAAATAGTAGTAGTAGGTGCATTTGTTGGTCATGAGTGTAAACCATTCATACATTATTAATGAAATAGAAAATTGTCGGCTTGGGTAAAAAAGAACAGACTGGTTTTCCCCAGAATTCTGCGAATAATTTTCAACGTTATCCCCAGAATTCTGCGAATAACATTGAACATTTTTATCTTTTTTTAATGTTTTCTTTTTAATTAATTTGTTTTTCTATTTTAAACCATTTGTTATTGCATAATATTTAAATGATTCACGTTCATCCCACTGCTACGCGACCTTGGTAGCGGCGCAATTGAATATACTGCCAATATTGCTAACACTACTAGTACTACTACTAATAATAGTACTAATACCCTATCCTATATTATAAATAAATATATTGTCCTATTTTCTTCAATAATACGTCATGGACTGAGGACTGTAAACCTATATTACATGTACTATTACTATATTACTGCAGGACTGGTCTAAAGGAATTGGAGGCCCTTGGCGAAGTGAATTTGGTGGCCCTTAATAAAATGTAATCGAAAAATAAAATAATAAATATAGAAAAATTCTTGTACGAGGCCCCCGTAAAAAAAATAATGACAATAATGATGCAACTAATCGGAGGCCCTAGGCGGCTGCCTAGTTTGCCTATGCCTAAGCCTAAAGCCTAGATTACTATCACTACTAATAATAATATATATATATATATGATAAATATATTGGCCTATATCATGTATCCAAAACGCAATGGACTATACTTAAACTTAATATTTAGTTATACTAGTGAGCTAGATAAAAATAGGTCAGTGGACTGAACAGATTCTAAAATATAATTATAAACTTAAAATCAATATGAAAAACAATAAGGCTGGTACTGTTTTCTTATTCAGGTCAGATATAATTATTATAATCAACGTGAATTTACTTGATATACATGATATAATGATAAATAATGCTCAAAATTAACTTTGAGAATAGTTCACTGAATTCTCCCATCAACGTCGAGAGTCATTTACAGAATTCTGGGGATAACGTTGAAAATTGTTCGCAGAATTCTGGGGATAACGCTTTCCAAAAAAGAAAGCTGTGTTAGTGTTTGTGCAGGACAGAGAAATTTTCTGTAGAATACTTCCGGACGTCTGTTTGACCTCTGACTACTCAAATTTGTTAGTATAAACTATAAACTTCACTTATTAAAAAGATTAAAAAGAAGGCAACCTTACAAATTGCAACTTTATTATTATAGTAGTGCATGACATAGGCTATATCTGAGTCTAGGTAATCATGGAGATTGATGTCCGGAAGCTTTAACTTTAGTCTTTATTTTAACTTTTATTTATTATTTTAAGTCTACTTCCTGTTGATAAGATGACAATGACAGTTATCAATTATTTTAAAATGTGTGTGTTTGGACTAGTTAGTTGTTTTAATGGGTTTTTTTCTTATTTAGGTTTACCATGTTTCTCAGTGTTGGCTTTGCAGAAAAATTGCCTTTGTCTGGGTTTTTTCTCCATCCCATGCTGCCCATCACCTTGGACACTTAAGCACTTAATATATGCCATATACTTTTAATTATTATGTTTCATGAAGTAATCATGTGTGCCAGTGATATTTAGCTCAAAGCTAATATTATCTCATTGGTAATTAGAAATTCTGGTTCCGCCAGACATTTCAATTTTTTGCAAAACATTATGGATGCACCCTAACAGACAGTAATGGAAATCATGGCTCAGAATAAGATATTTTCAGAGTGATTTCCCCATCTGTTTTGTAAACTTAAGTACTAAATTTAGTAACTTTAACTAAATTACTGACTTAAGTGTGGGGGGTTGTCGTATTTTAGTCAGTGTGGTGTACTGGATGTTGGTTAATACAAGTGTATGATTAAATAGAAACAATATTTTATGTAATTTAACTTGAATTTAAAATGAACAACCAAACACTTAACATTTTCCATTGTGATTTTTTTTAATGAATTAAAAACCAATTCTAGCTTATAGCTACATAAAGCTTTATTTGTTTTTCTGATCTGTTTCAATTTTGAAATTTAAAAAATTATTTTCTTAGTTGAAAAGTTAATTCATTAAACCTCATTTATTTTTACAGTGCCTCAGAGAGGATTTATGAAACGGTGAAAGTTGATCTCTGGCTCAGTTATCATCATGAGTGCCATAGATGAAGTTTTCTCCAAAGATTTTTCATCCTATTCACAACAAAATGGGGATGTGCAGACATCTAACAACATCAACAGGGCAACATTAGAAAAAATTAAATCAGTGCACGAGAATCCTTTTTACAAACAGCTTGGCATTAAGCATAATGTACATCCTCGGAATAGTCACAGGTCCGAATCATCTGATAGACAAGACAGGGAAAGACGTTTAAATGGTCGTTTTCTGGAAGAGGATAATGACGTCATTGAGTATCGGCCTGGTTCTGGTTTTGTCACTCGGCTCCTTGATAAATTTACATCCCTGACTGCCAAAGAAACTTCTGTTGGAGTATCGCATTTGAAAAGATCATCAAGCTTAGATGAATTACAGGCTGAAACTGCTGCTACGACACAGAAAACTGTGACCTTCAAAGATCAAAGTCACATTGAAGCAGGTTCTGTTTTGGTGGAGAAACCGTCTAACATTTCATCAGCTAAACTTTCTCAGGCTCACAAAGCAAGGAGTGTTGATGGCTTGAATTATGCCCACAGAAGGTCCAGTCACCAGCATGCCAGTCATAATCTCCCCGTTTCACTGCGCCATGTGGACACAAAGTGGAACAAATCTAAACCTACTAGAGACTCACATGTAGAGGCCCCTGATGTTGAGCTGGCAAGAGATGATATTATAATTATTGAAAAGACACCACCCATACCTATAGCTAAAGAGTTAAGCAATGGTGAGAGTGAAAGTGATAATGGCATCCCACTGCCAGTGCATCACAATGAAACTTTGCCACCAGATGAGCTTCCAAAGCCCAACACTGTTTTGACAGTACGCAATCTTTTTGAACATGCACCAACATCGAACACATCAAATGACTTGCTGCTTAGACGACGAAGACCAGAGTCTGCCAGTATTTCTCCATTATCAACGACCGGTTCTGCCTTTTTTCATTCACAATCAGAAACAGGGGGGCTTACTTCCCCTTCTGCTACATTTTTAGATGGTGCACCTGCTCGATCTAGTATACACAGCCCTTCTCCTGTTACTTCCCCTAGGATTTATAGCCCAGAAGCACACGCTAAGCCTGTTTTGCTACCTTCTGTCTCTAAATATGTGGAGCATGGCAGGAGATCCTCCGATTCATCCCCACTGACCAA
Organism: Ampullaceana balthica; assembly: GCA_944989445.1. Lineage (NCBI taxonomy): Eukaryota > Metazoa > Mollusca > Gastropoda > Lymnaeidae > Ampullaceana > Ampullaceana balthica. The sequence continues at coordinate 168,316 of CALYLW010000136.1, read as the reverse complement.
CAGATCGGAAGATGACAAACCTACGACATCAGTGTCTTCTAACGTGGTGGGAGTTACCCCTCCCACCAGCACCAGCAGCCTTACACCTGACCCCGCAGCGTCCCTCAACGACACCAAGCCAACCATCTATGAGAGGAGCAGCTACTTCGGCTCTGCCAAATCTAAAACCAGTGCCCGTCCCACCCCGACACCCCGCACCACGGCCAGCGTCAAACCAACTGTTGTCACGAAGCCCAGTGCGTCTGTTAAGCCAGTGCCGCTGTCTGCCCCCGCCTCGGCTGCAACTAGCTACAAGAAGTCTAGTCCTGTGGTTCCTGTTGCTCCATTCAAAGACAAGCAAGAAGATGGCAAGGATGACGGGCAGCCAGTTATGATCTTCAACAAATCTAAGCTGAGTCCAAGAAGAGAAAAGCCACAGAGACTTAATGACTACAGACCTGTTAATGATGTAGAAAATAATGAAGAAAATAAACATTCCAATGAGCAGAATGAAGATGAGTTGGCCATTATCATTCCCAGAGATGCCAAAAAGATTTATGAGAAAGAGGAAAACGTGACAAATAATAAAGTCATGTCTCAGAGAAAAGTTCTCAGGGTCACAGAGGAACAGCAGGAGACAATAACTCAGTCGACTCAACACACGACTATCGAGATCAAGACCACAAGGACTGTCACCAGATCAAAAACAGGTCCCAAGTCTCGTGAGTCGACAAAGCAGCGAGCTGCTCCCCAGCCACCGCTTGACGATGGTATTGTCTTACTCAGCAAGAGAGACCTGGATGTTGAAGCAACCTCATCAGAACCCATTGGGTCAGGTGGGCCGACCAAGGTCTTATCACCCCCGAGTATGGATTCCCAGGGGAGAGATGAAACCCCAGTCAAGACAGAAATCGATTCCAAGGCAGAGGCACCTGTCAAGGCAGAAGCACCTGTCAAAGAAAGCCAACCCATCAAAGGTATTCCCAGTATAATAGCTCAGAGGCTGAGACAGCAGAACTCTGATCCCAGCCAGGTAGCAGGTGATGTGGTGAGTTCTCAGGACACTATCGACGGTGGCAGGAAAACTAAACTTCCAATGGATGAATCTGGCTCAGGCAGCGATGCGCCATCTGCAAGAAAGCGTCTTACCCCCACCAGCATAGCACTGCCCTCTGAGAGTTCCAGCATAAACTCAGAGATTGAGAATGAGATAGCTGCAGTGCGTAGGAAGATGGAAGGAAACCGCTCCAAATCCAGCAATGTCTCTCAGATTTTTGACAGCAGCCAGCTGGCCAAGAAGAGAAAAGAGAATCAAAAGCAGAGAGCTGCAGCAAGTGTTGTTCCACCTCTGGATTTATCTGGCATCACAGATGATGTGGACTACCAGCCCCAGCAGAGGGAAATAAAGCCATGTAATATCAAGTTCATTGGAGAGAATGCCAAAACTGACAGATCTCTGTTGGTTAGAAGTCGAAAGATCAAGGTAAGCATTTGCGTATTTGTTTGTATCCATGACAAGCAGTTCAGAGGAGCTGCTCGTTTCTGCCAAGGACTATTAGTGACTGGAACAAGCTTCCAAAGGGATAAATTGAGGCAACAACAATAAATCCATGTGTGTCTGTTGCCTCCTGTTCCCCAACCTTCAGTCACAAATACCCCAATGAGCAGCCTTAAGAAGTATCATCTTCACTGAAATACATACAAAAAACACCAACTCAACAACATCCATAGGAACCATAATGGTCAGAGTATTGAATGTGGGGTCTTAAGAAATAGAAGTAGCAGATGTTCAGTTTTGGTGTGATGAAATTGGATTTATTAGCAGTGATGTTGACATTTTAGAGTTTAAATATTTTTTAGGGGGTCTTTTGATAAATGCTATTACTAAATAACTAAAAAGTGTGTGTGAGTGAAGTATTTTCTCAGTGGCTAAACATCCATCAGCAAGAGACCAGTCTGAAATACATGATTTTGTTGGTACCTATCATAATTTTAAAAAAATTTTTTTAAGGATTTCCGCTAAATGAGATCTTAATTATAGTACCATAAGTTGAGTGTTTAAAAAATTAAAGTTTAAATTTAATTATCACTTTAATAAATGTGGCGTGTTAAAAATAAAATAAGTTTATGAGTATGAAAAAAAAGGGGGGCATTTTTATACCAGGGCTAAGGGTTTAGAACTAATTGTGATAATTTTAAATATAAAGTTTTTTTTATACTTCAATTCTTGTATAGAAATATTGTCTGCTAACTGTATTGTGTTGGAGTTCATGATATGCCCTGCTTCTGTTACAGTTGTTTGTATTTATTTTTATAGCCAACCCTGTCTGGTGGGTTATCTCTGCTTATGGTTCAGTGGTTATTATTTCTAGCGGTCATTGTCTTGTTGCTTATCTCTAGTGTGACTTCATCTTTTGGTTTTAAAAATTAATGCACTCTTGTGAACAGTGTTGTGTTCTTCTTATTTCTTCATTTCATTTTTCCTAAACTGCTTTTATCATATCATGGGTATTTAAACTTGAGATTTGCGGTTTTTAATCTGATCTGCTGTTGGCATGTTAAATATCAGCTCAATGTCAAACATAATGATTGGTACAGCTCCCTGCTATCAAACCATTTGATGACAATGTCTCCAGCTAATTATAGATCCTACCTGAACACACCGCCCACCCTGCCCTAGCCACCATCAGGTGGTGGGCTGAATTAGCCCAAGGTATGAATGATTTTTGTCATTGATGTCAACCCAATAGAGGAGTGTGTGTTGAGAGTTGGGGCTGTGTCTGCTTCTCCTGTCTAACTACTCCCCCCTTCTCTCCCTCCCCCCCCACAGGTACACTTATTGGGTTGGTTTGTGGTGTTCATTTTAACATTACTCTAAACTCATCAAACACCTTTAATCAATGTGAACATATCTTTTAACTTTTAGATCTATGTCCCACCCACACCTATGCTTACCTTCCCACTCTCATGTCCCACCTATGCTTACCTTCCCACTCTCATGTCCCACCTATGCTTACCTTCCCACTCTCATGTCCCACCTATGCTTACCTTCCCACTCTTCATGTCCCACCTATGCTTACCTTCCCACTCTTCATGTCCCACCTATGCTTACCTTCCCACTCTCATGTCCCACCCACACTCATACTTACCCTCCCCCTTCCCACTCTCATGTCCCACTCATACTTACCCTCCCCCTTCCCACTCTTCATGTCCCACCTATGCTTACCTTCCCACTCTTCATGTCCCACATATGCTTACCTTCCCACTCTCATGTCCCACCCAAACTCATACTTACCCTCCCCCTTCCCACTCTCATGTCCCACCCACACCCATTCTTACCCTCCCCCTTCCCACTCATGTCCCACCCACACCCATACTTACCCTCCCCTTCCCACTCTCATGTCCCACCTATGCTTACCTTCCCACTCTCATGTCCCACCCTCACTCCTGTGTATCCTTCTCTTTCCCTATGTCATGTCTCACTCGCTCATATTATCTCTATGTATGTCCTTCCTATTTGGACACATTCCATCCACAATTACATTATCTGATTTATACTTTAACTTTAGGTTATATAGCCTTTATTAGACACAAAATGTGAACATGTAATTTCCATTTTATCTCTGAATATACCGTTAAGGTAAGCTCCGAATATCTGTTACAGGTCAGTGACTCACTATTTAGATATATCCAAAATACATTGTCAATTTTATTTACTTTAAAAAGACAATACTGCTACTTTATCAATGAACAGTTCCTGGATCTCTGCTGAGAAAAAGAAATCCTGGCTGGGTGTCAAATTGTTGTATGTTGTTTCTTTCAAACGGCGCATAGATACATAATTAAACTGTCCTGCATCTGGATGATTAATCTTGTAGTTGGCCAAATAACTGGTGTTTCAGGTCTCCTGTAGTTAGACATCTCCAAATGTTCTGTGGTGATATCCTCACGCTCCCCTTGATCTTCTGGCGGACACTAATACTACATTTCAGTTGTGTTTATTTTTGCACATGTCACATGTGTTTTGTGTTCCCTCTAAGGTTCGCTGGTCCGTGTGCTTTATAAAATAATTTTTTTTTAAACTCGTGTGAAAAAGTTGCACAGCATCCATTTTTTAATTTTTTAAAAAAATTTGCGACCCTCAACCAGATATTATATTATCCTTGTCAAAATTTTCTGCGCGGTAATTCTAAACAGCTGCGCGGCGTTGGTCAGATATCTGCGCAGCTTGAAAGGAACAGTGGTATCCGTTGTTCTCTCCCCCTCCCCGATATCAATTGCCCAGTAGTCGGGTAATTCTGCCAGTATTAAAATGTATCCGAACAAGACTTGTTGCAGTACTGATCTGTCCCAGGTGATTGATTGACCGTGATCAATCGATTATTTGGAGCAGCTACTTTACTGTATCACAGCAGCTTGGGGCGGGCGTTTAGTCGTGCAGACCTGTAATACTGTACACGCCAATTTGGGGTTGGGCTGGAAGGGGGGGGGTCTGATCATGTAGACAGATTATAGTCATGACATTACACGGTAGGTCACGCACCTCCACGCTCCAAGTTAAGCTGTAGGCCGTGATTGTGTGTGGAATTACGTTTGGTCGTGCGGGGTTCACTGTGTGCTGTCACTCTCTGCTGTAGATTGTTATGGTTAAAGTTAAAATGTATGTTTGTAAATATGTCGCTTGTAGAACCATCATTGGCTCCATAGTCTCGAGAGACAATTAGATATCGCGGCCCTGCAATGGTTGCTGTGACTCAAGAGGCCTATTCTAGGGGAGCATGCTCTTACAGCTCAGGCAGTTGTCATGCTCTTACAGCTCAGGCAGTTGTCAAAGTCCATGGTCCATAGGGTTGTGCTGGGAAATAATTTTTTTATCTTAGTTTCCTGGTTTCTCTTTTCCGATCCGCAGCAATACGAATTTGTTCCTTACCATTGCTTAGTCCTGCCCTGATGGAACTCTTCCAGCCGCCGCTGTCATGAGCTTAGTTGTCCATGTCCATTCCCGTAGCTTTCAGGTCTCGCTTGCAGGTGTCTTTTATCTGAGGTGTGGGTAGGGGCTATGGCGGATTAAGGGGGGGGGGCTGAACGGGCTAAAGCCATGGGCCCCGATGATTTAGGGGCCCACAAATTTATTATATTTTACATTAAAGGTGGACAAATGTTAGCGTGAATTCCTGCAAAAAAACTGATTTTATAAAAACCTGATTTTAAAGGCTCAATAAAGGAAAATATTAAAGAATATTGTTTATATTTTTTAAATTTACGTTTTTCTTGTGGTTCGTGTGGTCTTGTGGAAGAAATTCGGCTTGCGGTGCTAGCGGTCACGCGATCGATTCCCTCTTGGGGAATAACTTTTAATTTTCATTTGTCTTTTTATTTTTTAATTGTCTTTTTACACTCAATTTTAGGATACCGGCAAACAGCTATGTCTTCGTATTCGTTTTTTTTCTTCTTCATAATAATCTTTTTGGCTGGGAAGGCCGATCCCGTAGTACAGACAAAGTATGCGAACTATTTAGTTACAAGTTACAGTCTTATATTAGCTGCTACTGCTAGCAATCATTTTATTTAAAGGGACGCTGGCTGGATAGGGACCCAGTTTGAATTACAGCCAGGGGCCCCGTGCAGTCTTAATCCGCCCCTGGGTAGGGGTCTACCGATATGCATTTTTGCCCATACTCCATACCGATATTTTTTTGACGATATGAGTATTTGTTAGGACAAAAACCAGTGGTCAATGTGATGATATGAGTATTTGTTAGGACATAAACCAGTGGTCATATTTGATGATTTTGCAGAATTGCATCCAAACTGTAAGCATCCTAATAAGCATTCTAATCCTGACCCTATTACTAAATGCTGTATTGGGTATCAAAATCCTCAAATTTGAGGCAACCTTAAATTCCCTAACATTAGTGTAGTTAGGTATGCAGCCGCAACACATGGTGCTATTTATAGAATTGATTTCACTAATATACATTTGGAAATAAAAAATTAATGTGTTCTTTTATTGTGTTACATTTTTTTACCTAAACACCGGATTTTAAGTCTTACATTAAAATTTGAAGAAAAATTTTTTTTTAATTAATTTTAAAATATTTATAAATAAAATTCGATTCATCGCATGTTGCACACGGCAGATATAAACAACTAAAATTGGATGTAGCAACAGTAATGCAAAAACTATAAATGCACAATATTTTTTTTTAAAATTCAAGTATAAAATAATAATCTCAATTTAAGGTGCAATAATGGAAATATAATTTTACAGATTTTGAATCTAAATGATTATTTTTTTTCTTCTGAATATTGTTTTTGTCAACATGTCACTTATTATGAAATATCGGTGACATCAACATTGTGACCTATTCATGCTACCGATACCGATATTGCCGATACCCTGATATCGGTGCCGATATATCGTTAGACCCCTAGGTGTGGGCGACCCGTGACCCGTGTCTTTGTCATCTACTATTCTGCGTTAAGCAGATCAGTTGGCTTTCTTCCATTCTTTGGACATGGCCTTGAACACGACCTTATTATTATTATAGTATAGGGTTTTATGGAAACAACTCACTTAATAAACAACCCGTAAAAACAAAGTTTTTTACTGTAAATCCCCTATATATGAGACGTAATTAAAATTATTATGTTCAATATAATACGCACCGCGCGACAGACATAAACATATACATACTACATAGACGCGACAGACATGAACATATACATGCTACATAGAGATAATCTTTAAAAAAAAATATTTAATTACAGTACATTCGATCGATATGAAATTCTGATAGAATGCATTGTTAGGTGACAAAAGTCTATGTGAACTATGTGCAAAATTTCAGCTAGATAGGATCACGGGAAGTGGGTCATTTTTCACTTTTGTTTTCCGCGGGACCACGACAGACAGACAAGACGTTGAAGTTAATATAAGGGATTTAAAAATTTCAAACTACCATTTTCCTCGCCATCTTTTTCTCCAACTCTTCTAATTACGATTACCAGTTGGTAATAACATACTTTAAGCATGACCCACGGATGACATCTGCTGGGGATTCCCGTGACTATTTTTAGCACAGGTTATTCCTTATTAGCTTAGCATAAATTATATTTTAAATATCCATCAGCGTATCGCTGATATATCAATTTTTAAAAATGCTTTTAAATGCGCTGAGTGATGTCACCTTGTTGTAAACTGGTATGATAAAACGATAAAACTAAAAGCTTGCAATGCCAAACATACAGTAATGTCGGTTAATGAAAGTTGTGAGTGGATCATAGAATCCCAGTTTGATTGATTAGGTAGTTATGATTCATGATCCACTCACTCTAGGTGGCTCCAGTGCTATCACACGTTCTCTGTTCAATGGAATAGCCCCCTCCCGCCCCCCACAAATTTTTAAGGATGGTAAAATAAGGTATTCGCCTTGGCATAAAATATGTCCGTGTTATTTTTTTCAAAGTGTGTGTCATTGTTTGTGCGTGTGTAACACTGTAGCCATCATCTCTGTTGGACACATTCTTCTGACGCGTGTCATTGTGTGTGTGTAACGCTGTAAGAATCATCTCTGTTAGACACATTCTTTGGATGATATCCTTCCTTATTTAATAAAAGGCAAGTTTCTGTCCTTTCTGTCCCGTCATCTATAGCGATTGGTCCCTCAAACACATATGACTCCTACAGCCAATCACTAGCGGAGAAAAATTTACATATTACGCGGAGGTTCAAAAGGAGTTATTTTTGGTGCAGTTTTTTTTGTCATAATTCATTATTTTGTTCCCATCTTGAAGTGATGCCTGCCGCTTATTCCAATGACAATTCTGTTAAATGCTTTTTCGTTGATGGTCCTGGGGGGTAGTGGCAAGAGTTTTAAGTGTTGTTTGTTTTTTGTTGCTGTTATTGTTGATGTTTTTTGTTGTTGTTTTTTTGTTGTTGTTTTGTGGTTTTTGTTGTTGCTGTTTTTGTTGTTGTTGTTTTTGCTGTTTTTGTTGTTGTTGTTGTCCACATCCCTTGCCCTGCGACGACAATGTCCTGCAAACGCTTCAGCATAACAAACACCAAAACATAGAGTCCATGAACTTCACAGGTCACCCTACACTTATTCCCATCCTTGGGCGGGCTTTGTTACTAGTCGTGTAATATTGTGTGTGTAATGTGTACCATTGTAAAAATCATTTCTCTTAGGCACATTCTTCTGGCGTGTTTCATAGTATGTTTGTAACATGTAACAATCATCTATGTTAGACACAATCTTCCGAAATTTGACATTGTGTGTGTAACGTGTAACACTGTAACAATCATCTCTGTTAGACATATTGTTCGGACGTGTTTCATAGTATGTTTGTGTGTTTGTAACATGTAAAAATCATCTCTGTTAGGCACAATCTTCTGACGTGAGTCACTGTGTTTAACGTGTAACACTCATCTCTTTTATACACAATCTTCGTCGGGCGTGTGTCATTATTGTTATGGTTTGGTTGACCAAAACACAACACAACATGACAAAACATTCGAGACGCCAAGTCAATGTGCCCAACTAATATTTCCCAATGCCAACACATGCAACAAGGTAACTTACACAACAGTACACAGTGGTAATGGTCGTATTTTTGTTAGCGCCTACCGAGTTGTATGTTAGGGAAGGAATAATTATGGTTATGCTTTAGGTAGAATGCAATTACGTAATAGGTAATATCAGGAGGAGGAAACTCGTGTGTGAGGGTGGTTTTTAAAATGATAAATGAGAATGAAACGAAAGTTTGAATTGTTCAGTGCATTTTAGGAAAGGTGGCCCTGGGGGGGGTGGGGGTGGACAAAGAACACATTGGTTTCCTCGAGTCAGGAGCATGCTGTTCGAGGTAAAAGAAAAGTCAAATATTGAACTATTTCGTCATCCTTTTGTCAGCGCAGCCAGCAACAATGACAGCCACAGTTGGTCGGCTCTGAGTGGCTTCGCCTTCAAGGAGATAGCTAGACCACTGCCCTGGCCAGACAGTGGGCTTGTTTTCACAGAGCTCATGGCGAGTCATGGTGGCCGCCCTAACACGCGAGCAACAAACACATTGACAGCTATATGGACGTGCGTATGTGCCGCTCAGGGCAAGTCACGGTGGCCGCCCTAACACGCGAGCAACAAACACATTGACAGCTATATGGACGTGCGTAGGTGCCGGTCTTGACAAATCGTGTGCTGTCTGTGACTAGTATAGTATTAGTACCCCTACCCTACCTCTCTAATTCCCTTGGCTCAATCAACCTGTGAGGTGTGTGTCACCATCACGAACCAATCAACCGTGAAGCGCCAGGTACACATTCACAGCAGGTTGACTTCTAACCCCGCCATGGGCAACGATTCTCGTGTTCAAACCAAGTACGTCCCAATGCCTTCAAACCAATGACTAATGACCCGTGTTATAATATTCACAGAACATTCGATCAGGAAAGAAAATGTTAAGACAATGTATGTTCATTTCTATTTTAAAAGTAACGTTGGACTAAGATGAGCGTACTAAAACAAATAAGAGATCAATATGAAGATGATAAAAGTGAGGCTTAAAACTTGATAAAATTGTCAACGAAAATAAAACAGTTAGCACTCCCAATACCATGAAATCACATGTCAACTAAAATAAAACAGTTAGCATCCCCAATACCATGAAATAACATCTAGATTCTAAAAAGACCCATGTGATAATATTGCGATACTGATTAAATCTGGCAGATGTTAAGACTTCATCACTTTCTTGTATAGTGACAATTGATTATGGCATCCGTCCATCCTCATGGGATGATGGCGTTTCCTCCTGCTCCTCTACCCCCCTTCCCCTTTCTCCTGGCCCTTTTCTCCTCGCTCCTTGCTGTAAGGGAAGCTTCCGCGACTTGAATGCCCTCGCATACTTTTGCCCGCCAGGAGGTGCGCTCCTCAGCAATGGTCTCCCACGTTTTATGGTCAATCTGCGCCAGAGTCATGTCTTTCTTGCAGACATCCTTGAAGCGCAAGCAGGGGCGTCCTCTCTTCCGCATACCAGTTGTCAGCTCGCCGTAAAGCAAGGCTCTTGGAATGCGCTCCGAGCTCATCCTGCGGACATGTCCCAACCACCGCAGGCGCCTCTCACTCGGGATTGAGTGCATGCTCAGCATATGACTCCTTCTGTGACAATAGTCAGCGATCATTTCACTTGTGATAAAAAAGCTAATTTCATTATAATTCTCCTTGTATTGGGGGCGGGATTGGGTGAGCTTTACAAATTTCAATGCCCCGGTTAAATAATTTTTTTTTAAAAATTAGCCTGGGGTAACACGTTATGGAGTTTGAGTCGTTTCGTTGTCTGTGTTCATGTAACCGGTGTTGCTTTTTTTATTCCTTCCTCTGTCGTCGTGTCGACATGAACAGAAGCGTTCGGGAGCTAGATGCTTAAAAAGTGCAGCACCGCTATACTCTTTAATATTCCCTGTTGCAAACGTGTTAACTATTATTGGCCAACTCTCTGGACCCCACTTAAATCATCAGTAAATCTCAACTATATTTTTTATTCATTATTTATTTATTAATGATAATGACAAGCTCACGCACTGCCTCATCTTTATTACAAATCTATTGGTTGCCCAAGCCATTACGTCTTGTTACACACAGTTTACGTGTTATCTCTATGTGTATCAGGCTATGTGAAGTAAGTAAGTTCACATTAAATTATTAAACAACCATTGGTATTGAATCATACACTTAGATCTTTGTTGACCGATTTCTTCTTCTTCGTTCTCAATTTGAGTATTGCGTGCCGACGAGTTTTGCGCCAAATGGCCCGTGGTCTCCGACTTCAGCCTGCTGTTTTTTCTGGATGTGCTTCCATAGCCTTTGGTCAGCCAAGACCATCTGCAAGGCAGCAGTTGATTTAGGCAAGTGATGCAGCGTTCACATGCCACGGCTATAAGGGTTCCACGCATTACCCAGCCGCCTTTTATTTTCCCTAACTATGCGTTAGGTACCCACTCGAAGCTGGGTGGACTCGGGGACGCCCTAGGCCCCGGGAGCAAAATACATGGTTTCCATGGATTCGAACCCGTGACCGTCGGTACGCCAGTCGAGCGCGCTGCCACTTCGACCACCGTATCCCCTTGTTGACCGATTGACATCCTCTAAACGCCACCCCCCTCTCCCTCCCCAAACGAGTCCATAGTCCCCAGCCTTGCCCATAGGCATAGAAATTACTTGGATTTGTCCTCTGGCTTAGTCTCATCTGATCTTCAAGTGGTACGTCTTTCCCGTCAACACGGTACACTTGGACTTTTGGATTCAGATCAATTTATTTCAGTCTAACATTGGTTGGTCTATTTTTCCCCATTACATTACAGAGACTGTCATTCTAACATTGGTTGGTCTCTCTCAATACAAACCAAAAAAATGAAATAAGGAATACTATAAGTAGGATCTGTATTTTATTCTTTGTTCATACATGAGTAATAGACAATCCTGTGTTACACCAACACATTCTTAATTCAATGGCGTAAGAAATGGGACTTGTAAAGCCTAGTAAAGGTCAGCCCGGACCGGTCAGCGTTTATCCCCTCGTTGAATTGAGGAGCGACACTTAGTGTCGCCTGGGCAGTTTATTGGTGGAAGATACCGTGAAAAGCTTGACCCGCTCCGGACGCAAATGACCCTTGCTACTCTTATAGTAAATTAGTTTTATCTATGCACCTCGGTAAAGAGAGTTTAGTTTGTTTGTTACCGCCCCCCCCCCGCACACACAGGGAGCGTATGCTAGTGACACCTTAGACTATACTACAAGTTGGTCAAGGGCTGGGATTATATGGTGGCCCTGGGGGGGGGGTCTCTTGACCTTTGACACGCAAGTTTTTTTCAGGAAATGCATCAGCAGGAAAAGTGATAGTAGTCGTTTTGAAGTACACAGCTTACCGTTGTAGATAATAAAACACATTTGACACAGCTTTTGTTTCCTGTATCGTATCATCGGCACAACATCGTTCCATGGTCTACAATATTGTACATCATTGTTCCCTGGATCATATTTTAACAACATTGTTCCCGTGATTATAAAATTTTAAACATCCTCGTTCTCTGAAATAATTTTTTCCGCGTCATTGTTCCCTGAATCAAATTTTTGCACATCATTGTTCCCTGAATCATATTTTTGCACATCATTGTTCCCTGGATCATATTTTTGCACGACTTTGTTCCCTGTGTCATATTTTATAGCATCATTGTTCCCTGGATCATATTTTTGCACATTATTGTTCCCTGGATCATAATTTTTGCACGCCTTTGTTCCCTGTGTCATATTTTTGAACATCATTGTTCCCTGGATCATATTTTTGCACATTATTGTTCCCGGGTGTATACTTTAGCGCATTATTGCTTCCAGCATCATATTTAGCACATCGTTGTTCCTGTTGCATATTTACCACATCATTGTGCCTGTTCCATATTTAGCACATCAGTGTTCCCTGGATCACATTATTAACTGACAGGGAAGTTAATTCTGGTAATCTAGTTTAGTTTTTTTGCTTTAACGCTTTAGTCTTCTACATACTAACCAACAATGTTCTTTTTAAATGAAAAAAAAACCACTTCTTACTTACCGGATACCCACATTTTAATCACTTCCAAGGACATACACGCTATCAACCACTGTCATCAGTGTAACAATGTCCAACACACAAACTGACGCTCACTCTACCACTGTCATCAGTGTAACAATGTCCAACACACAAACTGACGCTCACTCTACCACTGTCATCAGTGTAACAATGTCCAACACACAAACTGACGCTCACTCTACCACTGTCATCAGTGTAACAATGTCCAACACACAAACTGACGCTCACTCTACCACTGTCATCAGTGTAACAATGTCCAACACACAAACTGACGCTCACTCTACCACTGTCATCAGTGTAACAATGTCCAACACACAAACTGACGCTCACTCTACCACTGTCATCAGTGTAACAATGTCCAACACACAAACTGACGCTCACTCTACCACTGTCATCAGTGTAACAATGTCCAACACACAAACTGACGCTCACTCTACCACTGTCATCAGTGTAACAATGTCCAACACACAAACTGACGCTCACTCTACCAATATCATGACACACCCCACACATTTGACCCGTTTTAGAGAACATAGTAAGTTATAACACCTATTATGGACTGTGGTATGTTTATGACATTTATTTGTGTGCTCATTTGTTTTTTGAATCCTTTATATTAACTCGTGGTGTCTGGTTGAGCCCTTGCTTGCTTGCTTGTCGCCAAAACTTTGGATCGAGTTTTAACCCACTTCCTCGTAAGCTAGCGAGCTGAAATTTTGCAGGCAGTTTCGTGCTGACGATAAAAACGATGTATCAAAATTTCAGATCGATCGCATGTACTGTCATCAAATTATTGAATTTTTAGATTATTTTATTTATTTCTATGTATCATGTTATTTTTTTGAGATAGTGTGTGTCGCGGTGCGTATTATATTGAACAACCTTTCTGTCGCGCAATAAGGTGCGTATTTTATTGACAACACTTTTTATAAACATATTCCTGATCGGTGCGCATCATATTAAACATGTTTTACGACACAACTGCAATTTTGTATTTTTGGATGGTCTTGCGCTGCGTATTATAAATTATAATGAACATTATTTTAGTTATGTCTCGTACATAAAGGATTAATAGTCAAAAACTTGTTTTTTTACGTAAATTAAAAATGAATTAACACCATTGGACACCATTGTTTATTGGACGTAACTAAGAAAGATATGATATTCCCAGTGACCTGTACAATACCAGGGGTGGACGCTACAACGTAATGCTCGAGTGAGTGTGAGGCAGTGGTCGTACATAAATGACCCGTCAACCACGGGAGGACAAGTCAATCGCACTGTCCAACGTAGCCATCACTTGTTGAGATTTATTGATCCCATTCTCCTGGATTCATCACATTAATCCTAAACCCACTCCCTCTATCCGATCCTGTTATTACCTTGTGGAATTAATTTCATATGTCATATTTATCTTAACATTGAACATAGTTTAATTTACAATGATATTTAACTTCTCAAACGTATGTCTGGTCCGTTTCGAAATGAAGATGTGCTAAAAACAGGTGGCGAAGTCGTTGACAGAGAATGCTAATGTGTTGAATATCTCTGACCGCCCAGCCACCACTGAAGCTGATGTTTATGAATCACCCGAGATGTTCACAGTTGTGTCATCTGTCAGATGTTTGGTACAGCGGTTCCCAATCTGTGGATCGCGCGTGACACGCAGAGAGTAGTTGTATTGAGATTAAATGTGAACAGGGCTTACCCGCCCGCGTGGATAATCGTATTCGTACACACGCTGAGGTTGTAGTGTGGTCCGTAATTGCGTGTGTAGGTGGATCGTTTGAAGGGATCATGCTCTAAACACATCTTGGGGACCTGTGACTGAAGTATGTGTTGTTTTGGATTATCTCCAGACACGCTCACTGATTTCCTTTGGCTTTGTGCTTGTACACTATATACAATAATATACATGGAAGGGCGAACATAATTTGTACCGATGTACACATGCATGGTATGGTGAACATAATGTATACTGATGTACATGACTCATAGTGCAGTGAGCTTATGTGCTTAAAATGTAATAATTAACAGCAACATAACTTGAACCAATTCACTTTAAACATTGTATGGATAACCTGCCCATCGGACCTAGTCTCATTGAATAAGATTTATTATTGAAAGCCATTTTCTGTATTTCAAAAGATCTTTGTTTTTAAAACAAATAGCAGAATAAGGACACACACACACACACACTAAAAATATACTATCATTTGCCAACATACCTGCTTGTGAGATTGTTTGATGCCCTGCACACACAATCCAAGTTTGTTTACAGTGTTGGAATGAATGTGCAGTGGCGTAGCGAGGGGGGGGCAGGGGGGGGGACATATGTCCCCGGGCGCCACGTTAGGGGGCGCCAAAATGGGTGTTAAAATTCATTACTCAATTTTATTTTGATGTAAACTATTGTATCCCAAATACGTTTGCAAGATTGAATTTTGGAGCTCCGAAAATATCTTCATTACAAACCATTTGGCAAGTATGATTTTGGCGCCCCCATTGAGCGTTATGGGGCACCATTCTACTCATAAATAAATGACACATCCACAATGATGAATTTCTGATGGCGTTTAAAACAAAAACAGTGAGTTGCTGGGAATGAGACTAGGGAAGCAGTAAGAGGCAAAGGCGATTCTATTAATAGAAATTAATAGAGTAGACAGAGACGACACTAAAGCAACCAACATGACCAAAACAAGAAAAAGGAGTAGCTTAAAGCAGTGGTTCTCAACCTGTGGTCTGCAGAGCACCAGTGGTCCGTGAGCAAAGCATGAAATTTACGCACTTTATGATTCATCGGGAAAGACTAGCAAGTTAAAGAATTAACGCAGACTTAAAATATATTTTTAATCTTGCCTAAATAGTTTTTACATTTTATCAAGGCTCGTCTATTAAATTCTCGTCTCTTTGATTTCTTATGTTCGAATATAATCTTGAAAATTAACAGTTGCTGATGTAAACTGAAGTTCGCTGGTTATCAGACTGTTTAAATAACATGATGACGTAAGAGAGTTTCTTGTAGAAAAAACTCAAAGCTTGTTGATCATTTGAACAATAGCTTATGGGTTGCTGTTCTGGCTTATTAGGCTGAAATTTTTGAAGAACTCAATAAATTTAATTCAACTTGGCAAGGAAAGCAGACACATTTAATTACTCTCAGAAAAATCTTACTCTTTGGACAAGAAGATTATTTCAAGGTACCTTTGAGATGTTTGAACAATTGTACGAAACCACCGAGAAACCAGAAAATGCTGAAATAAATAAACAAATTGTTGATAAATTTGATTTCTGGTCATATTAAATCAATGCAGAACCAATTTAAATTCTACTTTTGTGATATTTAACGTTCAGTGGTTTTTCGTGGGTGTCCAGTCCTAATCTCGCACACATTCACTCATCAAATAAAAAAATGGCCAACATCGTAATTAAACCAATTCATTGAACTGACCAGCGATATCACTTTGAATATGTTGCATCAGAAAGTCGGCTCAATGAAATTTTGAGCACTCCTAACTGTCTCAGCCAGCTTTTAAAATACGTTTACCTTTTGCAACTTTGCGAAAATGGATTTTCTGCATTGCTTAAAATAAAAACAAAACATCGTTTGTAGTAAATAAACTAATACGGCAGTCATTTTAATACAAACTACTATTTATGAATTAAAGTTTTTTTTTATAGTAAGCAAGTAGAATTAAATAAGAAGACTATGTCACTAATATAAATGACATTTGTTCGTTACAAAAGAAAGCCATTACAAAATTGTTTTTGGAGCACGCAAATCGTAGCATATTAGTATCGTTTTACTAACTAACATGTATATTACTTATAGCTAGCTATATACACAGTATTATTATATTTAACGTTCCAGCACGGCAGTAGCACAATATTTAGTAGTGGTCCGTAGCTGAGCCACACATTTTTCAAGTGGTTATTGAATCTCAAAAGGTTGAGAACCACTGGCTTACAGAATGGTTAATTCACGTCCCTTTGCTCTTTAAAAAAAGCTTACTTCCCCAACCCCAATGTGGAGGGCGTTAAGTGTGGGAGAGGAGGGAAGGTCTCTCCTCTCACGGGCTTCCATCGGTATGTCAAAGCAAGTTGGATTCCTTTTATATGAAACAGCAGACACCGCCTCTCTTTCCTGTCTCTCTGTGATCAAACTTGTTGCTCAATATGATACACTGTTAGAAAAACATCTACAACATGCCCGAGATAATCCAGGTTCAGTATCTTATTTTTCACCGGAAATCCAAAATAAAATTATCCACCTACTTACATTGACTGTAAGGAATCAGCTGTTGAGTGAAATCAGAAAAAACAAGTACTACGGTATCTTACTTGGCTCAACTATCGATCTAGGGAACCGGGAACAGTTTTCTCAAGTCATCAGATTTTTGGATGTCGATTTTCAAACTAAAAAAGTAACCATCAAATAATCATTTTTAGGTTTTGTACAGATACATTCCAAAGACGCAGCAAGCCTTGAAAGAGTTATCTTAGAGAAACTGGAATCTAATAGCACACCATTAGCCGACTGTCGGTCACAATGTTATGACCATGCTGCTGTAATGACTGGACATACAGCGAATATGTGACATAAATCACAGAACATCGTGCATCAACTGTGACAACCACAGCTTAAACTTAGCAAGAGTATACTCAGATAAACAGGATCCAGTTACTATCATGTTTTTTGGAACAGTTGAAAGTATAAATTTTTGTTTTCTCTCGTTCAACAACTCGTTGGGAATAATTAAAAAGAGTTGTGTCCATCACAATGAAGAGGGAGTCTGAAACACGTTTGAGTGCACGATCAGAAGCTGTTAAAGCTATCTATGAGGACTAGATGAACTGGTAGGGCTGTTGGAAAAGTTATTAGAACATAAAAATATAACGCCTGACACCAGATGTGATGCAGAAGCTTTGCTGGTATGTATATTAAACTTTAACTTCCTATTTTCGTTACATTTCTTGCACATCATACTTGGGAAAATTGATTGTGTCCAGAAACGGTTGCAGAATCCTACTGTGAATTTCAAGGAAGCAGCATCTGATCTTGAATCGCTTGAGTCAGAAATTGTCAACATTCGTGATAATTTGAGCCAGGTTGCGGTAGACAATGAAAAAGAATATGCACAACTTTGGGAATCGAGGTTGACAGAAGGAGATTAACAAGAATTAACAAGAGATGCAGGACTTTCTGCATAAGAAGAAATTTCACGTGATATGAACAGCGTAATTGATAGACTCCAAAAAGAGATATTAATACGGGTTTTACGTCTAAAAACCTATACAACAAATTTGGAATTTTACTAGACGTCAAAACTCTTCTTGCTGAGACAAAAGTAGATACACTTCGTTAAAATTGCTTAGATTTTGCTAATTTATACGACACTGACGTCAATGGTCACGAATTGTGCACAGAAACCGGAGACTGAAAAATGCTGCTCAGTAACCGGATTGAAGTTCTACCGGAAACTCTTTTGGATCTTCTTTGTTTTATTGTTTCATATGGAGATGAAGCATTTCCGAATCTGCGCATTTCACTTCAAATACTTCTAACAACTGCTGTTTCAACTGAAACTGTGATCGGTCCGTCAGCAAACAGAATGCTTATTTTGTCTAATTTACGTGATCAATGGGACAAGTCGTCTTAGTGATCTTGCACTTCTTAGCATCGAAAGAGAAACACGTGAGAATATTAATTTTGACAACGTGATTGGCGAGTTTGTGCCATTCAAATCAAGGAGGATCATATTTTTGTAGACTATGTCTATTCTAGTCATGTATAATTAGTAGAGTTTTTTTTCAAATAAATTGTTTACAACCGCATAGAGAAATATTATTCTATATTCTATTTCATTAAAATACTAAATGCTTCGAAAATGAACCATATAAACCGTAAAATTTCAATTTTTTTATTTTTTTTTGTTCGACAAGGGGCGCAGAATTTGTGTCATGTCCCCGGGCGCACATTACCCTAGCTACGCCACTGTGAATGTGTCCCTGTTATCTTGTTAATGACGTACGAATATCATAGTGATAGACAGAAGCGTAACTGGGTTTTCTGCGCCCTTGGCGAATTCATATTTGGCCCCCTTGAGAAATAGGGAAAATACAAAAATTATACAGAATACATTGATTATTGAAGGATTATCCCTCGGCGCCCTTGGCAACTGCCCCGATGCCAAGTCGTTGTTACATCGATAGATGTGTTGAAGAAAACGTTTGTATATTATCTTTATGATTATATTCGCTGTTAAAATCTATTGGCAAAGTCAGTGGGTGATGGACAAAACTCAACTCATAATCTGGGTTATGACTGATGCCACAGGTTAACATTTTGACCATCTTAATTTTAAAAATCACCACATTGTCATAGAATCACGCGTCTGTGAACCAATCGAGGTATTTCATCAAACTTGTTATAAGTGACATGCCCGTGGTATGTCATCTCACCTACTACAGGGGACATGCCTGTGGTATTTCATCTCACCTACTACAGGGGACATGCCCGTGGTATGTCATCTCACCTACTACAGGGGACATGCCCGTGGTATTTCATCTCACCTACTACAGGGGACATGCCCGTGGTATGTCATCTCACCTACTACAGGGGACATGCCCGTGGTATTTCATATCACCTACTACAGGGGACATGCCTGTGGTATGTCATCTCACCTACTACAGGGGACATGCCCGTGGTATGTCATCTCACCTACTACAGGGGACATGCCCGTGGTATTTCATCTCACCTACTACAGGGGACATGCCCGTGGTATGTCATCTCACCTACTACAGGGGACATGCCCGTGGTATTTCATCTCACCTACTACAGGGGACATGCCCATGGTATGTCATCTCACCTACTACAGGGGACATGCCCGTGGTATTTCATATCACATACTACAGGGGACATGCCCGTGGTATGTCATCTCACCTACTACAGGGGACATGTCCGTGGTATTTCATCTCACCTACTACAGGGGACATGCCCGTGGTATGTCATCTCACCTACTACAGGGGACATGCCCGTGGTATTTCATCTCACCTACTACAGGGGACATGCCCGTGGTATGTCATGTCACCTACTACAGGGGACATGCCCGTGGTATTTCATATCACCTACTACAGGGGACATGCCCGTGGTATGTCATCTCACCTACTACAGGGGACATGCCCGTGGTATTTCATCTCACCTACTACAGGGGACATGCCCGTGGTATGTCATGTCACCTACTACAGGGGACATGCCCGTGGTATTTCATATCACCTACTACAGGGGACATGCCTGTGGTATTTCATCTCACCTACTACAGGGGACATGCCCGTGGTATGTCATCTCACCTACTACAGGGGACATGCCCGTGGTATGTCATCTCACCTACTACAGGGGACATGCCCGTGGTGCCATCTCACCTACTACAGGGGACATGCCCGTGGTATGTCATCTCACCTACTACAGGGGACATGCCCGTGGTATGTCATCTCACCTACTACAGGGGACATGCCTGTGGTATTTCATCTCACCTACTACAGGGGACATGCCCGCGGTGTCATCTCACCTACTACAGGGGACATGCCTGTGGTATTTCATCTCACCTACTACAGGGGACATGCCCGTGGTATGTCATCTCACCTACTACAGGGGACATGCCCGTGGTATTTCATATCACCTACTACAGGGGACATGCCTGTGGTATTTCATCTCACCTACTACAGGGGACATGCCCGTGGTATGTCATCTCATCTACTACAGGGGACATGCCCGTGGTATTTCATCTCACCTACTACAGGGGACATGCCCGTGGTATGTCATGTCACCTACTACAGGGGACATGCCCGTGGTATTTCATATCACCTACTACAGGGGACATGCCTGTGGTATTTCATCTCACCTACTACAGGGGACATGCCCGTGGTATGTCATCTCACCTACTACAGGGGACATGCCCGTGGTATGTCATCTCACCTACTACAGGGGACATGCCCGTGGTGCCATCTCACCTACTACAGGGGACATGCCCGTGGTATGTCATCTCACCTACTACAGGGGACATGCCCGTGGTATGTCATCTCACCTACTACAGGGGACATGCCTGTGGTATTTCATCTCACCTACTACAGGGGACATGCCCGCGGTGTCATCTCACCTACTACAGGGGACATGCCTGTGGTATTTCATCTCACCTACTACAGGGGACATGCCCGTGGTATGTCATCTCACCTACTACAGGGGACATGCCCGTGGTATGTCATCTCACCTACTACAGGGGACATGCCCGTGGTATGTCATCTCACCTACTACAGGGGACACGCCCGTGGTATTTCATATCACCTACTACAGGGGACATGCCCGTGGTATTTCATATCACCTACTACAGGGGACATGCCCGTGGTATTTCATATCACCTACTACAGGGGACATGCCCGTGGTATGTCATCTCACGTACTACAGGGGACATGCCGAGGTATTTCTTCTCTTGTTGGGGCCCACGATAACTCTGGCTCCTACCCGGGTATATCTAGGGGGTTCGTTGTGTCTCTGTTGACTGTTGTATTGAAGAGGACGCTTGACTGGTTGTAAGGGCTACTCAGCGGGGGTATCAGGAAACTGTGGATTGGACGGGAGGAGGCAACAGACACGAGTAGGTCAAGTGGCAGCAACTCTTCCTCTTGATAGCTTGATCCAGCCCTTCGTTATCTCGGGCAAGGTTTAGCTGCTCCTGATCTGCGTTGTTGCTGTCATGACCGCGTAGCTGTCTAGTCTAGTGGGCAGAGTTTTCTGTTAATTGCGTTAGCATTGGACCAGTCCAGTTTATTTATGTTTACATTTAGCAACACGAAGATCCTGGAAAATGGCGTCAATCCTGTTGCCAACATTTTGACGTGCTGTAGCAAGGTGCTGACCTCCTCCAACCTGTGGATACACTCCTGGGTGCAAGTGTCCTGGGCCGTAGATGCGTAATCAAAAGGCGGTCGGACTATCGTTAATTATACCATTCTTCTTTCCTTATAACATATGTAATAATGCCGCGGGGCGGGCTGCAAAATGGAATTGTATGTGTCGCATGTTAGGGATTCAATATACATATACATATATTCGGTTTGTTTGTTTTTTTGTTTAAAGGGAATTAATGAATAGTCGATCATTTTAGTAGAGCACATTTTTTTAATACGAGTTTATTTCTTTATTTTTGGTTTACAGTTCATGATTTTAATTAGTGAAGTTCGCGTTTAAACACCCACTGATGCACTGACAGTATTTATATTTTAAAATAAATAGACATTTCGAGTTTACGAATTGATCGTCCCAGAGTTGAAAACAATGAAAACAATCATCGTTCGTTGAATCATTTGAGTCTATCTTAGAACACGAGCTTTGGTAATCTGTAAGTCTTATTGCACAAACTGTATGAACAGTTGCTAACAGTACCATGTGTGCACACACTGTCGTGTGGACCTGAAGTATGCCGTGTGTGTATTCGCACCAAAGCAAAGGTGACATTAATCTATAAAAAAAATCGATCGACAGTATTGGTTCGTTACAAGGAATCAATATTTGAACTGTCTAACACACCAAATTCAATCCAGTAGAATTATGCAAACAGTGTTTTAGCTAGTGCTTGCCACCTTAATTTTGTTATATTTTCACCACAACCTCCAACGAAAACACCACCAGGCTGATGTTAGAGTGTGTAGTGTCTTTGGAACTAGGTGCGCTGTGTCACATATTGTTGTGGGGTGTGTACCATTCTGTGTCGTGGAGTGTGGGACATAGTGTTGTGGGGTGTGTCGTGGTGACACTTTTTTTAGGTGTTTGGCGTTGTGTTTTGGGGTTAGTGACGTTGTGTGGGGTTAATGGCGTAGGGGTATAGGGACGTGTGGGTGGTGTGGGGTTAATGGCGTAGGGGTATAGGGACGTGTGGGTGGTGTGGGGTTAATGGCGTTATGTTGTGACGTTGTAATGTGTGTGGGGGGTTATTGGCGTGTTAGCTGTGTGGGGTTGATGTCAAACATGCAAGCCTAGCATGTCCCTGTTGTAGCAAAACAGAGTTGTTAAGTCGTTGTGATGTCCAACCGCCTGTGCTAACAAAGTCCAGTGCCGAGGGTGTCCCCAGCACTACTTGTCTTTGTTAAAGGATGACAATGTTTCCTCTTGTAACTAGTTACTTAACAGGATGTTGAACTGAAGGGGGTAGTAGGACAAATCTGCCGTCCCTAGTCAAGCCTATATCCATGGAAGATAACGTCAATATTATGATGTTGTTGGTTGATCAAATTTTGTGCTCTCTCCATATTTATATTTTTTTAAAAATCAAAATTCTAGTTACAATGTTAATTTTTTAACATTCAACACCTTGACTGGTATCATAGACAGCTATAAATTGACTACCTTGTGAAAGCTCACCTTGTCCCATGGATCACCTTGTGAGGTCTTTTAGACTACAATTTTTCGGTCACCACACTTCTAAAATTCAAAACAGCCATTTTCAAATTTTGATATTATCTGAGCTTTCATTTGATGACTGCTTTGTTTTTTCCTTCACGTTTCAGGTCAGCATTCACTTTAATGACACAAAAACTGAAACATTTGAATATCCCTCTGAGGAGTGGGCCCTGGAGAAATACATGAGCGACCACCCGAATGAGCCGGCGGACATTATCTTCCTGCAGGAGAACGGCGGGGATGGAGAGTCGTCAGACGACATCGAGACCCCAAGGGGAGTAAATGAGGACGAAACGCTGAAATCCAACACTTCACTTTCTCACTCAGGTATTTGAAAACACTTTTCAACATTTTTTCGTTTTTTTTTCTCTGTAGCGTTCAAGTAAACACATTTTAATTTACACACCATTTCAAACTCTTGTCAATGTCAAAAAATGATTACGTTTGCTCAACTGAAATGCATTATTTAGAAGTGTAGTTATGTAAGCTCTAGCGGCTTCATTGTCATGAATCCCCTGTCCTCTCTCGGTTCTTGTTATTGTGACACAGTTGACCGACTACTCAACATTTTTAAACTTGCTCATTGACAGGTAACCTCCAGTCTTACAGAGGACGCTTCCAGCAAGACTACCAGTTTGGTTCGGTCATCCGGGATCCTGAGCCACCTCCAAAGCCCGTGGAGCCCATTGAAGACCCAGACTCGATGATGCTGCGTCCTGCCGAAGAGGACGACACCAACACCTGGTCAACCAATAATTCGTCTGATCTACTTTTCTAAAGTGTACATTTTTTTATGGAATAAAAGGCAAGGTGCCAACACTGCAGCCTTGCGGCCAAGATCACTAACACTCCAGCTATCGGATACGCACGCGCTTGTAAGACGAATGTTTACGTTTCATGTGTCTGAAACTGTCAGCAAAGTCTTAAGCCTACAGCTCAACCTTAAACCCCCCCCCCTGTTGCATCAGCTATGGCAGTGGGGGTTTGTTTCACCTATGCCCTCAGGTGTTCCACACTAAATTCTGGTGAGCCTTTATGATAAAGCCTGGATGTAAACTTCACACAATGTGCTACAACTGGGCACCGCTAAGGGGCTTGTGCTACAGCAAGAAGTTTGGTGTGAAGGAAACTGACATAATCTTAAGACTGTGGCTACTCTCTGGTTAAGAGCCGCCTCTTGTGCATCAACTATCAGATTTGTATTGAGATGGGACTTGCTGCAGCTCAAGACCTGATTCACATACAGCCATTTGTGTTAAACTACTGATAGGGGGACTGTGTGAAGATTCAATGTTTTATGTTATGATGACCTGAGCTGACCAGCATTTAACTGTACACAAAGTCATGTGATCACAAGTACATATGTTGTGGACTAAATGGATTAGTTATATAGCCATTGGAATAAAGGCTAACACAGTTCGCAGATAGTCTTTATCAAAGCTTCTCATTTCGGAAAGTGCCAGGCCTGCAGGGCAAAGTTTGATGTGATTGTTGCAACAGGGAAAATATTTCCATGATTGGATTGTGATGAAAGGGAAAATATTTCATGATGGGATTGTGATGAAAGGGAAAATATTTCATGATGGGATTGTGATGAAAGGGAAAATATTTCATGATGGGATTGTGATGAAAGGGAAAATATTCCATGATGGGATTGTGGAAACAAGGAAAATATTCCATGATGAGATTGTGACGACAGGTGAATCATTTACATGAGGAGATAGTTGCAACAGGGAAAATATTTCCATACTGGGATGGTGGCTATAGAAAAATGTTGATAGCACCACACTTGTACTCCAGTAACCACAAGATAATTTGTGCATCCCCACCTTGTTGAACCATGACTGATCTAGTAAGGTCTATCAGGTATATGGAATATTTATTGCCGACTACCATCAATGTAGATGTTTTTTTTAAATTTTGTTTCTTTTTTTAATACAGAAAAAAAATGCAGCATTATAGAACAAAAGCATGCAATCATAGCCTTAGCAATCCCCCAAGTAGCTAAACTATTAGCAGGGTCATTGTCATCTTTTACTAAAATAAAAAGTTCCTGTTGTTGATAAAACCATCTATTTTATATAGAGCTATATATAAGCCCACATTCTCATGTTCATAGATATTTATAACATTTTATTAGACTCTCAACAAAGACTCTTTGTTTGTGTACATAAAAGTATTTGTTTAAAGAACTGTACTGTCATCTATGGGATGTTTTCTCTGTCTTATCTTAGACTTGGTCACGAGTTCTCATTTTAAATTATTTTGTTTTATTAAGTTCAAAAATGTAAAAACTAAATACTTTGTTTGCCTGAAGAATTTACTGTTTCATGAGAAAGAAGAACAACCTGAATTATTTTTTATTGGTAAAATTAGGAGCTTTATGGTACGTACAGTGTCTTAAGAACAGGGTTTTCAACATTTGTAAACTGAGTTACATGAGTGTCTGCAATTATCACAGAGGTGTGCCACGAAATTTTGATAAAAAATAATTTAAAAAATAGAAGAACTTTTAAAATAAATTGTCACTTAGCCTAAAATTTAAATAGACATAATTATGTAAAACATCTTTCAAAATTTATGTTTACTTGGGAGCTGCACCTGGGTGAAAAAAGGCCTTAACCTCTTTAAAAATTTATTTTTTTATTTTGAATGACACAGGGCTTGAAAAATTGTTCAAGTGTGACATAAGATGAAAAAAAAAGTTGAAAACCACAGTTGAAGAACTATCATGACCCTTGTAATTAGGTTTGTGTTGTATGGCACATGAACGTTTGATTGGGAATACATACATGCTTGAGGAGAACAACTATCAGCAAAGTTCATATAAAATATCTGCTCTCATGAGATAGCCAATAAAGACATCTGTTATTTTATTTTTTTGTCTCACATCAAGTTTTACCATAAAATATTTTACAATTATATACATGTATTGTCATTCATTGCAGTATTGTAGTAATCTTGGGCTTTGTGCTTAGCCTACTTGCTCTTTTTTGTATGGAACAATTCTCCTCAAGTGTATTTAATAAAATATTTGATATCATTCACGGTTAAAATTTACAAATCAATGTAACATTGAAAACTATGTATGAAAAAGTCTCTTTGGTGAACTATTTTAAAATCATGATTGCTGATTTCAATGACTCTTGGAACAAGGTGATATGAAACCCTATGTGTAACAGTACTATTGTACTTGAATAAACACGAAAATGATGCTGCTGGCAGCTTTAACTAATCAGTGATATTTAAATCATTTCTTTGCAGTGTAAGTGGATCAGGAACACAGTGTTTCTATGTTAAGATGGGCCGGCAGTGTGGCAACTTTCACACCAACTAATGGGAAATGGGAACTATTGAAATGTGTTGTTTTTTTAAATAGTACAGACCGCCGCCGAACTGGGAAAAATTAGTCGTTTTTTAAAATTATTTTTTGTATAGAAATATATTTTTAAAATATCAAATGCCCTACTTAATCTTTTTGAATTTTCAATGTTTTATACAATTTTTAACAATTTATCTTTTTTTATTCATAGTATTGCCTCCACAGAAAAGGTTAAGTCTGTATTATCTGGTAATGTCTTCTCAGTAATGCCTACTGACTGTAGGGGCTGTCCATAAAAGTCTACAAAATACAATCTGGCAAATTTCTTTTTCTCCCCCATCCCCAATTCAATATGTCACAAATTTGTACAAATGTCATTAAAAAATAGAATTTAGTTTTACAAATTTAATCTGATAACCATTTCAATATTAAAATTAGGCACTACTAAGGAAATACTCCACCCAAGTACATCCAGACCAACAAAGTTAAACTTCATTGTCCATTTAGCTTTATAATTGTAATTGAAAATAATATGAAAATTTATTAAAAATGTTTGATTTTACATATGATTGAAACCACACCCCTAACCATTTGAAAAAATTTCACTTTATGGACAACCCTTTACTCATGTATTGACAGAATCAGTACTGTCATTAACCAATTCATGGCACAATATTCTTGAATGACATTGGAGATCTCTGTATAAAAAGAACTAAGAACAATTAAAATCGCCAACAAATCCCTTCAGTTTTTAATGTGCCGCTGAACTGTCAGGCAAGTAAAATATCTAAAATGCTTACTTGGAATTTTCAACCAAATGGTGATATGACCTTCAAGTCTCATATTAATTAATTAAACTTTTGCTATAGGATAATATTCTGTCACAGTAATGCAGAGAAGTCATTAGTGACACAATCTATGGTCATTGTAATAAGGTGTTTAAAAATAATTCTATGTCAGGGCTTATGCTGCTATTGAGTTTAAATTGCAGAATTTTACTCATTGATTCAGTTTGGTGATAAATACTGCCACTTTATCTAAACTCTTTTGCAGTTTTAATTGGGAAAAAGCATGGCAAAGTTGATATAAAAGGGTTTTTTCAACATTTGATGTATTTCTTTCTTTTTTCGCAATATTTATATCAAACTTTATGAAAGATAATGTAACAATTGTCGTTCCTCATTTGTTGCAGCTGTAAAATATGTTGCCTTCCGCTGACTGTTTGTATAGGCTGTTGAATATAGTACTCAAGGTGTAAGTAAAGATTTATAAATTGTGCCATATACACAAATGGATTCAAAAGTATTCATGTATTTACTTTTTTGAGAATTCTGAACAAAAAATAATGATACAGAAGTAGCCACTAGTATTTTTTAGAGTTAGAATAACTAGGTTGAGTTGTCGTTTTTTTTAGTTGTTGCTGTTTGTTATGTATGTGGGGATTTGTAAAGACTTTTTTCCAATTCTATTTAGTTTTTATATTTCGCAGCTTCATGTATTATTTTATCAGTTGCTTTAATAAAAACTCATTTTGACTGGCATAAAGCTTTGACACAAAAAAATGTGGCATCTTAAAACATTGACAGTTTATCAGGTGCTTTTTAACCATGTTAACATTTGATGAAACCCTGATGAATAAGCACAGTTTATCAAGCAAAATAACTTTGACACTTACTGTCTTCAGCATAAACTTTGAAATTCTTTGTAATGCATTCAGGTTTTTAATGAAATTGTTAATTTAATCTAGTTTTAAGATCCTTAAACTGTAAGAACTTCCATTAGACTTTTATTTAAAAGGGTTATTGTTTCTTTTTTTTCATCAAAATAAATAGAGAATGAGTTGTATGCATAATCTTGGGAGCAAGAAATGCTTTTCATGTTAGAGAACTATTAGAATTAGCTGCTGTCAATATTAGGACCACCCACAAGCCCTACTTAAAAGTAATTTTAAAAAAGTACTTTAAAAAATTTTTAATTTAAAGATCATTCAACATTTTTTACAAGAAAAGAGATGACTGCTCAAAGCAGTTCAGTAAAAGAAGGAGAAAGTACCAGTTAATAAATGGCTCATCTTTTCTTTTCTGCTCACACAACACAGGGCCATTGTGATTATGGGAATATTTTTATGTGGATCAAAACTGGTTGATATGATGTATTCAGACATAAAACATTTTTTACATTTCTTTGGTCACATTAAGCTTCAATTACTGTTTTTTGTTTCTTTTCTTGTTGAAACCTCACATTGTTGACAGACAGACATACCATTTTGTAAGAAGGTTAACGAGAATAAGTATAATTACTATGTGAAAATTTTAGCCATACTGTTGATTGTTTCTTGTTAGTTACACATTGTAAACATTCCAAATTTACTTCAGCTAATGAATAATTGGGGTACATGTGTCAGCATATGGAATATCCTAAAACGTATCTCTGGCTCAAGAAGTAAGTTTAGTCCTTATGTTTTGAATCGTATAAAATGAGGGATGAACCAGAAATTTTTCCAATACTATTTGATTTTTTCAAAAAATTGTTCGACCAATCACCGATAGATATCTTTTAAATCTTGGGTATTAAACGAGTGATTTAAAGTAAACACTTGAGAAACATTTGGTGTAATGACTTCTATAAACATTTATGTTTGTTAGAGAGATAAAAAGTACTCAGAACTAATCAATACTATTTGCTGGGCTTAGATCAGCAATTTTGTTAGTTACAATGGCACAAAGGGAAAACGTGCACTCATGATTTAGTCTTGACTTATTCAGATTACTTTTACTTTACAAGCTGTTTAATGCATAGTTTTGTAATTTAAAGTTATCCCTCGGATAACTCTGTCATTTGATGCTACATGAAAGCTTAATTACATCTCTAATGATAAAACCATCGTTAACATTTTCCCAGGGTTAAATGCATTCTGCTAGGTCTCTTGAATCAAGCTATGCAGTTGTATCATGCCATTCGTTAATTGATCAACTTTTATGTTTGAAACCATAAATAAAATGACCAACTTTCATATGCTGTACATCAGACCAAACTTTGTACAAGGCTATACTATACATAAATTGACCAATATTTTGTATCATTATATACATTAATGTACCAACAATTGTATTATGATATACATAAACTGACCAATTTGTATCAATATCTACATATTTATAGACCAACAATTGTATCGCATTTCTTCTTCCACTCATTTTCATTTTACAGGCTGTCATTAACATGTGTGCTATTTATTTATTTTTTTATAACAGCTGAAAAATGATAATTTTTTTTTAATTATCTTGTTTGTGTTGTCATACAAACAATTTTTTAATTTTTCAAGAAATTTTCAAATTTCAGGTCTTTAAAAATTTGCAGACTATTTGTTCCTTATTTTTTAATTACCGGGTACTGTTTTATCTTTTCTTCATTTATAGCCCAAGAAAAACAATTTATTGTATGCCCTAGAGCAGTTCTTCTCAAAGTGGTGGTCCTCGGACCGGTGCCGGTCCGTGGGTCATCCGCCGCCGGTCCGCAGAAGTTATCAAAAAAGGACAGAAAAAATCGTCAGTACTGGGAAAATAGGGTACCGGTCCCTGGTGCAAGGGAAAAAATTCCTGAGAAACACTGCCCTAGAGTATGAAAAAAACTGCATTCCATTTAAAATGTTACAATTTTTTTTCAATGAAATATTTTTATTAACAATCTAAGCCTATTTCAAACAGGGTAATGAAGAAAAAGTTAGAGTTAGAGATAGGATATGTGAAAATGAAATAGATTAGATTATTCAATTATATGGGCAAGGTTAGTTCTATAAACTTGTGGTGATTTGGTTCAGATTATTTGAGGCTTGGGTTTGGTGAATATGTGTTAGCATTGAATAGTTGAGCTAATAATGATTAAGTTGGTTGCCGGACAAATAGAACTGAAAAGCATTTTTTAACAATATTACATTAATTTATATTACATGTAGTTAAATCCAACTTATATAGGCATTACATTAGCTGTTACACAATATGCTGTATATGAGTTGAAATAAATATATGTATATTATATACATAAAATTGTAAATCTGTAAGTTCATATGCACACATGTGGGACATACAAAGCAAAAGATGAATAAGCTCATATCATATGTTTACTATGTAATGTTACCACTAGTCATCTTCCATAAAAATACAATTTAATACCATTCAATACCTATAACTAGATATATTTCCCTGTGTTTTTTTATTATTATTATTTTATTTTTTTTACAATTGAATTTAACAAAAGTTAAATACATTTGCTTAAGGTAAATTTGCGCTATACAAAGTTAACTATAAATTTTGTTAAGGCAACAAACACTTCATAGCTTTTTATTTTTAAGGTGTCATTGCTTGGTGAAATATTTTTTTTATTTTTTTATTATTTTAGTTTCCTGTATGTACTGTAATGGGGAAATTACACTTAGCTATATAATGTGGAAAGTTCAGCCTGGCTATTAACTATTAAATGTGGAAAGATTAATGTAGCTATTTCTTATCAATTATTGCTGTGTTTTACCTAACTTCTCAACAATTGTCTAGAAAGGGGGAGGTAAGCAAAGGGCACGTCATCCCTTATTTTCAGCCACCTGGAAAGTTTTTAGTCGACCCGCCCCAGGCTACAGTAACTCTGGCTACTCAACTGCTTCTTTAGTTACTGGGTCATTCCTTTGACTGAGTGACTTGTGGTGGCTGCTGGGATAAAAAAAAATTCCTGTACAAGTTTGTGATTTACAAACCCATTGTGGTTTTGTTACTAAGTTTCTGTGATTTTGTTTTTCTTTTATATTTTTGTGTGTTCATGCTGGTCTTAAGTTCCATCACTTTGTTTAGGTATTTCAACTTGTTTTTCTGTTGTTACATTGACCATGTTATATTTTTTTTTAAAGTTTTAAACAAATCTCATGTCTCTGGAAGAAAAGGTTGATCCAATTTTTTTTAATGAGGTCATCCTCGTTGACTTGATTTTATCATCAGTGTTCCATGTTCTTGATTTTTTTAATAATAAATCTTAGCATCAAAACCAATCAATGATGAAAGCTACTGTGTTATTCCTTGTATGACATGACGGTTTGTAAGGAGATACTGGTGTAAACAGTTATATTTGGAGATCTTCTTTATGTCATAATAAAAAATTGGCCTTTTTCCATGAGTTTCTCCAACATACGTATTTTGCCTCCACCCCCTCCTGCATATAAATTTGTATATGATCCAGTTCTATCAAGATATATACAGTAAACGATTAGGCAACACCATTCACAGATTAAATTATGTACTGTGAACCACAAGCATTTATTTTATTAGGATATAGTTATACAATATCTTGTTATAATATTATCAATAGTACATATTGCTACTTTGAGGTGATTAGTAAAATACTACAGCACCATTAATTTAATGCTAAATATCAGTAGAGCACATCTGACTGGACCAATAATATACTAATTGACTGAGGAACACAGCTGGCATAACAAGCCTCGGTAGGACCATTAATATACTAAATACTAACTGGGGCACACGGCTGGCATAACAAGCCTCGGGTGGACCAAACTTAGCTGCTTTAACTTTAAGAAGGGGAACATTAGC
Organism: Ampullaceana balthica; assembly: GCA_944989445.1. Classification (NCBI taxonomy): domain Eukaryota; kingdom Metazoa; phylum Mollusca; class Gastropoda; family Lymnaeidae; genus Ampullaceana; species Ampullaceana balthica. The sequence goes on along the minus strand of CALYLW010000136.1, from coordinate 136,340 downwards.
AGGTCCAACTGGGGTCGGAGTTGGCAGTTGACCACTTCAAAGTGGGAATACAACCTTCCGTGAGACACGATTGATTGCGTTAGTTATTTTGCTGCAGCGCGTTATCGTCATGTTCCTGATTAAAAAGATAACACAGTGGCACAGAAATGTAACAATGAGGAAGTATGGTCAAGAATAGGCAGACGATGTGTCAACTCAAATATAGCATACTATGAAGGGTGATATTCAAGGCAAAAACCAACCGCTGGTCTACACATCTACACCAACAATGTTTCAATATTTCAGAAATATTGTAACCTCTTTAACGTTGAATCTTTTATCATACACTTGGTCTTTCATTGATAGTTCTTATATTTCTTTACATTACATAATGCATTAGAATTTTAGCGTGTCTGTTTACGTTGGGTCAGACAACATGGGTGTCCAATGAATTAAAAGGGTGTGAGGTTTGTAACAGAGATCACACCCAACATCTACAGCCCAAAGAAGGGACGTATAGCCTCTCTTGGCCTTTCTACTTTCTTAGAGAATCGCCAACCAACATCTACAGCCCAAAGAAGGGACGTATAGCCTCTCTTGGCCTTTCTACTTTCTTAGAGAATCGCCAACCAACATCTACAGCCCAAAGAAGGGACGTATAGCCTCTCTTGGCCTTTCTACTTTCTTAGAGAATCGCCAACCAACATCTACAGCCCAAAGAAGGGACGTATAGCCTCTCTTGGCCTTTCTACTTTCTTAGAGAATCGCCAACCAACATCTACAGCCCAAAGAAGGGACGTATAGCCTCTCTTGGCCTTTCTACTTTCTTAGAGAATCGCCAACCAACATCTACAGCCCAAAGAAGGGACGTATATATATAGCCTCTCTTGGCCTTTCTACTTTCTTAGAGAATCGCCAACCAACATCTACAGCCCAAAGAAGGAACGTATAGCCTCTCTTGGCCTTTCTACTTTCTTAGAGAATCGCCAACCAACATCTACAGCCCAAAGAAGGAACGTATAGCCTCTCTTGGCCTTTCTACTTTCTTAGAGAATCGCCAACGCACAAATTGCGATTTGAAACACTTTCAAGAATTTTGCCGAAATCAAAAACTGACACATATTGACTTTTAATATTTAAAAACAAAACCTCGCAGAGGCCTTACTGATGTCATTGGTCAAACAATTCTTAGTACGCAAACATTAGTTTAAGATGGCTAAAGGGAAGGGCCCACTTGCACTTCACTTACTTGTATTATCAAAACACTTTTCAAACGCTAATTTATTATTTTTTAAAATTACTACAGCACCATTAATTTAATGCTAAATATCAGTAGAGAACATCTGGCTGGACCAATGATATACTAATTAACTGAGGCACACTGCTGGCATAAGTATCAGTAGGACCAATAATAGAATGACTGAGGCACACAGCTGACATAAGTATCAGTAGGACCAATAATAGAATGACTGAGGCACACAGCTGACATAAGTATCAGTAGGACCAATAATAGAATGACTGAGGCACACAGCTGACATAAGTATCAGTAGGACCAATAATAGAATGACTGAGGCACACAGCTGACATAAGTATCAGTAGGACCAATAATAGAATGACTGAGGCACACAGCTGACATAAGTATCAGTAGGACCAATAATAGAATGACTGAGGCACACAGCTGACATAAGTATCAGTAGGACCAATAATAGAATGACTGAGGCACACAGCTGACATAAGTATCAGTAGGACCAATAATAGAATGTTCAACATTAGTTGCGAGGTTTGGGTTACGAGGCTAAGTCAATGTGAGCGTACCCTCCCACCCCAGCAGAAAGATGCTGGTACAAGTAATCGCGTGGCTATGATTCGATTTGCGTGGTGCAACTGTCAACTTTATGAAACAGTTGGAAGAACGTATTTAAAAGATGAAGAAATGTTCATTTTTATTAACTCCTATACAATTTCGAAACTACCCGCCCCGAAAGTAATAATAAATAATAAATTGATTATTTATATAGCGCTGTATCCCAGTAAGGAACTGGGCTCACAGCGCTTTACATGAAAGAAATAACATAACTATAAATATTAAATTAACTTTCATATCGTAACAAACACAAAAATTACAGTACATTATACATAAGCTACGTTAATCATTTACAAGAAATGTTGTTTCATCAATTTTGAAAATAAATGTTGAAAAGATGTGTCTTAAGTGCAGTCTTGAAGGACTTGGTTGTTTGAATACTACGCATGTGTAATGGTAGAGAATTCCATTGTTTGGCTGCACAAAAAAGAGAACGACCTTTCACCAAATATTTTGGTGCGTGTCGTAGGAACAGAGAGAACGCGTGTGTCTGCAGAAGATCGTAGCTGGCGAGTGGGTGAGTAGACCGACAAAAGTTCAGTAAGATACGATGGGCATGAGTCCGAAAAGAAGTTGTGACAGAGAAGTAAGCTACTTCTGTCATCTTACAGTCAATGGAATCATTGGGCAATAGTACTTTTTGTTTTTAAAAGTATTTTTCTCGAAAAACCCGAGTTTTCAAACCGATATTAATTTGTTGATCTTCAGATTATCATTATCATGAAGTATACTGAAAAACAGAATACGAGATTTAAAACGTTTTCTTTTTTAAAATTATTAATTAACCAATAGTCCACAGTAGATTCATTCAGCTGTGACGGTGACTCGATAATTTTAATTTGGAAGCGTTATTCACCGACATAAAAATTTAACATCACAGACCCACCGACCCAACCTAATTTTAAAATAAAACTTCAATGTAAAAAAAAATTAATAATAATAATTTTAAAAAATAACGAAATGAGAGTTTTATGGTTGATTTTAAACAGAAGCATATGTAGACAGTAATGGCAAACCAACAATTTATTTTTATTAAGTACACCGCTTTCCAGTCAAGAGGGAAATTGAAAGGCAGGGAAATTTAAACTTCATTATTCGGTACACAAATCTGTGCATATAGGTATTCTCCCTTGGATTACGTAACGACATTTATCAGTGACTTTCCAAATGTGTCACAAAAATAAAATAATTAAAAGGAAAGGGGGGGGGTAAAAATTATTATTGGCGTTCTTAGCTACAAGCCTCTAACAAAATCCTTAGCTATCAGCAGAAATCTGATTAGGCTATAACTGAACGCGATAGCTTACTAGTATACTAGTAATACTAGCAGTAGCCCTATACTATAGCAGTGATGGCGAACCTATGGCACACGTGTCACAGTCGGCACGCAGAGCTCCATCAGCCGGCACGCAGTTACAATATTACTTCCTTAATCAAAACTCTTTGCTGGCACTGTGTTTGCACTTGGCTATAAATAAGTGGGTTTTGATTGAATTTTGGGCACGCGGCCCCAAAAAGGTTCACCATCACTGCCCTTTAGCCTAAAGTCTAACTATGGTATTAGACTATAAGCATATTAGGCTACTCTCTCTTCCGTATTTTTCGCCTTATAAGACGCGCCGGAATATAAGACGCACCCAATTTTAAAGAAAGGAAAACCTAGGGAAAGGGAAAAAAGACTAAATACTGTCATTCGTCGTATAAGACGCAAACTAGTTTTAGGGAAGGAAAAGTCTTGTAGGGCGAAAAATACGGTGTAAGTATACTCTAAATTACTAAATTATTTCCCCTATAGCTTTATTTTTTTTTATAATGACCATTTAAGTAATAATTGAAGAATACTCAACAAACACTGAGCACAGTTCTTTGTTTCTTTTAATTAATTTTCAGTCTTCATTGTTGCACCATTACTCCCCAATACACATTTTTTCCTGGACCTCTGTCTCTCTCTCTTTCCCCCTAATATTTATATTTATTTGATTTAGGTCAAATGTTTACTCCATGTAAATTTACGGATAATTGGCAACTTAAAAATTACAGGGAGGTGAGGAGAGAGATTGTATTAACTAGATTGTAGGCAAGTGTCATCAGGGTTCCTTAATTTTGATACGAGCTCTTAACGAGTTGTGATGGGCTGGGAGTGGGAGGAAGACGGCGGGTAAAAATGAACACATTAATCATTAAGTTCTACATTCTACATAATTCATTGGCTGAACTTAAAGCAAACGCGATTTTAAAATAAAAGTTCTTTGATTTTCATTGAGCAAAAATGACAAATCAAAACAAAAATTACACATCGTGCTCCCCTGATGGCCAGCTTTACCTTCTTAATTATATTTAAATATTACCGGAGGCTTCAGGCTTAGGCATATGCGCACACAACAAACCACGTATTAATTTACCATGACCATAGTCCATACATTTACACAGAAGCTTGATGTCGCTCTAACTTTATAAACAAGTTATAAACTGCTACACAGTGGCGTAGCTAGAGGGGGGCGGTGGGGGTGGTCCGCCCCGGGCGGCACGCATTTATGGGCGGCATTTGTGGGCATTTGAAAAGTGCAACCTATTTCGACAACCATCCTTTTTCTTTTGAAGGGGAAAAACCAAGGTGAAACAAATATATTCGTAATTTCTAGTACTAGTTAGTAGATGTGTGGATGTTATAAGTAACGTAAAACCGTTCAAAAATTTTTAATCACTCAAAAAAAGGTATCGATTTGTTTGGAAAATTAAGCGGTATACGGTACGACCAGATGACGCTTTTATAAGAAAACTACACAAAAAAACACATCACCGCTGGGCTAATCATGTGCTATTAATTTCGCACGATGGTTTTTGCGTGGAATTTCGACATTCACAGAATGATGCGCGAACAAGTACCTACAATTCATGGTGGTTCAAATATTCTGTTTAACTTGCAAGTGGTAATTGATATAAAATATGGGCAATCTATATTACTGTTTGAGTTTTAAGAAAATTATTGTAAGGTACGTTATTAAAAATTAAATATGTTTTGTTTTTCATTGCATTAAAGTAGCACAAATAATTTGTGTTTTTCATTAAAATGATGTTATTCATTAAAAATGTTACGCCTTTTATGTTATTAAAGTAATGTTTAAATAATTTGAATTCGTCTATTTTATGGAAAATTATTAAGATTTATGGCAAGAACATGAAAATATTCAAATTTCTCATTTAATAAACACCACAATAGGCATACATAATTTTGAAAAAGACATACTTTAAAATTTCAAGCGTCTTGGAAAAATTGACATCTGAAGAAGTAACTCGTAAAATTATATAAGATGCTCAAATTTTACTCAATTCAATGCAATCTTTTTCTTTTCTGTGTTATCTCAATTTATGGGAACCCGTCATTTTTTAAATTAATGCAAACCCATTGCACTAAACAAAGAGATGTGCTAATACAAAACGCTGTTATATCAGTCAAACAATTTGTGAAGAGTTGGAGATATCAACTGAACGCTGAGTTAGAATGATAAAAAATATGAGTGGGGAAAATTAAGAAGACGTGGTTCTATCTTTAGAACGAGAAATATAACGGCAAATGTTTTTTATCCATGGATGGAATTATAATAATAATACTAATTTATATAGCGCTGTATCCCAGCAAGGAACCGGGCTCACAGCGCTTTACATTGAGATCATAACATACATATAATAATTAAATAACCATTCATACCCTAATAACAACATACAGGACAGAACATTAAAAATAAGCTACGTTAATCATTAAAAGAAATGTTTTTTTCATTAATTTTGTAAATACATTTTGAAAAGATGCGTCTTAAGTGCAGTCTGAGGACTTGGTAGTTGAAATACTACGGATGTCTAATGGTAGAGAATTCTATTGTTTGGCTGCACAAAAAGACAATGACTTTTCGCCAAAAGTTTAAGTTATAACAGAAAATAAAAGAACGCTTTGATAAGTCGCAAGTCCTTGCAAGAAAATAATCGTATATCATTCTCTGTAACCTACTAAATGAAGCATTTGAATATCAAGTAAATTGCTTTATTGACATTGATAAAGAACAGTTCAATATTGAAAGAAAAAGGGTCCAGCTTCTTATGGCTGTACCTACACTACAAGAAGAGGCATTATGTTAGAAAAACGGGGGGAAAGGCCCCTTTGATCTAATAAAACAGTAAGATCGGAAAATTCTGTACCCAACATTGTAATTTTTGCTATGATTTTGTTCAACAATTGCTTTCAGTGTCGCTAGTTGTGAAAGGAGCTTCTCCAAAGTGAAGTTGATAATAAAACAAACCCGTAAAAACAAAGTTTTTGACTATAAATCCCTTATATATGAGACATAACTAACAGTATTGATTATTTTCAAACATTTACAGACTGACACCGAGTGATGTCCCTTGTCTTTAATAAATGGGGGTGGGATGCGAGGGGGTGTCGGCACGACGGTCGGCGTCAACACGACGGTCGGCGTCAACTCAAACTCACGTGGAACTGGGCAGAAAAAAAACAATAACAAACAGTGAATTTTGAATTACATACCTCATATTAGGATAAACTAAAAATGCTCTAATTTAATTACGGTACGTTCGATCGATCTGAAATTTTGATACGATGCATTGTTAGGTTAGACGGGTCCGTGTGCCAAATTTCAGTTTGATCGGATCATGGGAAGTGGGTCATTTTTAAATCCCTTATATTAACTTCGCGGCCGTCTCTCTCTCTCTCTCTGTCTGTCTTGGGCTCGGCGGGCGGGCGGAAAAACAGAAGTCAAAAATGACCCACTTCCCATGATCCGATCAAACTGAAATTTGGCACACGGACCCGTCTAACCTAACAATGCATTGTATCAAAATTTCAGATCGATCGAACGTACCGTAATTAAATTAGAGCATTTTTAGTTTATCCTTATATGAGGTATGTAATTCAAAATTCACTGTTTGTTATTGTTTTTTTTCTGCCCAGTTCCACGTGAGTTTGAGTTGACGCCGACCGTCGTGTTGACGCCGACCGTCGTGCCGACACCCCCTCGCATCCCACCCCCATTTATTAAAGACAAGGGACATCACTCGGTGTCAGTCTGTAAATGTTTGAAAATAATCAATACTGTTAGTTATGTCTCATATATAAGGGATTTATAGTCAAAAACTTTGTTTTTACGGGTTTGTTTTATTGACTTCTGTTTTTCCGCCCGCCCGCCCGCCGAGCCCAAGACAGAGAGAGAGAGAGAGAGAGAGAGAGAGAGAGACGGCGGTGAAGTTAATATAAGGGATTTAATAAAAAGTATCTTCGTTCCACAATGAGCGATTTAAGACAACAAAATCTTGCAATATTGTCCATAGAACAAGATATTACAAATAATTTAAATTTTGATAGCATAATACACGTTTTTTCTATTATGAAAGTTATAAAAGTAAATGTATAAATATGATTACATACTAATGTGTATACAATTTCTTTGTTTGTAAAAAATATACGTTTATAAATGTAAAATAAAAGAATAGTAATTGATAATGTTGTTGTTTTTTTTTGGTGTGAATTTGCCTGCAACCTCAGTAACTTTCTTTTGGCCTTTAAAAAATGAATAGTGAATTATTTATAAATATGTATTTATAGGTAAATCATCTTATGCAGCCTCTTTAATTACTGCTTACATAAATTTCGCATGCTATGGTAAACATTTCCCCCACCTTTACTTCGTTTCAATTACAATTATTTATTCATGTTTATTAATTTATAAAAAAAAACATCATATAATCGATTAATTTGCCGCCCACAAATGGCTTCACTCGATTTTGGCTGATTTTTCACCCCCTCCACCCTCGTCACAAAAACTTACACCCCTTGTTCAATATGACGCCATAAAGTTTTGACTACCCCCACCATAAAAGCTGTATTTTCTATTTGAAAATAAGCATGTTTCAAATCACATTTTTGTCATTTAAGTATGTTTTAGTGCAAGGCTGCACTCTAATATCGTGAGGCGCGTTTTACGTAAACGTCATTAAATAAAGTTTCAGTAATCAATACTTAAATGGAAATTTTATTTAAAGTTGTGCGTTTTGATGTGACGTCACATTTCTCAAATACACCCCCTCGTCACATATCGTAACAAGTGTATGACTCTCCTCCCCGCCCCAGGTGCGTGACGTCATTTATGGACGGTCCCTAAAAAGGGCGGCACATTGGAGACCGCCCCGGGCGGCAAAAGTTCTAGCTACGCCACTGCTGCTACATTCATATTTTAAAAACAAGAGCCCTGGATTAATGTCGATTTTCGCAATGTGGGTGTTAAATTTGTACTTAAAATTTATGATAAAAAATAATATATAATGAAATTAAAACACATTCTGGATTTCGAATATTAGATACACCGCTTATTGTTTACAGCATTCGTTCATTGGTTATTTTAGTTTCTTTGGGGCCTTAACAAGGGACACATTATTAAGAAAATAGATTTTTATAAAAACGTTAAATATTAAGTAACCAAATAAAATTGAACCAAAATCAACTAAATAAATCAATAAAATTTAAAATCTTCTGTTGAAGAAATATACTGGGTTTTTTTTAAAATTTATTTTTCAAAAAAAGTTGTTGCCTCCAGAGTCTAGATTTTATAATTCTGAATTATATTTCGTTTCCCTATTATATTCCGAGCAACCTCATTGTACTTTTTATTATAACACAAAGGAATTGACCGCGTTTTCTCGGAATAAGTCCACGACATAAATTATACCTTTAAAAAGTTTAAAAGAAGTCAATTTTTTAATAAAAATAAATAATATTATCTTAGATACGTAAAAGGGGAAAAATAAGAATAATAACCAGTTGTACTTCATTTTGTTTCGGTTAAAATTAAACGCCGGTTCATCCGCGCACTTAGTGACCGGAAGAGTTATAATAGCGAGTTGCGACTGCGCATCTACCATTTCTTTTTTCCCCGCTTCACGTTGAAAATGGCGACGCCAGCTAAAGTCAGTAAACCTGAAGGGAAAAATAACCACGATGCCGCAGACGAACAGGCCGGTAAGAATATAATATTTAGACATCTATTTCGCTAATTTATATAAGATGCAGTAATTATTTTGTGTACTGTAATTGATAGAGAAATAGCTAACTATGTGGGGGGAAAACAGGACACCGACGCCTGCTCAAGACAAGCCAGGCAGGCATGATGACCCAAAAAACGACCATGTGTTCAACATGAATCGTTAGTCTTTATATGCTCACTCAGCTGCTTCTGATCTCTTAATTTTGTTTCTTTAATATTTTGTAATCATTGTATATCAGTACTATTGATTTTAAAGTAATATTATTTTCCAATTAAGGCAGTAATCAAATAAATTGTGAAGTTTTGTGCCCAGCCGCCAATTCTCGATGATTGTTTTAAGAGTTACGCCCCCTGTAGTATCCGGCTTATTTTCTAGTGAACCTATTTTAAATAATGCAAATATTTATTTATAATTTCTTATTGGTTTATAGCATTTAACACAAATAGGTGTTAGTAGGTACTTCGACAACCTGCGCGCGCCGACCATTTTCGGGGCCCGGAAATCGGCTATTTTCAATCGCCCCGGTCAATTCCGGTACGTCACAGAGTCAATCGGTAATCTTGTTTCCATTGTCTATATAAGATGGAAACAATAGGTTTTCAAGTGCCATTTTTGTTAATTCGAGGACGGCTCCTATTCTGATCGCGCTTTCATAATCAGATTCTTAGCGCTTGGTGCAGAAAAACTTGACCTTGTCACTGGTAAGTAGTAAAAACATTTTTTTCTTAAAAACTATAATGAAGTTCGCGCATGTTATTAAATGTTTGCGATTATTATCCAATTAAATAGCTATATTTAAAAAATGAAGTCAATCCGATGGTGGCATTTTGTTTAAATCATTCCTCTAAAGAAGGTATCCTTTGTGTGTTTTTTTCCCGAGCTGGGAGGCATGACCCGGAAGTGATCTGCGTTGTTGTTTCTTAATGACTTAAAGGGGCTTACTATTAACGCTTTAAGAATGCTTTAGGAATCCAATTTAAATCGATTGTTTTTTAATGCAATCTATCGATTTTGGGTGGGATTTTAGGAACACAATAACTAATAAATGAAAATACACAAACAGCGCCATTTTAAAATTATAAATATAGATTTGCAGACACATTTCGTAAGCGGTATATCGGTTAATGTCATTATCATTATTAACTGTCATTGGTTACGTTTGTGTATTACAAAAATAAAATGAATACATTTAATTTTATTTTAATAATGTTATTATTATGGACAGTTTTAATATTCACCTTGACCCCCATTTTTTTTGTTGTAAAGTTTGTTTGTTCTATATTCTTACTCCACCAAAAGTATTTATTTACTTTTACTTATGCCTATGCCCATTCTTTCTCTAACTCTGAGTACTCTGACTAGCTGACTCTTATTAATATTATTATTCTTAAACTTACTAATACTAATTCTTTACTATTAAATATTATAACTAGTTAATAAATTAATATAAATTAGATATAGTAACAATGACCAATTAAAGAACAATTCAATTGTGGTAAATTACATAGCATTGATCATAGTTATAATTATAAATACGTTATTTCATTTTTCTCTTTCTTTTTTTCTTTTCAGAGATTATTCTACTTCTTGCTCTAGTCTACAGACCATCAATTTAAATAATTTATATTATATAATTAATTTCATTATTTATTCAAAGTTTAAACTTATCTTTATTGATTTATTTCATTATAATTGACTAGAGATTTGACTTAAACTATTTTTTATCACACATACTTTTTGTATTTATTGTCAATTTTTGCATATACTTGTACTAATTTTCTGCTTAGTAATATTATTTTTTTAGGTAACAGCCATGTCTCCACCACTTATTGAAGCACCTGGCACTTCTGTTGCTGCATCTGTTTCTACTACTTCTTCGGATGCCTCCCAACCCAGGCCCAGTGTAGTGAATTCCTCAGCGCATCCGAAAGAAAATACTGCTCAAGATTATATGTCATATGTTAACACTTTTACATCTGATGAAGGAACAACATTCACTAATGGCTTTGTTGATCATCACATTCACATCGTAACATCGTATGATGTGTTGTCTACATAAAAAAGTTATTTTCACCTAGCCATCATGATAATGTAAGTTTATAGATTAATATTTTCTTCAAATTTATTCTTATATACACTACAGTAAATTTATTAATAATTTTTATAAACAATCTGTAATTAAACTTTAAAAAAATAATTTGTAGATTTTAAACATTATTTACATTTATTTCAGGAATGTTTAAATATTTGCCTGAAAGAAGCAAAACTGAGGTATACATTTAATGCTGTGAACATGCACATGTAAGCAAATATTTTAGAAAAATAACGTTTCATATTGACAGCACATGATTTGTAAAGAAAATTTTTTAAAAAAGATGCCATAATAATATAAAAGTCATTAAAAAATTAGTTCTAATGTAGATGCATTTGCTTTTCTAGAAAATCAAATTTATCCTGAAAGGCAATTTTCTTCCTGGACTTGGAGCCTGCACATCGGAAATCTACTTAACCACTTTATTAATTCAAAAGACATGTTTGGACAACTCTACATTGGACTTGTCGCTACTTATGATGAAATAGCTATTTTCTGCATTTGGAGAAGTATCTATAAAATAAAAGGGACGATTTGTTATTTCGAAATTGGATTGCTTATTTTTCTACTTTGAGGAATAATTTATCTACATCTACACTGAGGACCACTGGTAAGTGCTTTCACAATTCTTGATTAGTTTTGTTTGTTCTATTAAAAAAATTTGGGTTAAAAAAATGTATATAGACGTTTTATAAATATATCCAATATCCATTGCAGGGTATCACAACTGGATCAAACATAAAAGGAGGACTTTCTGACCACTACTTCTACATGGGAGGATTACTATACCATTTGATAATTTATGAACATTGGTCAGTTTATAGATTTAAATTTAATTTGCATAAAGTTATGTAACGCTAGTTATTCAACCTTAAGCCTTAAAGATAAAAAAACATTTAAACATTTTTAGTGTAAATTTATTTCTATATAAATTTATTTTTCAGGACATCTTGAGCAGTGATCATTTTGCAAATACAAAACTGGACACTAAAGGACAACCTTCACACTGGACATTACAAAAGCTCTTTGGAAAACTTTTAAAATACTTCCACAATTCACTAGGCTATTTTGGACAACTCACTTATCTACAATACACACTTGTTATTTCTAAATCGGACTACACTCTTATCATTTGGATCAGTTAAAATATTTCTACATCAAACTTGACGCTTCCTTGGATTACTGTTTTTTTCTGCATTGGACTTGTATTTAAAAATAGGACTATTGTTATTTCTATATTGGATTACAATGAGGAATAATTCATCTACACTGACAACTGGTAAGTACTGTAACTGTTTTTGAATCATTTTGTTCTTCAATTAAAATATGATTTTAAAATAAAGCTAAATTTAAGATAGCAGCTTTAGAAATGATTCCATCGCAGGGCACCACTATTGGATCAAAGAAAAACTGGACGACATTCTGAAGACAACTTCTACATTGGAGGACTACTACTGGATACACCATTTGATCATTTATAAGCATCGGTTAGTTATTGATAGGTTCAAATTTAATTTACTTACATTTAGGTTGCCCTAATTATTTAAACATTAACATATTACATATCTTTTTTTTTAAATATAGCATATTTGTATACCTTGTATTGTAATTGTAATGTTATTTCTATATTAATTTTATCCTCAGGACATCTTGAGCACAAAAAATTTCGCAAATACAAATTTGGAGTGAGATACTTATGTGTGTGTGTCACTAGTGCCATGCAAACCTTCAGTAACTTCGGCAAAGCAATTTTAACAAATTATTACAATATTTTGAAGTATTTATAACATATGTATGACTGAAAGATCATTTAGTTTTATAATTATATATATATATATATAACTTTAATTAATTTAATAAATTTCTTAATTTTTATTATTGGCTTTCCTCGTCGATGAACCTTTTTTTCTTCTTTCTTTTCAGATCTCAATTGGTTCACTAACAAATAAACAGCAAGCAGTATCATTAAAATTATTAAATTATATCATTAAATAAATGAGGGAATAATCCCTGAAAGATATATGTTAGAAAGTTTGACTTTTATTGCTTTAAATTGATGCATGTCTCAATTTAAAAAAAAGAAATTACTTACCTTCTGCTAAAACAATGTCACCTTAATGCATGAGTCATTGCTATTTTGCTCTTGCAATTAGTTATTCTTAAAGCAAAATGAATCATGCAACTATGCTGAAAATTTGACGGGTTTATCTCAAACGGTTACAAAGTTATGACATTTTTAGTGACAAAAGTGTCGATTCGCGGTCACAGATTTCGGAACAATTATATAAGGAAAAACTCAGGCACTAAAAATGCCATAACTTTTTAACCAATTGATGTAGAAAAAAAATATTGGTAGTTCTGAATTGCAATTTGCAAGCTCTTTCTAATGGTATAGGTTTGATTGAGATCAGACAATTTTGAATTTTTTGTCAAAGTACCTAGTGTTAGCAGCTTTTTATAAAGTCTTTCTCATTTGTTTCTTAAATTTAATTTGCACATGATTGACCAAGTTTATTTCTATTATTACTATTAAATTAAAAAGTCCAACTTAGACCACAACCACATAATTTTAATTAAATATACCAGAAGTAGAAGTGTTAAGAGTAGTAGAGTAGGCAAGGCCTTACTGTAAGGCCTTGCCTACTCTGACCCTATGAATATTATGTAAAATATAGTATTTTAAAACATTTAGTCTATCTTTGTTTTTATCAATAACCAAACCTTTGAGTGTCAGATTATTTCCACTTGCTACATTTTTAATGACCATTAAATTTCCATTTGTTAAAATTTAAAATAATTTAAAACATTTTTTTCAGATAAGGAGCAGCAAGAAGCTATTGAACAAATAGATGAAGTTCAAAATGAAATAGATAAACTGAATGAGAATGCAAGTGAAGAGATCCTTAAAGTGGAACAGAAATATAACACACTAAGGCAGCCTTACTTTAAGAAGAGATCAGACCTTATAGCAAAAATTCCAAACTTTTGGGTCACTGCTGTATCCTTTTTGTTGAAATGCATTAAAATTTGCTACATGAGGTTACTGTTGGTACCTGGACAAAATTTTCAAAATGAAGCTATAGCTTTAAGATCTAGTTGGTTAGAAAGGGCTTGAAAGATGCAATTTATTGATACCATAAATTTATGGTTTTAGGTTATTTCTAAAGAAAGTTATGATTATTTAAGTGAATTATTTTGGGATAACTTCGGATAACTCTGCTAATTGAAACATAAGAAAATATAAAAGTGACTAAAGTGAAAACTTAGAGACTTAGACAGCTGTTTCAAATAGCAGTTAATTAAAGTTATTTCAGAGATGACTAAAGATAACCATAACAAACCATATATTTCCGCAATCGTCATATCATTGCCCAAACAAGCGTCCTAAAATTAATTCTGATGTACGCAAGATTGGCTCATTAATATTCAAAATGGCAGTCAAATTTGCATATGTCTTATTTTAAAATGAGCACAACTTAAAAATATTTATCCAAACTATTAAGTCAAGCATATCAAACTGTTCGTGTTGAAAAGGAGAACAATTATTGACAATAATACTTATTTAAAGCTAGTTGATGTAGTCAAGCGTCCCTAAAACCTTACATTTTTTTTATATCTCAGAAAACAAAGTCGGATTTTCAAATGCAAATGAAATATCTATTTATATTGCTTGTTAGTCTTTTATACCGTAAGTAACTTAAAATAGTGTTATTAGTACTGTTTAGCCCTTAGATTAGATCAAATTTTAAAATAATTGGCAGAGGTTTCTTAGAAGGAAGGTTCGGCCATCTTGAAAATTGGGAAAAAACCATGTGGTGATTGTTTAGAAAAAAACATTTTGGGCGAGGTTGGGGGGATGGGACTTTGTCAATTCTAAAAGATATTTGGATGCTGAAAACAGTGGTTATCTTTAAAATCGCGAATCGTTTCAAATGTAAGAGATATTTGTATAATTTTATATAGTTACTATACTGTAACTCAACTAATTACATTTTACTAATGAAATTCTGCAAAAACAAATTGAAGAGCATAGTTAGTAATGTTCAGCATCCAATTATCTTTAAAATGATATATCCCACATCCAATTTAATCAAGAAATTACACAGAAAAATGCAATTATTCTGACACACATACACATTGTTTACATTTTAAAGTGGACAAAAAGTTGAACAAGGGGCATATAACTCCGCAAAGATTTTTCACTAAGTGAAAAATGAAATATCCAAGTACCTAGTTACTGTTTGAGATCTAGGTCATAAGTACAAGATAGTGTTTAAGATAATTTAAGGTTAGTTGTATTCTGTCTTAACAAAGACAGGTTACTAAACATATATTAATTTTTTTGTTTTGATTTCTAGTGATCTAAGAATCAGTTTTTGAATCCAGGTTTAAAGTTCATGATGTTAACTTAATTTATAAGGAATAGCAAGTTACAGATTATTATTTTACAAAACGCACCCATAGATAATTTAAACTTACTCAATAATATTTTGTCTACCTAACCTGATTGCAGTATCACTGTATCACCCCACTTTATTCATTGTTCCTATTGTGAATAGCTTGATAGTTGTTCTCAAGTATCTTCCTTTTAATAATCATTTGGAAATCAGAAGCTATTTCCATACCCGTTGCATGGAATATTGATTTAAAATTTGTAAGATGTGATTTTTGCATCAGGATGTAATGAAAAATAGCTCCTGAAATAGATTTTTTGTTAATTTAGAATTAAAGCTTGCATAGAGTTAAATTAAGAAAAAGTTTACCTTAACTACTTAAAAGTTTGTCAATCATCCACAAGTTTCAGCCTTACTCAATGAAGATGATGAGGAGGCACTTCAGTATCTTACTAAGGTTGAGGTTCAAGAGTTTGAGGACATTAAATCAGGCTACAGAATTAACTTTGTAAGTATATTTTTGGGTTAATAAGAAATTTATAAATTTGATTAGATCAATAAATAATGTTTGAATTAAATTGATCCTTGACCAATTTTGATTAATTAGCTATTATTTTACTTATCAGTAGCTAACTGCTCTAATAAATTTTTTTCCCCTTTTAGTACTTCGACTCAAATCCCTACTTTTCCAATGAAATGTTGACGAAGGAATTTCATTTAAATGATACTGGTGACCCTTCATCACAGTCAACACCAATTAAATGGAAGGAAGGAAAGGTAAGATAATTCAATTTAATTTTCTATTTTATTTATATATACAATTATGCTGATGAAAACTCTATTTTAAAAAAATGTTTATTTTTTTAGGATTTGACAAAAAAAGGAAATGCTACTAAAGGGAAAAAGAGAAGCCTTGAAGAACAAGAATCATTTTTTAGTTGGTTCGGTGATCATGGAGATGCAGGTGCTGATGAGCTAGGGGAAGTTATAAAAGATGATATCTGGCCTAATCCATTACAATACTATTTGGTAAGTAGCTTTCCTTCATGGTTTTCTTTATGGTTTCACCTTTGTATGAACAGTTTTGTATTTTAAACCTACTTTTACTTTGAAAAGCAAGTAGACATGGCATAGGAGTTATCACAAAAGAAAGCAAGTATGATTTTAGAAAAATAAATTTATTTAGCAAATAATAGTATAGAAATAGAACATGTCTGAAATCCACAACATCCAATTGATAAATTAACCCATAAAATTGATTATATGTAAAGCAAATGACTATAATTTCGGTTAAGTATTGGAATGGAGGTTGCTATCTGTATAAAATTGATTATATGTAAAGCAAATGACTATAATTGCGGTTAAGTATTGGAATGGAGGTTGCTATCTGTCTGTGTTGATTTCTTATGACCCCCGCCAACACTTTATGGTGACATTTATTTGCTCCTATGTTAAATTACTTATGCATATTTTTATTTTTCAAGAGCTCCAGGGAAGAAACGGCTATGTCACATTTTTGTAGTTTTGAGATATTCAAGTTGTAAAAGTTCAAAATTATACAGATTTCTTATAAATTTATTGAATTGGTTTGAATTTTTAATAGGGCCAGAGACATAATTGTTACATAATACAGGGGATAACTAAAAAAAATTCAGCCGTTTCTTCCCTTGAGGTCTTCATTTGTTAAAAAATAATTCAATTGTTCGGATATTTTTTAAAATTCATAACATTTTCCTAACTTTGAATAAATTATTTCAAATTTTTTTTTCCACTTAGGCATCTGAGATAGATGAAGAGACAGGAGGTGATGGTGGTGAAGGTGTGCATTTTTAATTATTAATATATGTTGATTTCATTTTTTTAAATTTATGTAGCTAACTTTTTGCATAGTCTTTAGCAATTGTATTTTTTGCAATGCGTTGTCAATGGAAATATTATTTAAATTTTAGAACATATACTAGGGAGAAATAATTATATTTCAAAAGTTACAATAAGGGAGGGTAATTGTTTTTACAAATGACACTTAGTACTATTACAGCCTCAGATTTTATTAATTTTTTACCCTTTCATTATTTTCATCCACAAAGATGATCTGGACGATGAAGGCAATTATGAAGATGAAGAAGAACCTGATGAGGTAAATTCATTTAATTTTTTTGTGATCAGTGTTTGCTCATTTAAAATTGTAAAGGGAAAGTACAAAATTAAGAATGATAGCTTTTTCCTGTTACCTGGTCCAAATTACATCTAAATGTTTAGATCTAGTATTAGCTTTGAATTTCAAATAATGTATCTTTCAGGCCTGCCAACCCGCCCTATTTTTTCGGGATTATACGGATTTTTTACCCATGCTTACGAAATCCCGATAAGACCGTTAATCTCCCGATTTTCTGGAAAAAATAATAATTTCACCATGAAAAATCCGAATGCGAAAAAATTATAAAAAGAAAAAGCTAATACTAATAATGGCGGTGATGTATTTCGAAAATGAAAATGCCACTTCCTAGGTTTTTTCCTGTACTTACGTTATCCAAGCGAACCGCGATATCTAGCTATTTCTTCGTTGGTCATCCGATCGTACATTATTCCTTTTACCAGCCTAATAATAAAAAAAAAGAAAAAAATTCAGCTGTTCTGTGTCTTAAAAAAATAATTGGATACATTTGTAAGGAACGCTGATAAAAACGGTTTTCCAGTGACTGAGCTTCAGAGTGTTTGTACTAGTACTAAGACTAGTCTAACTAAACAAATAAAGAAAAGACGTCATTGGGACATTCGTTTTCGAAACAGTATCAGTATTTGGAAAAACACTCGCCTGTGGCCGTGGCGAAACATTTGCAATCTGTGCCAGACCTAATTTTCTTTTGAATGTGGTGGGTTCAATAACAATAGTTTAATGCAAAAATTACAACTGCTGATTAGTAAAGTAAAAGTAGTGAATCTACATCTGTTAACAATTACTTTGTTATTATTATTGTTGAAGGAATAGGAAATTCAGATATGAGATGGAAAGTTTTATTTACCATCCTACTTTTTGGAAGAAATAAAGATTTTTCTAATACATATCTTTTTAATGCCAGATTCAAAGAAATGTTTCCAGAAAAATTACAAAGAAACAAGAGCAATCATTAATTCGGTTAATTCAGATGAATGATACTCTTTCTAAATTTTCTAACTAAAAACTAATATTTATCTAAAAGCAAAGCTAACTTCCATTGACGAAAGAACTGTACAAGTTCAAAAAGGCCACTAGGGAAATGCTGGAAAGCTGAACTCTATGCAGCCTCTGTTCATATGTGAAAAACATGGTTATTCTCTTGTGTATCTGAATGCAATGTAAACATTTCCAGTATTCTGTGGTGTTCTGTAGACACTTAAATTAAAAGATAATGAATTTAACTTATTACTTTATATTTATTTAGTATGTAGTTCTTAAACCAGCGCCGTGGGGTGCTGCAACGCCACGCGTGGACCCCTCCACAGATTTTTTTTCTTTGCAGGTTGGCAGGCCTGTATCTTTTAAGCAACTTAGAATTGTGTAAACAGATAATAAAAACTCAGCCCTTCGAAAAAACTGCACTAAATCTTTATTTTTTACATTTTTTTTACATTTTAGGAAGGGGAAGAAGAAGGCGAAGGAGAAGAAGAGGATGAAGAGGAGGAGGGTTAAAGAAAGGACCATTTAAGTTTTTTTAATACTTTTTTTTTCATGTTTTGTTAAAATATCAGTACATTGTCATTATCATCGCCTCCAAGTTTCATGTATACAAAATCAGAGAGAAAGTGAAAGTAATTAAATAATCACAATCCATTATAAGGGTTACATTTCAGAGTTGTCCAAGTTCTTTTGTCTGTATAAGTGATCAAAATTTTGAATTCAGAATTTCTATTACTGAAAGCCTTGTCTAATATAATTGAGCTGCCCATTTTTTAAAATGTGACTGTTGGCTGATGTCACTGTTCCTTTTGTAAATAAACCTTGTTGCCCATGCTGCCCAATTTTTAGACCAGCTTAATGCTGTTGTGTTGAAAGCTGGCCAGGCCATTCTTGATCTGATAATGCTGTTAATATTTCACATTTGGGGTGCAAGAAACTAAAAATAAACTGCTGTAGTTCTTGTAACTATTTTCATTTTAAGGTTGTTGCTATTATTAAAATTGAAAAGATTTATAACATGTAAATTGCTAAAATTTAAAAGTAGAAGAAAATCAAATTTGTACATTTATCTAGTGTCATAGTTCATTCCTAGAGGTGTATGTTAAGAGTCAAATAGATGCTTAGTTTTTGTGTGAAAAGACGCTAGAGGTAAAGCAGCATTTATCTGAACTACTGGCTTTTGTTTTCTGCTATTGACTCAATTTTTAAGACAAGGCTTTCAATTGAGGTTAAAATATTTCTTGTCCTTTTATTTCATTGTTAACTTTTACTTGTTTTATTCCTTTTTCCAACAAAATGGTAGTTTGTGTTTTTTCTTACACAGACTCCAAGGCCACAGTTAGTTATTTGTCGTAATTTTTATTGCAGCTAGTGATGAAGTCAAAAATATCATTTAATGGCATTTTAATATAATGTAATGTAAGCAAGATCAGTTTGTCAGGTGTTTTTTTTTAATTTTCCATCTGGTCTTTGAGGTACTTGTAAAATCATTTGCCTATCAAAACTAAACAATAAATGTTAAAAATTGTCCAAATTCACTTTGAGCTATTGTTTGTTGTTTTTTCCCAATTGCTAAATTTGTTAAGGTATATAATTATACATATAAAGTATGGTTAATTAAATCTTGTTTGCTCAAGATAGTCTCCTCTGAATTTTAAAACATTCACTAATACATGTATATTAGAAACTGACACATCATTAATGACTGTCCTTGATTACTTGACTTTTACATCCAGACTACAAGAACATTTGACTAAAATTAACTGTGATAAAACAGATAAGGATTTATCTTATTTTCGAAAACTAAAATAAAATATTTATCAAACCACCTACTTTGGCAAAACTTTCCAGGCGCAAACACAAAAGCCATCGCTTGCTTGCTTAATGATTGCAAAATCTGGGAAAACCTCACACTATTGGTGAATAAAAATTAAACAGGCTATAACTTATAACACTATAGCTATAAGTGAAGTAATATGTACTGTGCTACGCGAGCCAGCATCTGATAAGAAAAACTCGTTCACCAATAACAAAAATATTGAATAATATTAATATAGTGCAAATACAAATGGATAAAATACTTCCAAGATGTTGAAGATTCATTGTGTGGCTATTTAAAAACGTCTGTTTTCAATTGAACTTGAGTAAACTTTGCCAGGAAGTGTAGCTTTACTTTTCACAATGGAAGAACAAATTTGACAAGATTTATTATTTGCAAACTAATTCCAAGGAAGAATCAATATTTCATGCATTGGATAATTATTTAAATTACCTCTAAGTAATATTTTATCAGTAGTCACAGATGGTGCTCCAGGGATAGTAGGGCGCTACAGGGGTGTTCTTGCATATTTAAAAAAGGAGGTGCTGAATGCATTCACAGTACACTATCATCCAGGTTCAACACCTTTTGGCCAAAATTTAATTGCACTCCTGCATAATTCATTAAAATGTTTAATTAAAGCTATCACCACAATCAGAATCTAATCATTGAATGGCCGATTATTTTAACAGCTTTGTATTGAAAATATATTTTGGAAAGTTGATTCAGTTTTGTTGATTATGCAACTAACATTTCTTCAACATACAGTTAAGGTTAAAACAATGAAAATTTTTAAGTCATTAAAAATTAAATTCGAATAAACAATGATTTTTAAAAAATAAACCACTAAAGCAATTTTTCATTGCCAGTGGGGTGGTGAATCATGGTGCATCAATGGGGCCCTTAAAGATTTGTAAAATGTCTCTCAGATACTACAGGTCTGGTCCTGGTCTACTCTAAACATTCATTACCCGTTTATAATTGAAGCTTTTCACAAGAAGAACATTATTCTAGATTCCTGAATTTTTTATTTTTTGGGGTGGTTGTTACCAGAGGCGTCACTAGGGTTGGTATCACCTAGTGCGGCAGCTCATGGTGTCACCCCCCCCCCTCACGACTTACCACATAGCCCTCCTCCGAGTCTGCCAGTGCCAAATAAGGGGAACATGCGTACATAATTTTACGTTTTGCTGTCACCCCTTGTAATGATGTCACCCGGTGCGGTCCGCACCCCTCTAGTGACGCCGCTGGTTGTCACTCAAATTTCTGAGTATGCCGCAGCAACGACAACGCACACGACAGCTATCTGGAAATGTGTTGTCATGGCAATCTTATCAACTGAACACTATTTTTTTCCTGTGATGCATAACTCAAGAACAGCCATTTTTTTAATATATTTTTATAAAACAGCACATTTTTAAAACAGCTGTGATGTCGTCAGAGGAATAACCCACTAACCTGTGTTTTAAAAAATACACTTAAGGGGCCGTCCATAAATGACGTCACGTGATATGCACCCCCTCCCCCCGTCGTCACAAAAAGTTAGACCTCCCAGTGCCTCCCACCAATATGACATCACAAAGCAAATTGTCACAAAAGTGTGACCCCCTCCCACCTAGATGCATGACATGTATGGATGCCCCCTAAAGAACAGAACGTCAAAACATCAAATATTGCTGCCACAGGCGACTGCTTAGAGATTACGGAAACATTGTCATTAGGGGCCGTCCATAAATGATGTCACGCGATTTTTGACAATTTTTCACCCCCCTTCCCCCCTCGTCATGCGTCGTCACAAAAACTTAAACCCACCCTCCAGTATGACGTCACAAAGCTTTGCCGCCCCACCCTATTTGAAAAAGAGCATGTTTCAAATCACAATTTTTTTATTTAAATAATGTGTTTAGTGTAAGGTTGCACTCTGGCTTTTCTATTTTTACTGGTGTGAGGAGATACTTAAATATGTTTAGTTAAAGTTTGGCCAAGGGTCCGTCCATAAATGACGTCATGCGCCAAAAAAAATAAGGGGGGTGGGGGTCACGCATTTGTGATGAGGGAGAGAGTTGTTTAAGAAACGCGAAGTCGCACAAAAAGCGTGCAACTTTAAATAAAAGTTCCACTTAAATATTTGATTGCTTGCAATTTTTAAATATCGTTGTAAATGGTTTCACGCGAGTTGTGATATTAGAGTGCAGACTTATACTTAATACTAAATGTTTAAATGTAAAAAAAGTGATGTGAAACATGTTTATTTTCAATTAGAAAATACGCCTTTTAGGGGGGGGGGAGGGTCAAAACATTGTGACGTCATATTGGAGGAGGGTCTAAGTTTTGTGGGGAAGGGGCGGGGGTGAAAAATCGGCCCAAAATTGCGTGACGTCATTTATGGACGCCCCCGAATCCCCTTTAATAAAACGTTTTAAAATGTTTTTGAGATCATAATTTTGATATGGCGTTGCAAAGAGGCAGGCATACTAAAGTCAGAAGTTTTTACTAATAAGTATAAAAGAGGTAAATGAGAATCATTAGCCGGAACTTGGTTACTCAATACACACGATCCTTATTGGGGCTCTGAGAAAATACGTGTTGGCTTGATTCTTTTTCGATACTAGAATAACAGCAGAAAGTGAAGACTGACCAGTAGCAGCACAGTAAAGTTTAAGCAACTTTGGGAAATGCACCTCCAAGCCCTCATGCACATGTTACACATTTAGCACGTGGGTGCAGACTGCACATTTATTAATTGAACTAAAGAAATTTCAGAAGCAGCAGCTCGTGTTTCGTCTTCATTATTTTCCATACAGTAAACAAAATTAAATTCAAAGGGTAAAAAAATACTACGGTGCTCCGTATGTTGGCATTGAAAAGGATGATAAATATAAAATAGCCACCGATAAATAACAAAGGCTTCAATCTCCGCCAACCAGAAGTTTTGAAGGCGGTAGAAAACGATTCAAGAATGTAAAGAACAGGATTAAACTAGAAGGTTAAAATGTTGGCCCGCGTTTCATTTTTGATTTTGTTAAGGGCTCGATCAGGTCGGGGATCTTGGGATTGTGGTAGGCTACACACGGCCTTGATTTGGGATTGCGCCAGGAAACTCACGACCTTTGACCTAGGATTGTTTGAGGATAATCACGACCTTGATGAACTAGGATTGTGGTAGGAAACTCACGACCTAGACTAGGGAGTTTTAATCGGACAATCACGGCCTTGACCTAGGATAGTAGTAGGAAATAAATCCCTGCTTTGGGATTGTGGTAAGAATTTCAAACCTATTAGAGCAGGGGCGTCCAAACTTTTTGCATTTCTTGGAGAATAGAACGATCGGAACCCGCATGAGGGATTCTCTAACCAGAGAAGCTAGGCTCGAGAACGGACTCCCGCAGGGGTCTGCCTCGAGATGTACGCTGTTCCTAGCACACGACATTCAAACGTCAATCGAGAGTCAGAGCGCGATGTTCGCAGATGACTTGGTCATCTGGACGTGCGGGAAGGACGTAGCGAACTTGCAGACCAGACTACAGTACGACCTCGATGAGATCGAAACATATGCCAAAAAGTGGAGATTAATAGTGAGCACACACACACACACACACACACACCTACACTCCATATTCACAAACGGAAGGAATGCGCTTAAACATGAACCAGTGCTTAACATCTGTGGGAAAAGACTGAATTGGGACAAAGAACCAACGTACTTGGGAGTTAAACTGGACCAAAAACCCCATTTACACAACCATGAACGTGAATTGCGCGCTAAAAACACTGCTCCATTGTCCCTGGTAAAGAAACTGGCATACACGAATTGGGACGCCGACGCAACAACGCTGAGAGTTCTATATCTCAGCAAAGTGAGAGGAGCCATTGACTACAGCCTCCCCTCCCCGTCCAGGCCTTTGCGAGCAGAATGGCGCTCGAAAACCTGGACAGAGTCCAAAACCAAGACTGGTTTGTGGGGCGTTACGTACCACACCCAACGCCGTGGTAGAAATCTTGGCAAACGCAGAACCACTCAAAGTACGACGAGAGAAAGCAATATTAACTACGATGGAAAAATACATTAGAATGGACCGTAATGAACTCTGCTTTGAGATGCAAGACAGATGGGTAAAGCGCACCAGACTGAAATGACCCTCCTTCGTAGATGCGGTCAACGAGCGTGAGGTTTCAGTCAACCTACCAAAAAGCAAGGAGAAAATGTCCATGGTCCAGGCGAGGGGACCTCACGAGTGCTTCTCACAGACCGATATACGTTTGTTACTGGCAAATGCCGCGGTGCAAAAAAATAGTACAGAAGGGCCTGAGCACGATGAAGTGCTGAGAACTATCGAAGCCTATGGAACATGCCCTAGTGAGCGTCTATGCAGACGGCTCGAGTTTCACTGATCGAAGAAGCGGGTATGGCGTTCTGAGTGAATACCCCGCGACGACCAGACGTAATTGAACTGTCTGGTCCGTGTGGAAAACTAGCCTCGAGTGGGGATGCCGAGCTAGAAGCTATCTACACGGGTGTGAAGGAAGCACGCCTATCGAGAAGGAAGAGTTTTCCAACAGTCTTCACCGAATCAAGATTCTCCCTGGGTTGGAGCTCAATGGGGACGAAAACCTTCAACGCTGTACTGGGAATCGTGAATAACATTAGAGCTCGAGGAGGCAAGGTCATCCTATTGTACATTACAGGGCACGCAAAAGTACCACAGCATGATAGGGCAAACCTGCTGGTGCAGCAAGGCGCTGCCCAGCCCCAAATCGATCGCCAAAAGACCCAGCTGGGGGTTAAATTGTGGCTAAACGCCTGTTTTATGGAGAGTTGGCTTGAAGGCTGGGAAAATAGTATCACGGCAAGGGCGCTTTACGGTGAAATGACGCGACCGCACAAGCAGGATCCCTGGTGGAAACTGCCTCGTAGCTGCCAGTCCACCATTACGCAAATGCGGACAGGACTTTGTCCAACAAGCAGCTACTTTCACAGGCTAGACCCATCAGGGATCCTGCTTGCGCGGTCGCTTTTGTGGCATAGCCGAGGAAACAGTGGCACAACTGCTAACCGATTGCTCTGCAGTGATTGGGGATGCGGACGGGTCAGGCAGCAACAGCACTGCGGAGGAATTCTTGCATGGCGATGCCCTTATGTTGAGGCTCGCCGCAGGTATTGTAAACCGTAAGAGTCATAAGTGACTCGGCCTTCCAAAGTCCAAAGAGAATGTCATATATTTTGCATGGCGGACCATATTTCTTTGATTTTAAGCAGGGGTGTCCAAAGTCCGGCCCACGGGCCAAAACCGGCCCACGATGCAATTTTATCTGAAATAATTAATTGACTGACGTATTATTTCTGTAAAGACATTAAAATTTACAAGAAAGTTTAATTTTTTAAATCTGTTTTGGTTACGTCAAATGATGGCAAATATCGATGACGTTTTATTTTTAACAATGTGAAAATGGATTTTTAAAAACCCGATGAAGTTATGTCCTGTTTAAACGTAACTTGTACGAAATTCGTTGATGGCCTACAGTAAAAATCGATGACGTCATTATAATAATTTTTTTTTCAACGCCACGGAAACGGAAACAAATATGGCGTAGGTAAACTTACAAAAATTAAATACTTCTTTTAGTCTTTTGTATCACAATTTTTAAACAACATTTTCGGGTTTTGTTATATTCAACACATTTTGTTTATTTTAATGTACGTAGTAGTACAAAATAAACATATTTATGGTAATTTCTTATTTCAGCGCAATTTATTTTTGTATAGCAAAAAAAAAGGCCGCTGGTAGACACCACGTAACGCGAGGTGTCCACCCACTACGGTGGATGACACGCATTATGCAGTCTGTTTATTTGGGTATACTACCGTATACCCAGTCCACCTTAATAGCTTAAAATTTATTTTTAAAAAGATTTATGATTTTAAAATTAATTTGGTGAAAGCAAAGAGAACGGTGCGCTCGATAAATCATATTTTTGGTTGCTATATTATATTTGTAGTTTTTTCTATTTTAATTTTAAAAATAGACAACTAAACCTAACCCAGACCATAAAACTGAAACTACAACCTTAAAAAAAAAGACTCAAACGAAACTCTTTTTCTATTTTAATTTAAAAAATAGACAACTAAACCTAACCCAGACCCTAAAACTGAAACTACAAACTTTAAAAAAAAAGACTCAAACGAAACTCCACCTGACACCTAGAGCTCAAGCATCTAATGTCCTAACCGTGAGACCACAGAAGATCATGTGATTTTTAAAAATCTTATAAAGTAGTAAAAGCAAAATGTGACGTCACGTTTACGCGACACCCAAGCTTTACAGTGGATGCCGCGCATTGCGCGTTGTCTACCCACTTTGAAAAAAAAAGTAACTTACTTTTACAGATTTTACTTATATAAATTTAAACACATTCAATTCATTATCTGCATTATCATTTGTCATTAAGTATTATAGTTATAGTATTAAGTCATTAAGTAATAAATTAAGTATTTAATATCAAATATTTTAATGTTAAAATGTATTTCATAGTAAGTTTATTAAAGTTTGGTTGATTAAAAAAATTTTTTGGTTTTAAATTAATCTACTCCAAAAATACATTGCGCTGGAATTGCTGGAATAAGAAATTACCCTTTATGATTATTTATCCAATTTAATTATTTCTATATTATCTATTACAGACGCGCCTTGCAGACAGAAAATTATAATAAATTATATTTAATTACACAATGTAATTAATTAGGCTAATTAATTACTATTACTATTACTAATTACTAATGAATCATGAATGACTAATTACTAATTATTCTAATGATTGAATGAATTAATGAATAAAATAAAAATATTTAGTTATTTATTAAGTAAGTATTAAATCTTGAAAATCGCTATACTATATAGCGGCTATAGTTATAGACTATAGAATTGTGATAGTGATAGTATTAGTATTGTCCTATTTTAACTCAACAGTCATACAAATTTTAAAAAAATAATTAAAAGACGGCAAAATAAAAATAAAACAAAAAAATAATAATGAAAATTAGGAAAAAAATAATTCAAAATCTACAATTATAATCCAATTTGGTCACGTTGTCAGTAAATGTTAAAATTTCATGTTTAGGCTAAATTAATTCTGAAAGTATAACAAATCTACTTATTTATATGTATATATTAATATTAATATATTTGTGTTATAATGATAGTGAAGTTGATATTATTTAGACATTTTAATTCATATTTTAGAATGGAGAAGGCAAGTAAAAAAAGGAAAGTTGATGACAAAGAGCGCCGCTTCAAAGAAAAAGGGAAAAAAAAGGAGGTTCTTTTCATTGAACAATAACAAGGTATGTGTTTGATTCGTTTGGAGTGTGTGGCTGTTTTCAAGGAATTCAATATCAAGAGACACTACCAGACCAAACATGTCAACTATGATAAGCTGACTTGAAACTGAATGAATTGAAAAGCTTAAGCAGCTGGAAGCTGGATTAAACTCATAGCAAAGCTTATTTTCAAGAATTGGTCAGGCAAATGAAAATTCCTCAAAGGCAAGTTCTGAGGTGGCAACACTGATAGCGAAAAACAGCAAATCATTTAATGATGGCGAGTTTGTAAAAGAATGCTTGATGAAAATTGTTGAAAATATCTGTCCTGAGAAAAGCAGGAGTTTGCCAATGTTTGCCTATCACCCAACACTGTGCCCCACAGAATTGAAGAGATCTCATCTGACATTAAGAGACAATTAGAGGCAAAAGCAGAAAAAATTGACTTTTTTTGACAGCCTGTGATGAAAGCACTGATGAATCTGACACTGCACAACCTCTACAGAAGTTAATGATTATATGTGTGTGAGTGAAGAATTACTTGACCTTCAGAGTCTTAAAGACCAAACAAGGAGAAAAGATTTATTTGCTTCTGTTTGATCTGCTGTCAATGACATTAAACTACCATTACCATGAAAAAAAAATATATATGGAATTTTTACTGATGGTGCTCCTACTGGTGAGCTTAGTGGACTAGTATTACTTGTCTGTAACAAAGTCAGCAAAGAGGGTGACAAAGCTTTTATACTTATCTGTATCATTCACCAACAAGTTCTTTGTGCCAGACATCTTAGATGTGATCATGTCTTTAAGCCAGTGATAAAAGCTTTAAATGCTATTTGCTCTAAAGCCCTGTTTCACCACCAGTTTCAGAAGTTTCTTCTTGACACCCAGGGAGAATACGGAGATGTAGTGTATCACAATGATGTAATATGGCTCAGTTGGGGGACATCACTTTAGCGCTTCTACGCACTTAAAAAAGAAAGTGGGCAATTCATGGAAGATAAAAGAAGAACCAATTCCAGAACTATCTGATCCTGCGTGGCAGATTTTGCATTTTTAGTTGATGTGACAAGATATCGAAACGTTCTTAACATAAATCTTCAAGGGCACAATCCAGTGGTAAGCCAATTATATTCAAGGCCTTTTGGGAATAAGCAGAAACTTTTTCAAATGCAGCCTAATACTAATATCACACATTTCCCCTCACTACAAAATCATGACAAGTTTTCCAGAAAGAAGCTTCAATGAGCAAATGCAGAGGTATGTTGCGGATATCACATCCCTGGCTTTAGAATTTCAAAGATGGGGACGCGGTGGTCGAGTGGCAGCACACTGGACTGTCGTACCGATGGTCACGGGTTCGAATCCGTGTGAAGGCATGGGCTTGTTCCCGGGGCCTAGGGCGTCCCTGAGTCACCCCGCTCTGAATGGGTACCTAACACTACATGTAGTTAGGCGGCTGGGTAATGCGTGGAACCCACAAAGCCGTGGCCTGTGAATGCTGCATCACTTGCCAACAGATCATCTGTCATGGTCTGTGGACGCAACTATCTTCTGCATAGAAGGAGCGTCTGTATAGATAAGACAAGATAAGATGCTTTCATGACTTTGCAAATGTTGAAAAAGAAATCATGTTTTTTCTACACCTTTCTCTGTTGACCCTGAAAATGCTACAGGCAATCTGCAGCTGGAACTCATTGAGTTGCAAAGTGATGCTTAATGTCGCAGCAGACAACAACAGCTTTCTCTGAAAATGATCAGCTTGTTTGGCTCAACATACTTGTGTGAGCAGACTTACTCAGATATGAATTTTAGCAAGAGGATGAGAATAAGTGAATCTCACCTGCTTGATATCATACGTATCAAAACCAGTGGCATTGAGCCTGACCTCACCTATCTACTCCAGTAAAGATCTCAGTTTCACCCTTCACATTAAAATTTTGCAACAAAAACTTCTCAACCTTTGTCAGTTTTGTATATTATTTTAATCCAGCCCCATAATATCTTTATTTCAAGGAATATGGCCAGCCATGCAAAAAGTTTGGATGCCCCTACTTCACCTATTGGACGATGTAACAATTTACTAAGTGACATTGAATGCTGCATTCAATTCATGGTTTGAAGAAATCTATTGCACTCTTTAATTACTATCTCAGCTATTTTCAGCTCTGAACACTTCCTTTAATTTCATGGACACCCAAGCTTACAAGGAAGATTATGGAAAAAAGCAACACAACTAGATATTCCCATCAATAATCAATGATTAAATGAAACAAGTTCACTGTGTAAAATTTCTTGGACTATATTTTGCATAATTTTTAAGATGATATGAATATATAATTTAATATAAAAGTAAAAGCATTGTTATGTCTGTAAAAGATATTATTGCATTGTAAACCTTATATATTTTATGATTACATTTTTTACCTCTACCTGTAATTTCATTACTTTTTTTCTCATTCTTGATGCTAGATCCCATGTAGTGCACTGGCTTGCTCAGTTACATTCTTCTAATCAGACTGGACCATGGCCTTCTGCCCCCATCTTTGTACCTCCAGCTGCTGTAGATCCTTTTTCACCTCATCCATCCATCATGTAAATCGTGGTAAGTTAGCATCTAGGTTTCTGTCTATACACTATCATTGCTGCCCTACAGACCAGCATTCTTTCAAGGCATTTTCTTTTCTATAATGAAACAGAAATATTTTTTTCAAATTAATATCTGTCATAGCAAGACAGGGACAAACAATTTTTTTAGTCTGTCATGAATTTTCATATTTTGCAAATGGGAAAAAAATTCATTATTTTTTTTAAAAACACTAAGAACCATGAAAAAGAAAAGATTGTTTATGTTGCAATACAAAAACCTTTAAATAATATAATTATAAATTGAAAAAAAGATTTTGGCCTCCCTCTGGCATCAAGTTAGTTCCTGAAACACATAAATTGTCTTAGAAATGGTATCTTGTCAGGATGTAAATACTTTTCAAATTAACTTCTGAAAAATCTAAGGAATAAATGTGTTTTTTCTGTTGCAAGTGATTTTGTAGTTTTATTTACTTATGTTATTTAACTATTATATAAACTAAAAAGTAACAAATTTTAAAAATAACTTAACATTTCTTATTAAATAGAATATTATTATTTGGTCACATTTTGTTAAGCATTTTGGCAATGCTTTAAAATATTTATAAAATTTCATAATAAATAGTGTTATCATTATAGCAACAGACTTTTCCAGCGATAAAACTACATGTAATTGCATTGCAAGTGAGGGCTGTTATATTAAAGTAAGCTAGAGGCAGCTATGAATAATAGTTTTTATAAATTATTTTTCCATGTATAGCATTTGTCACAATGCACAGGAAATTTTCAGGAAATATTTTATGCACACATATATTTAATAAGTATGCATTCCCTTTTTGATACCATCATTTCAGTGACTTGGATGCTAAACAAGATGCTAAACTTGGATGCTAGACCAGAGTCACCACCTGGAGCTGCCCATAGACCTGAGTCACCACCTGGAGCTGTCCATAGACCTGAGTCACCACCTGGAGCTACCCATAGACCCGAGTCACCACCTGGAGCTGCCCATAGACCTGAGTCACCACCTGGAGCTGCCCATAGACCTGAGTCACCACCTGGAGCTGCCCATAGACCTGAGTCACCACCTGGAGCTACCCATAGACCTGAGTCACCACCTGGAGCTACCCATAGACCTGAGTCACCACCTGGAGCTACCCATAGACCTGAGTCACCACCTGGAGCTACCCATAGACCTGAGTCACCACCTGGAACTTTAATCTTTGACATAAGAGAAGGTAAGAAGCAGTAGATTTACTTTTACCATTTTAACTAGTATTATTCAGCCCTGTAATGGAGTTTTGAGAAATTCATGATTTATTACATTATATTTAAAGAATATCTAGCTTTCATGTAACTATACAATTATTTTATTCTTACACTGTGTCATTCCTACAAATAGTTTTTTAAAGACATTTTCAAACATTTAAAGTAAGAGAGTATCTTTTGTTAGCTATTACAGACACCCCTTCTAGTCAGAAGATTATTGTGTTCTATACTTATCCATGGTTTATGTCTAGTCTTGCATTTTTATTAGAGTTTTAAATGTTGATAGAGTCTTGGTTTCCCTGGTTTCATCAGACAACCCATTCCAAGAAAAGTGTTTTTATCCCCATCCGTGGGTTGTATTATATTATTTTTGTGTTTTATTTTGCTCTTTGTTCTTCTATCCTCTAGTGCAGTGCTTCTCAAACTTTTTAGTATGGCGGACCGGCAGGAATTTTTTCCATTGCACCAGGGACCGATGCACTATTTTCCCTGCACTGACAATTTTTTATGTCCTTTTTTTGAGAACATCTGCGGACCGGCACCGGTCCGCGGACCACCACTTTGAGAAGCACTGCTCTAGTGTTTCAAGTTTTAATGATTCAACTAATGGTGTTACCTTTGTCAGTTTTGAATATTCTCCAGTAACGAATCTGGCATCTCTTTTATGTGTTTGTTATTGGTTGATGGTTCCCATACAGAAGATGTCTATTCTAGTACAGGTGTCACCAAAGTAAGGAAGCATTTTAGTTTCATATTCTTATTACATCTGTAAAATTTCCTCCTTATACAGCCCTAGGTGTTATTTGATTTTTTAATTACTGCATTGACTTGGGGATTCCATGAAAATTTTTCATTTATTATTTCTCCTAAGTATTTTGCATCTTCAGTTTGGAATACATGTAGTTGCTTTCCATGAATGAAATATTTTGAATTTATTTGTGTCTTTTTTTTTGTTACTCTGTACAGTTGACACTTTTCTGGATGGAAAGACATGCTTCAGTTAGTTTCCCATTTTATTAATTCAATTAGTCTTTTTGTAAGATTTTGCTATCTTGTTCTGATTGTGCAATCATCAACAAATAACATTGACTATTAAGCCTTTGTCTTCCTTTACTTCAGTCAGTTACGTTTGCATAATTAAAAAAAATATATAACTTTTTCTGATTGGAGAAAATAGCCCTTCTAATTGTAAAAGCAACACAGATTTTGTTATACATGTAATATGTTTTCAAATGAAGCAAAATGAAAACCAATGATTTCAGAGATACAACAAGTGTAAATATATATATAGTATTTATCAGTGATGTTGAGTTGAGATTCAGTAAGGGACAAAGCAAGCCCTAAGTGAGAACGTATTGTTACAGATTAATTTGTTATGGTAAAGTAGGAGATGCAAAATGATTTAACTCTAAGGACTTGGCTCAACTCTCAAATGTTCTTGGTTTTCTCGCCTTTTTCTCACCTGATATAGGTAGTCACTGTATTTATTATTTTTTAAATGAAGAACAGTAACAATAACAATAATGCCATGTTAGGGGTCACTGTGTTTACAATTAAAATATCTGTCCATTGTTAGTAAATAGAAGACTATTGTGTTAATGTATTTTGATCTATAGTTATTTGAAGCAGTGATTCTGATAAAAAAATTCTACATAAAATTATGTGGCTGTGTGCCCCCATAACATACATGGGGCGCGCTCACCACTGCTCCCCCCCCCCACGCACTCAGACAAAAGGGTGACAGGGACCAGGAGGGAGGACAATATTTCGGACTCGGAAACAAACAGATTCCGGCCTTTCCCTACCCCCAGCCCTGTAAGGTAGGGGTGTAGAACAATGGCACTTGTGTTAGAGACAGGAAGTGAAAATTTTATGGCCATTGGACGAGACTAAGGACGGGGGAAACCTTAGTTGCTAACAGGTGGACATAGGTTAAGGGATGAAAGACCGAAAATTTTATTGATAATATCTGCTTGGTGGATTTTAGATAGTTGGTCACAACTTATTATTTGATATTCAAATTGCACAGAGAAGCACCTGGAATAGATGAATGAGATGTATATCATTAAAATAACTTTCATTTTTATAATTTTACTTTAGCACCAACACTAAGTGAAACCACTGTTCAACCAAACTATGATTGACTCATACCCAGCAACTCTTCATATCAGTGAAAGACCCAGCACCAACCACTGGTAAGTTCAATTTTTACAAGGGTTCAATTTTTTAACATGTGGTTCTAATTTAAAATCTTTTTTTTTCCATGCTTGAAAGTGAAATGTCATGTACATTTGAATATTATTTATACCTAAAAATTGCAATGCCGAAATCCTTTAATCTGTTTTTTTTTCACTTCACTTTCAACTGTTTATTAGCATCTGATAACCCATTTTATCCAAAAACATCCCTGTATTTTGTTTTTATGTAGCTTATTTTGTTATTTTTTACACACAATTTTAAAGTCAACTTCCTTGTATGCTGTTTTATTACAAAACTTAAAAAATAAAATTTTCATATTTTTTCTTATATAGCTGAGCGAGTGATGAGCCCTGGGCAACCTAATATTGACAGCACACTTCATTGATGCCCTAACACCACCAACTATTGTCAACACCTATTGATACCTTAGCACCAATTCAAGCATGGAATAAGCCAGCAACAATAAAAGGATGGAATGAGCCAGCACCATCAACTCTAATCCAAGTCTAGAGATGTTCCAGTTCCTCACTTGATGACTCATGGGCCACTACTTCCAGACATTGGTCAAGAAAACGTGCACTGTCTCTATTTGTCTGGAAAGGGAACTTAACTTGTATTTATTATTATTAGACTTAACCCAAGTTGTCAGGTTATGTTTAAAATTGTTAAATTGATTTGTTAAAATGATATTTAATGTGATATTCTTGATGAAATTTTACCCTAGATAAAGCTTTACAAATATTATTCATTCCAAATGAGCTGAAGAGAAGAGCAGTTTGACAACATGCGATAAAGGAGACAAAGGGTCAATTTAATTTTATTTTTTAAATCTGAAAAAGAATTTTTGAGTATTTTAAAAAGCATAGTGAATTATTTAAGTTATATGTCATGATTAAGTTTCACCTTATTGTTTAATATTAGTGTAAGTAGTGTTTTTGATAGGAAAATTATATCATTATTTTCAAATATACAAATAATGTAAAATTTAAAAAAAGCACCCCTCTTAACCAAAAAAAACCAACAATGGGTTATTTTAAAACATAAAATTGAGAAATACCAAAATAATATATTTGTTATAGAGATCTGCAATTCAGAACCTGTAATTGTAATGAAAATTTTATGTTAAAGTAACTAATCCTAATATAAAAAGATAACAGAAAGAATTCAATAATAATATAATAACTAAGTCTGATGCTTTTTGCCATCTCTAAAATAAGGTCTTGAGACAGTTCTCATTTTAAAATTCAGTAAGCCATTCTTAAAGAACCTCTGAAATAAGGAGTTTATTTTTATTTCTATTACAGTTATATATCGACTCAGAATTAAAGATTTAAGTTATTCAAAAGTTATTTCCAGAAATTAATTTTAATTTTAGTAACTTAATCACTATGACTTGCACCAATGGTTAATATAATACTTTTCATCAATGCTATGGGCTTAAGGTTAATGTACAAAGTTATTTGAAATAAAATTCATTTTCATAGTTTATCCCCTTTTATTTGTTATATAAATATGACTATAAATTATAAATTTCAAAGTATTAGGCCAATATTTATTATTATATAAACAAAAAAAAATGTAAAAAATTCATTAAGATAAATCTGGAATTGGAAATTTCTGAAAAGGGTTGGAACAAATTGTAATCATCTAATTCACAGTGTTTTCAGTTTAAAAAAAATTAATTACACTAACATTAAAGTAAAAGTATTTTGAGTCATCCAGTTCATCCAAACAACAGTGAAGGCTTTGTTCCAATTTATGGTACACTTGACAGTTTATACAGTTTATACAGTTTAAGCTCACTTTAAAATAAATATAGTGAAAGATTTAATCATTTTTTATTAAACTTGTTATGGAATCCATTCTTATCTCTGTTTTTGTAAACTAAATACCGTATATAATCGATCTATAGTCCGTTCGTTCATAAACCGATCCCCCCCCCACTTTTGGAAGAGAAAAGTATTAAAAGTGTATAACCCGCTCGCAAGCCGACCCCCCAAAAGTAATAGGACAGCTTAAACAAAATGGTACACAATTTTTTTAAAACTACAAGCTAAATCGGTCATTATGATTGTTTACTTTGTACTGCCTATCTTTGTCTTTGTGCTCTTTGCTAGGCAAGAGTTACCGGTATTTAAAAAAAAATTCTTTGGTAAACAGTGACGAAAGCGCGTACATTAAAATTCGTTCTTGAAAACTAAATTTGTAAAATAATTTATTAAAATGTTCACAAAAATAAATAAAATGATTAAATAAGGTAAGTGCAGATGTTTAATACATGTAATATATTATAGCTTCTGGTAGAGCAGTCGAATCTTGTAGAATGTAGAAAAGGCTGAAAAGCACCTTGATGATCTACAATAATAACAAAACCGATGCCGATATTCAATATCCATGCAGAAATACGTTAATGACCCGTTCGTAAGCTGACCCCCCAACTTTTCCCCTTAGATTTTGTCCAAAAAGGTTGGTTTGCGAACGAGTATATACGGTAGTTTATTTTAAAGTAAGCTACAAAGTTATTTGACATTAAATTAAGAGACATGGTATTGAATTCATCGATTAATCATAAACCCACACTAAATCACACGTAAATTAAATTTAAAATTTGCTTGAATAAAGTTAAAAATTCCTAAAACTGATTACATGTATTATATTTGTAACTCACCTAATTCAGCTTTAAAATCCATGAAAAGGAGTAAATTTGACAAAAATGTCGATTGTGTTATTTTTGCTGTGCGTTTTTACCCAGTCTGCTGATGGATGTGGCAGGACATTTTCAGCAGGTGATGTGACTTATTATACCATTAATGGGGTGTACATTTATAGTAAATTGTATGGACTGTCATAATATTTATTTTTTGTGGCTGTAAAATATTATTTTTTTGTTAAAAAATAATTTTCTAAGTATTAAATAAAAGAATTTAATCATTTCTTTAATTTTACAGCTTAAAAAAATATATCAACATTAAAAGGAACATTTCTAGTTGCTACATCATTTACTTCTGAAAGCACACTTCTTAAGGCATATTTTCTCTCTCTGTTGGTGCTACGCCACCTTGAATTGAATGTAAATGTTTGGAAATCATATGATAATATTTTATGTTTAGTAAAGAAATTAATGTTAGACAGTTCCATGCATTTATCATTTTGTGTTTGGTAAAGTGTAGGTAATAAAGTAATTAAGTTATATTGGCATTTATGAACATTTTTGTTTGTTAAATTATCTTTGAATTTGTATGCATTGTATTATATATACATGTATTTATTTTTATAAATATGCAAGTGTTTTGTGTATTTGATTATTGTGTGTTATTTGTGTATTCCATTGAGGGTAAATGTTTATTGTTTATGTTATGATTGTGTTGTGTGCCAGTTTTGAAAGCATGTGTCAAGAATGGGTTGATGAATGATGTCATAAATAAATATCAGTATGTGGATGGCGGTGGATCTTTGCTAGGAGGATCTTTAACTGAAAATGATTTTTATTTTCCTTTTGTCTGTTGCATGGTTCACTTAACTTTGTGTTAAGTTGCAGTTACGGATATATTTTATAGGTGTGTTGTTATGAAGTTTGATCTCATGTCTCTTTCAGGTTCACTTGGACATGATCCACTTGAAGGCTGGGACTTTCTGTAATGCTTTGTTTATACATGATGCAGAGCAGGGATGTCCTGTATTGTGCAATTTTTAATTTGAATATCATAGTAATTTGTAATAACGGTTGATAAAACCAATTTTAATTTGTTTCTTATTTTTATAGTGACAGTGACATTGTGGTGTCGTCACGCTTCTGTTTCTTCAAGGGTTGTCTCCCTTTATGGGACGCGGTGGTCAAGTGGCAGCGCACTGGACTGTCGTACCGATGGTCACGGGTTCGAATCCGTGTGAAGGCAAGGGTTTGTTCCCGGGGCCTAGGGCGTCCCTGAGTCACCCCGATCTGAATGGGTACCTAACACTACACGTAGTTAGGCGGCCGGGTAATGCGTGGAACCCACAAAGCCGTGGCCTGTGAACGCTGCATCACTTGCCAACAGATCATCTGTCATGGTCTGTGGACGCAACTATCTTCTGCATAGAAGGAGCGTCTGTATAGATAAGATAAGAAGATAAGAAGTACCTCCCATTAATTATTATCTCCCCTTATCGTCTTTATAATTTTGATTTTCTATTCTCCGGTCTCTCTTTATCTTTATCGTGCTGGGCCCCTTTGGTCGCATGGAGCCTTGCCTTTTGGGTCGCAATCCTGGTCCTTTTTACCACGTTTTTATTAACTCGCTTTCGTTGGGCATTGTTTGTTTGTTGGTTTGTCCAAGATTTTTTCAAATCTGCCAACGTAAAATTGAACCACTTCTGATGGTCCTAGAGATCTGAAAATTTTACCACAGTTAGATCTTGGATGACAATGCATTGTATCAAAATTTCAAATCGATCAAATTATTGAACTTTTTAGTTTATCTATAGTCTATATATAAGCATCTGTAACAATCTGCATTTGTAGACATCCGTGAGTTCACCCCTGACCACATCACAATGTTTTTAAAACGTTGGGCGGCCGCTTGTGAGGTGTTTGGTAAAATAAATAGAGGTAAAAAAATATTTTTAAAAACCAGGTTGTTATAAGTGGACTAAAAAGAATAAAATAAATAGAAGTAAAAAAAAAGATTTTTAAAAGCCACGTTTTTAGAAGCGGACTAAAAAGAAGAAAATAGTTTAAAACTTATTAGTTCAAGTACTTCGATTTAATATGACTAAAAACGTGGGGTGGGTGTTTGGTATAAAAATTAACGATTTCTAATTTAGAAGGCAAAGGAGGGATCTATAAGTGAGAGAATGAGCGAACCGCATATGTTAAACCTCATATGCCCCCGCCATACGTTTTTAGTCATGTTTAAAGAAAGTACTTCAACTAATAAGTCTGGAATTATTTTCTTCTTTTTAGTTCGCTTCTAAAAACGTGGTTTTTAAAAATCTTTTTTTTTACTTCTATTTATTAAGAATGATGGGGACTCCTGATGTTTCTATAAGACGAATTAAACGTAGGTACCTTCTAAACCCTGAATTTTAACTTTTACTTATACTTTTAACACTGTAGGGAATGATAGGTTAAAAGTTTTTGAATATTGACATTTTTTATTTTGCTTTATATCTTTATGGAAGTTAGTCTCCCTTTTCACTGTCTCCCTTTAATGTTCAAATGGTATCATTTTATGTTTTGATGAAAGGTAAGAGCACATCATCTAATGATGCATGTTTTTGCTTTTATGGAAAGTTAAACATTAATAGTTTTAGAAATTTCGAACATGACACAATCTTCTAGCTACTTAAATAAGATTCCTCATTTTCTACCTTCACTTTTTCCCCATTGTGAATGTTTTCGAAGATTTCAATTCTAATAAAATTAAAAAAAAGGTCATACCCATTTTCAGCTAGGATGGAAAATATTAATAAAGGACATTGACTTCTGTGTATTCCCAAAACGAAAAAAAAGATTATTGCAGTAAATGATTTGAATAAACATAAATATTAGACAATATACAATTAGGGCATTCACTGCCTTTAGTGAAAATATAAAAAAATATATAAATTTATTTCAAACAGTATCATTTCCCCTTCATTTAATATAAAAAATTATTTAAACTTTTATAAAATGTTAAAAAAATTATATGTTACAGGATAAAAAATAGAAAGTGTAAATTCAGCTAAGTCCCATTATGCACTATCTCAGGGGTGGGTAAACTTTTTCTACGAAGGGCCGCATTGAAAACTTTATTGCTATAGGCGGGCCGCATATATATTTTGTCTACTTCAATTACAATGGACAAAGTCTAAATATAAATTAATGATAATAACCACGTACTTGTCGTTTTATTTCACCTTGACACTCTGCTACAGATGTACATTACATTTTAAAATACGAACTGAAACAGTTTCTAATTTGATAATAAGATTTTACTATTTATTATCATCTCAACAAAAGTTTATTGTTACCTGTTATAATAACTATGCAGAACTAGGAACATTATGTACATAAAAGCTGACCATAGAGAACAATTATAATTAATTAGAAGTATATAACTGGTCACAATTTTGGATAATGTTCTTGAACTGTGGAAACAGTTTACGGGTTGTGATTCGCATTCAAATTGCAGTCAGTCAACAAAAATCTGTTCTTAGTTTAGACTTGTTTATTTTCATGCCAGAAAAAGCTTGACAACAGATGTATGTGGACCCAAATAGTTACAAAAGTTGGACAGCAAAGTTTTTTTAAATGTGGAAATGCTGCTGCTGGCAAACATCCATAAAACTCCAGCAGAAGAGCTGACTTGAAATTCTCCTTCAGGTCATAATCTGCTTGTTGGTCAAGCAGCCCTAACTGTATATCCTCTGGGGTTGAATCAGCTTCTGAACTAAACGGCGGACTGAGGATATTGAAGAGTGGTTCCAGGTTCTTGAAGTCTTGGAATCTCCTTTCAAATTCCACAGTCAAGGCATCCAACTGAGCCTTGTAATTGTCAGCCTTTTCACAAGAAATGGTTTCCTGTTTCAGCAAAGGGAAATGGCAAAACCTGTTGTCGCCTGCTTGCCTGGAGAACAGGGAGAGCTTTAATTTCATTTGCAAACAAGCTATTGCCCTGAAGTTTGATATTCAGTTCATTCAACTTTTCCATAATGTCAATAAAAAACATGAAGTGTGACGTCCATTCTTCATTAACAATCTTTGTAACAAAGTCACAAACAAGACCCTTGATCTCCAGCAACATAACTATGCCTTCCGTGAGACCCCACATTCGCCTCAATATTTTGCCCAGACTCATGCTTGAATTCAACGCAGCTTTTCACAGGCTTCCTTGATGGATGATAGAGTGGAGAGATAAGTGTGTATGGTCAGGATGTTCTTCTTTAATTTTATTTTTATCAACTTCACAAGACCTACGTTTTTTCCAGCTCTTGGCAATTACCTTTTCTCTCTTCGTTCGTTAAATTGTGCCGAAATCTAAATGTTTTGTTTGGTGATGTCTTTTTAAGTTGTACTCCTTAAAGACTTTCACACACACTCACGTAACACCAAGCAGACTGCTTTGCTGCGAACGCGTGTGAAGCAATAATTAGCGATCCATTCGTAATTAAAAACTCAACATTTGTCCTCAATGTTTTTTGTTTTTGTTTTTGCATTCATGGTTAAATCAACGTCTATTCACTTTTAAATTACAATTTTTTACAAAACCGCAAATATGTAAATTGTAAACAAAATCCGCCTCCGGTTGAGCTGAAATGCTGTTTCGAATACGGATGTTAACAATTAATGACTAATGATCATAAAACAATTCTGGAGCCATACAACCGATTTAATATCCCTAAATTTGAAAAAAATACATGGAATAATTTTTTAAAAATATAAAGAAAATTGTAAACAAAGAAAATTAACAATCGTCTGGCGGGCCGCATGTGGCCAGCGGGCCGTAGTTTGCCCACCCCTGCACTATCTGATAATTTAACATTACAAATAAGTATTATCAATCATTATTTAATCTACAATTATAATAGTTGCATCAAATTTGATTCCATTACATTAAAATATATTACTGTTAAAAATCGTATATTAAACTTACAATTCATTTTTAAAATAAAAATTTATGGTCAAAGAGAAATAACCGTGTAATTAGATGATAATTTTTAAGACGGCAACAGTTAGGCAGCCTGATCTCATTAAAATTATAAGTAAGTGTTATTTCCCTTTGACCGTGAAACTTACTGTCGCAATAAAAAATATTTTCATGGTTTGTTCCCTTAGACCGTAAATGAAGGATCAGTTATTTTTTTATATCATTTCCTGACAAGGTCTCATTAAAAATACGTATTATTAATCATTATTTGAACTACAATTTTAATGGTTACGTTAAAATTAATTCCAATATATTACAATTTCACTAGTACAGTGTAATTGTTTTTTTTAAATTTACGGTCAAAGAGAAACATCCGTGTAATTAGTTGTTAGTTTTTAAGACTGCAACAGTTAATTCACTTGATCATGCTTCATAATTTGAGCCGTGTAGTACAAAGAATTGTCATTTTCTTTACTGTTACTTTCTATATATTAGATAGACACGTAAACATATGTCATTACAACTGCCACACGATGCATTAGATTTAATTGTTTACACGTTTAAATATAATTTCGAATTTGTTTTAATTATTTTCTGTTCCGTAACTCGACATTTAATAAAAACCTATTTATGTAATAATTGTGTCAGTATTTTTTTCAAGGCTTCATTTTTAGCGGTGCGCGTTCTAAAATCTTTTATCGCCTGATTACAGTGCACACATTTTCGTGTACGCATCTTAAATTTAGCTGTGTCCTATTAATAGAACGATTATATTTTGTTTGTCTTTTACATAACCTATTGTCTATTGTTTTTTACATAACATATACACTTATACTATTTAAACTTAGGCTACCGGACCTATTAACATAAGTAGATTAAACTATATAAAGTGATCCTGAAAACGCTGAATTATTTTGTATTGCGAATTGAATATGTTATGTTCATTCCTTTCATGATGGATTAACAAAGGCCATTTTAAAAATCAATTATTGTCATGGTTTCACATGCGTTTTTAACATAAAATTGATTTGTTTTGTTTGTTTTTTAAAAATTAGGAATATAGCCTAATTTCTTTATTTATCTTTATTATCTTTATC
Source organism: Ampullaceana balthica (assembly GCA_944989445.1). Taxonomy (NCBI): domain Eukaryota; kingdom Metazoa; phylum Mollusca; class Gastropoda; family Lymnaeidae; genus Ampullaceana; species Ampullaceana balthica. The sequence continues at coordinate 93,909 of CALYLW010000136.1, read as the reverse complement.
TCATAGACGCTGTCAAATATTGTATTAATTACAATTGTGTTACGATGCAGTGTCTAAAAAAATATATATGAGCTTTTTTTAGAGACGACAGTGGCAGAGATCTTTTGGAAAAATGTCAAAAAAAACAGTGGCCTTTTTTTAATGGATACAAACAAACAAACAAACATAAAATTATCAACTGAGCTTTATATATTACATATGTGGTTAAATTATTTTATTTCAATTATTTTCACGATGCATTGTATGAATATTTTACATGCAATGAATAAAATTGGGATTTAAAATTTTTTAATTCATAACTCGACATTTAATTAAAAACCATAGATGTAGCGAGTTTATTTTATGTTGAAAGTGATGGCCTATGTCAAATAAACTTCCACTTTAGAACAGTTTACTTAAGCTTTATATACACTATACGTTATAAACTTTCGATACCAAATTTATTAACAAAACTTGACTAAATTTAATAAAGTGATCCTGAAAACGCTTAATTAATATGAATTTCGAATTGAATATGTTTTTATGTTCATTCCTTTGTATTCAGAATAGCATAGGCCATTTCTAAAATTGCCTTTTAATCAATTTTTAGATGTACTTATGAACAGACGGTTGAATTTTTTTTTCATTTTTATTTTATTTTACATATATAAAATCTGGTGTGTGTGTGTGTGTGTGCATTGAATATAATTTACAAAATATGATGCCTTATTCGAAATAGGGAACAAAAAAAAAGATTCCTTTTTGAAATTATAAACATTGCTTATAAACCGTAAATATAAATAGTAAAATATAGAGACATCAAAAATGTTAAATATTATTTCCATGTGAAAACAATTGTGAATAGCCTACATCAAAAGGATTAGTTATTTTGGTCCAGTACATTTACTTTATAACAAGACTTTATTTTATGCGGCCAGCTTTCTATATTGTCTAAATATGGTGTGCACATTTTTTCGATATCGTTTCAATACGACCGTTTAAAAAAAAATTATTTTAGAAAGTACATTTATAATTTTGTTTATTTGCGCTATGAGTCACTTAGCTTTTACCTTTTAAAGGGATAGTGCCACATGTTCTTTATCTCATAGACGTGGTTACAAATATTATATAACTTAAAATTGTGCTACGACGCAGTTTCGTTATTATATATTAAATTTTTGAGTGACGAGGGTAGAGCTCTTTCGGAAAACATATAAGTTATGTTAATTTTGTAGAAGTGGGAATGAAATTGTAAATTTAGTTACTATGGTCGGCAAGAATCATTATTTAATAAATCATGTCTTTTAAATAGTAAGGTTATGTTAAAAGGCACTGCATTAAGGGAAAACAACTCACGCGGTAAAATGGCATATCTCTGTTTCTCATAAGATTTTAACTAAATAGATGAATCTGAAAATTAACTTGGCAAATAAAAATTGTAATAACCAGCAACTGATACTTGGATAAAGGGTCAGCACACTCCCGCTACAAAGTGCGGGTATTTTTCAAGTATATATATAAATATATATATATAGTGTGTGTGTGTGGGGGGGGGGTTAGTCAGGGCAAGGAAGATCCAGAAGCGATACAGTAAAGACACTGAGAGAAGAGTAGGACAGAGTTCAGCCGACTTGTGATACTGAGATATTAGATGAAGAACTAACCATGTTAGAATGTAGGAGATCACACAGTGATTGCGATATTATGTGGATTGATGGATTACTACGAAGTTACATAAATGGTGCATATAGGTTAATAAAGTACTGGTATCATTATATAAAGCACTGGTGTCAGGACTTTTTATTGGACCCAGTGCAAATGGAATAGGGAGAGAGATTTAAACATAGAAGAACACAGTCAAACGTTAGACCGTACGAACCAGCTACGAACCAGATTAAAAAGAAACTTGTTAGTTTAAAATAGGTGTCGGGGAAACTTTTTGTCCGAGAGAATCCTAAAAACCACACATTTTGAAAAGTAATTCTGTGAGAGCCATACATAATGTTTAAAACTAACAATTCAAGGAAATGACGTCACGCAATTTTGGCTGATTCCCTCCCCTCATAACACACTCCGTCACACAAACTTAGACAAACTTTAGTATGTATTTAGTGTAAGGCTGCACTTTAATATCGTAACACGCGTGAAGCCATTTAAAATATCACTAAATCAATTTGTAGGATCTCAAATATTTAATTGGAAGTTTTATGTAAAGTTGCGAGTTTGATGTGAAATCACATTTCTTTAACATCCCGACCCCCTCGTCACACAACATCACAAATGTGTGACCCCCTCCCCCCTTTAAAAAAAAAGTGCGTGACGTCATTTATGGACGGCCCCTAATTTCAACACTAAACGTACAATAATTATGTTTCTGAATTCTTTTTAAGTAACGTTGTTATGCTTTTGCTAATCAATAATCAGTAATCTTACATTTTATGCGATTTATGGTGTTGCATGTCTTTGCTGATTGCTTTGAGGTCTGGTTGATACGTGGTGAGGTTAAGCGTCATGCAGGTTTTTTTTCAATTAATATGTAGACCAAAGGAGTGTGAAGAAACTTAAAAAAAATAATCGAACATTTGTCAGCGAGGCAGATGTAATCATCAAAGAGCCATATCTGGCTCGCGAGCCATGGTTTCCCGACACCTGGTTTAAAGGCTTCTCAACAGATTAATGTCATTTTAATTTATGATCACTATAATTAGGAGTCTATATGCAGCGTGGTTTTATTAATACAATTTGAATATTTAAATATTTGCTAAGCTGCAACATACGATAAGAGCAGACCTGGATTAACCATTAGGCAAACAAGGCACTTGCCTAGGGCACCAAGCGTTTGGGGGCACAAGTCCTGAAAAAATATGTATATTTTCTCTGTAGCCGCGCGTTATCGACATGACATTAGTAAATCGCAAATGTTTAATATTGAATCGCACAACCTAATACTCAGTTTTTTTATTACTTTTTTTCTATTTTTCTTCGAGGTTTTTTTTTGTGGTAGTTAGTGTTAAAGAAGTTCATTACTGCGTTTTACATGTGCTTTTATCGATTTTAATAAAGCAATTATTGATAGGAGCTTAAGTATATTATTCCTCAGATTATAGAAGCGTTAGAGTGTTTACAAGAGGACCAGTCATAGAAGGGGGAATATGTATAATATAAAAACAGGGTATTAGTAGGCCTGACAGGACGTAACACAACAGCGAACGTTTCGGCAAAGAGCCTTCCTCAACGGACAAATAGTACACAAATGAAACGAATAAAACGAAATAATAAAAAAAACAACACTTAGCTGCGGTGAAATCCAAGTAGTCCAGTAAAGATCTCTGCCGAAACGTTCGCTGTTGTGTTACGTCCTGTCAGGCCTACTAATACCCTGTTTTTATATTATACATTTACCTATTTAAAAGCCTGATTGCAGTATCACCCCCATTATTTCATAGAAGGGGGACACCAGAAGAGAAGCAAAAACATTGCAAAGAAGATCCAAGAATTAGAATTTGCTCTCATTTTTGTCTTTTGGGAAAAATTGTTACAACATTTTCACAGGGTCAGACAAGCTCTACAAAATGAGCACGTGATCTTGAAAACGTGTGCTGATTTGTATTCTTCACCAGGAGATAAAACTTTCATGAATCTAAGAATGAATTTGAAAGATTTGAAGAAGTTGCAAAGGCATAACACCAGGTGATGATTTTAAGTCAATTTTGACTCGTAAACTAAAGGCCGTGGTCATTGATGTGATGCCACTGGGATATCTCTGATTGCCAGAGACACATTCGTGTATATCTGCTTTCTACGCCATTGTAAACAAACTTGGGACAGAGATGAGTAGACGAGGACAGGTCAATAAATATATAGCATTTCAATTTATTTGTTTGGCCGATGTACCCACAAATATCTCAGTATTGTGAACAACTAATAAAAGCTTAAACAGAAGATCTGAACACTAATTTATATACTGAAATACAACAGTTCCACTCATATATTCGCCACAAGTTTCGTGCATCAAAATCTGAAAACACGTTCAGTCATGCAGAATTATACAAAGTAATAGTTAGAGACAACATCGAGTGTGCTTTTCCAATTGTAGAAATTGCATAGCGCATATTTTTAAAATTAATGGTTACGAACTTTTCAACTGAGCGCTCTTTTTCTCAGTTGAAACTTACAAAAATACAAGTAGATCGACAATGAAACAAGAAAGGCCTGTATTTCTTATCTCTGCTGATGACTGAGTTGCGCAAAATTAACTTTGATGATGTACTCAAAAAAATTTGCCAGATGTAAATATAAAGTAAAAAAAAACCTTCAGAATTAAACTGTGTGTTCTCTCTCTTTCTCATATATTACAAAAGTTACAGTTTTGTCTATTATTATTACAAATTAATTAACTATTAATTTTTATGCAGAAATACATTATTGTGCGTGACCTTATATGAGTGATAGTAGTACAAACATGTGTCAACAACTGTTTTTCTTGTTTGCATAATATTATCATACCAGCGGTCAGTGGAGGATCGAGGCTCCGGGGCAGAAGGGGGCACCGAGATGGCTTAATCCGGCCCTAGATAAGAGTTAAAAATTTAAATGTTAATTTTTTAAAATTAGAATAAAAATTGTTAAAAAAAATAAATCACAAAAGGAATTTTCATGGCAAGTGAGGTCATGACCCATAGTGCTTTAAATGCGGCCCTCAAAGATCTATTTAGTTTTTTAAAATTGCTCTTAGTTATTGCAGGTCTGGTGGCCACCCATTCTCTACACACTCGATCCGACCAGAGAAAGTTTTCCTCCTACAGATTTGGGTTTCAAGTTTAAAAGCTGTTAACATGTCTTTGGCCTAATGAATCTCAATGCATTGTTGTATTTAAAAAAAACATCACTAGAATCATCTTTAAATTATTTGTTGATAAAAAAAGACATAAGTTCTACAACTAAATGTGAGACTTACTTATGATGACGATAAAGGCAGCTTGTTTATCACACGGCAGAGCGATTATTAGATAAAAAAATACTGGACAGTTAATTGAAATCCTACCATTGGTGGGAAATGTCAGATCTGTCTTTACCATCTAAAACAATTTGAAATATAATTAATGTGGGCCTATATTCTACTTATCTTATATGTATTGATAATTTAGGACCTAATAAACTTCTGTATGGAGCGTCTGTAATGTATATATTTAAATGGAATTAACAAAATAGTTGCGACTCTTGGTACGGAACCGAATATGCATGCGGTTTTAGAGGAGGGTGTCTAAAATTTATCTGACTCCTCTTTGAACTTTTATTATATTTCTCCAGGTTCATCACCTAAAATTTCCCAAAATAATCAGCTATCAACATCAACAATGTCTTCTTTTAAAGTATAAGAATATGAAAGAATTTCATTTACAAAAAAAGAAGGCTTTTCATAAAAATGGAGAAGTAAAAATTTAACCTGTGTTTATAATAATTCTATTGTTGTTAAATTAGTCCCCCTGTATTTGAGTGCTATATACAGGCATGATTTTCTTCATAATTGCATTTACAGTGTCATACAATTGAACTTTTAACATGAAATTAAGTAACACATTTCAAATTATTTTGTTGAATATTATCATTATAAATAATGAGAGAAAAAAACAAACAAACAATTGATTCCTTCCATGGATGTTTAGCTAACGTCGGGGACAAAGGTCAAAGTTTATTGTGCATATGACTGAATAACACCGGAATAATTGGATAGCAGTGTAGCTATAGACTGGACTATTCACTTTATACAGTGCGCACGGTCTTGTATGTCACAGTTGCATTGCTGAAATGCTGCAGTCTTATTCGTACAATTAACATAACAGAAAAATCTAAGCTCTGTTGTTAAAATACTATCTATGAATAGAGTTTTGACGCTGCTTTGCCTTTATAACTGATCGCCTCCTGATAATAATCTTTTAAACTTTTAATCAATTAAAGTACCGCTGACCTTCGTTAGAAATGATACACTTCCTGCTTAACGTCAATTTGGGAGAGGTTTCAGTGAGGCAAAAATTCTTTTTTCTTCTGAGAATGTCTCGAGACACGGAGTTTAGGGAAACTATGAACTTTATATAAAAACTGAATACCTTGAAAATAGAAAATTTATTTCGTTTAATAAAAAAAATCATTTTAATTAAAACATTCGACTGTTGTAAGTTATATAGATTTTGATTTAACAAGGTATTACATTGTCCAGGGGTGGGGGAGGGGAGGAAGTAACTTCGCCTTGAAATAACTCGTGACGTGAGACTTGACGCTGGGAAAATGAGTTTTTTTTTGTTTGTGACGTTTCGAAGAATTAACATATGTCGATCAGTAAAAGTGGAATATCTTGACTTGACAAAGCGATATCTTTTTATTTTTGTGTGTGGACAAAAATAAATTTATACAGCGAGTAAAAACGGAGTTTTTCCTATAAATGTTTACTCTGATTTTAAGGCACTTCATAAATTTTTATTTGCTTAACTTAATATCGTTTATGTTTCTCTCTGATATACAAAAATTATAAAAGAAGAATTAAATTGTTTATTTATTTACGGTTTGTGCCTTAAAAATAAGTAAAAAAATTGCTTAAAGCACACTTTCAAGATGTTCATGATTGAATATTTAAAGTGTTTTTTACACCAATTCCTAACTGTGATAGTAGATTGTGCCCAATGAACTCTAAAACATAAAACATACAGTCCTACCTAACTATGACAGTGGGCTGAGTCGAATGAACAATAAAGACGTACATTTTAAAATCAGGCGAAAATTAAATTTAGACTTGCCAACGCATATGACAAAAATATAATAATAATGGACCACATATAAATTTCTTCTATGCGCATACAAGATAGACATGGTTTATACACTTACGTGAGAACATCCCAATAAATGACTAGCAGCTAATGGTGGTGAGTGTATCGGCGTTTAGTTGTTCAAGTGTGAAAATAGAAATATTGTACCATTTCTAATTATACCTTTTTAAATTAAAGTTATATTATCAATTTTCACTAAGGTTTGATCAACTTAACATATTTATATAAAAGAATTAAGCTGTGAACACCGAACCAATAGATTTATATTATATAACAGAATAAAGCTCTGACCACCTAACTAATGTAAGGACGTGTTGTGAGTTTACTGTCAATGTGGAAGCCGAGAACTTTGACGGAGAACAGCGAGATCTCAGAAGGACGCCAACTTTTATCGATGCTATGGCAGCTTTACAAAGATTGGTGTCAGGATCTCACATATTTTCTTCTGTTTCTTTGTCGTTGAACTTTAATCCGTTTGAAGCCATCCATGATTTCCCAACAAGACAACACTCTTCTATCGACAGCCTGGACGGCAGCAGGACATATACCTGTGTGAGAACCCTTGTAAATCTTCTTGTAGTTCACAAATAACTTGTGAAAAATACCACAATTTGCTATGATTCTGCCAAGCTAGATCTTATGATTGATCCTTATAATGGTTTAAAAAAGATTCTTTTACATTTTCGTTAACATCTGTTAAAATACAAGATATGTGTAAGTCCTTATAGTTTGAAGCCATATTAGTATCGGCAAATACATGGCGGGAAGCTGAATTATAATTGTTCACCAAGATAAATAGGTTGCTGAGATGTCTAATACAAAAGATAAACTATTTACAACACACACACATACATACACACACACACATACAAATAAATCAACAATAAATTAACACTTAAATAAAAAAAAATCATTTAATAGTATGAGAAACACTGCCTTTAAAATACATTCGGTAGTAGACCCGATGTCATTGATCGGCTTATTCTATAATCTTGTGGTAACAGGATGCAGCACTGAGTGATTTCCGCACATTGTGTATGTAGATAAGAAACCAAAAGCAAGACGATATTATAGTGTGTAACTATTTAAAGAATTTAAGCTGATCAAACAAATGGTTTTAAGTAGTACAATTGTTTTCCCCCATTAGTTTGGCAATTTACATTTATAATAATATCACATAAAACTTTTAGTTGTGAATAAATATTTGACTAAAATATAAAATCAAAGCTGTTGAATATTGATAGATCAATAAGCATCTTTAAAACATGGATTAATTGAATTAGGAATTTATTGTTAACATTAAAATTAGATTTGTTATATTTAATTGGTTTATTAACTCTACAAAGTATCTTATCTTATCTTATCTATACAGACGCTCCTTCTATGCAGAAGATAGTTGCGTCCACAGACCATGACAGATGATCTGTTGGCAAGTGATGCAGCATTCACAGGCCACGGCTTTGTGGGTTCCACGCATTACCCAGCCGCCATGTGTTAGGTACCCATTCGCTAGGCCCCGGGAACAAACCCTAGCCTTCACACGGATTCGAACCCGTGACCATCGGTACGACAGTCCAGTGCGCTGCCACTCGACAACCGCGTCTTAAAAGCACATCATGCAGCTATGGAATAAATACCGATTTCAGTGAAAATATATGTCACGTTTATGACATACTTCATGTTTTTATATTTATTTCATACAAAAGAACCCGTAAAAATTTCACATTTAACCTCATAAATCCTACATGTGTGGAGTATACCCCAATAAAGATATCCTCCAGGAGTTAATCAATCTGAATTTTCTCAGCGTCGATAAGGTCAGCAACAAAAAGTGGCCAGGGGCAAGAAGTGAACAGGCTTGTACAATTAAAGACTTTGATAATATGTATTCCACATCCCAATGTTAAACTCAAATGTTTGATCCTATTTTGAAAACTGTATGAAAGATATATTGTCCACGTTTACTCAATGCTGAAAAAAAAGTATCCACATTGACAGTCAACACCTCTATAGTATTTCATTTTATGGTTCTTGTTATGAAAACATAAGTTGTAATAAACAAAAACCAAGGTTCTTTTTAAATCCTTTATGGTGTCTGGTTGATTGCTTGCTTGTTTGCTTGTTTGTCGAAAAAACGTTGGATCGATTTTTAACCCACTTTCTCGTAAGCTAGCGAGCTGAAATTTTGCAGACAGACTCATGCCGATGATAAAAACGATGTATAAAAATTTCAGATCGATCGCATGTACAGTAATTAAATTATTGCATTTTTATTTTATTTTATTTATCTCTTTGTATCATGTTATTTTTTCAGATAGAGTGTCGCGGTGCGTATTATATTGAACGACCTTTTTATTAATACTTTTCTGTTGCGCGATTTGGTGCGTATTATATTGACAATACTTTTTATGAACATATTCCCGATCGGTGCGCAATATATTAAACACGTTTTACGAGACATAACTAAATTTTGTTTTTTTGGATTGTCTTGCGCTGCGTATTATAATGAACATTCTTTAAGTTATGTCTCGTGCATAAAGGATTTATAGTCTAAAACTTGTTTTTTACGGGTTCTTTTTATTTATTGTTTTGTCACTCCATTTACATTTTTACGTTTTCACATACGAAATTTCTGAGCAACTAATGTTGAGCAACTAATGTTCCTCTGTTATAAATCTCCTAAAAACGTCGGTATAAAGTACCCATACCCAAACATCCAACACGATGAAATCGGATAGTAAAAAACAAACCCGTAAAAACAAAGTTTTTGACTATAAATCCCTTATAAATGAGACATAACTAACAGTATTGATTATTTTCAAACGTGACAAACATTTACAGACTGAATCTGTCTTAACTCAACTTTGCTTCATAACCCTGGGGGGGGGGTCAGGAGAGGGGAAAAGTCTGGTCACCGATCGCTGGTCCGAGCTCAGCGTGACACGTAAAATGTAAACAAAAGCACGCCGGTACTTCGATGGGTCGCGTCAAAGCGTCAACTCAAACTCTCACGTGGAAAAAAAACAATAACAAACCGTGAATTTGAATTACATTCGTTATATAAGGATAAACTAAAAATGCATCAATTTAATTACGGTACGATCGATCGATCTGAAATTTTGATACGATGCATTGTTAGGTGAGACGGGTCCAGGTGCCAAATTTTAGCTCGATCGGATTACGGGAAGTGGGTCATTTTTTACTTCTAATTTTCCGCCCGCCCAAGACAGAAAGACAGAGAGAGAGAGAGATGACGACAGAGACGCCGGTGAAGTTAATATAAGGGAATTTAAAAAACAAACCCGTAAAAACAAAGTTTTTGACTATAAATCCCTTATATATGAGACATAACTAACAGTATTGATTATTTTCAAACATTTAAAGACTGAATCTGTCTTAACTCAAATTTGCTTCATAACCCTAGGGGGGGAGGGGTGGGTGGGAGGGGGAGAGGGGAAAAGTCTGGTCACCGATTTGCTTGACCGAGCTCAGAGTGACACGTAAATGTAAACAAAAGCGCCCCGTCGCTTCGTTGGGTCGCCTCAATGCGTCAGCTCAAAATTTCACGTGGGAAAAAAACAATAACAACCGTGAATTTGAATTACATACCTCATATAAGGATAAACTAAAAATGCATTAATTTAATTACGGTACGTTCGATCGATCTGAAATTTTGATACGATGCATTGTTAGGTCAGACGGGTCAGTGTGCCAAATTTCAGCTCGATTGAATCACGGGAAGTGGGTCATTTTCGACTTTTGTTTTTCCGCCCGCCCAGCCCATGAGAGGATGAGAGAGATGATGAGATGACGACAGAGACGGCCGCGAAGTTAATATAAGGGATTTAAAAAAACAAACCCGTAAAAACAAAGTTTTTGACTATAAATCCCTTATATATGAGACATAACTAACAGTATTGATTATTTTCAAACATTTACAGACTGAATCTGTCTTAACTCAAGTTTGCTTCATAACCCTAGGGGGAGGGGTGAAGGGAGGGGTGGGGGGAGGGGGAGAGGGGAAAAGTCTGGTCACCGATTCGCTTGACCGAGCTCAGTGTGACACGTAAAATGTAAACAAAAGCGCACCGTCGCTTCGTTGGGTCGCCTCAATGCGTCAGCTCAAACTTTCTCGTGGGAAAAAAACAATAACAAACCGTGAATTTAAAATACATACCTCATATAAGGATAAACTAAAAATGCATTAATTTAATTACGGTACGTTCGATCGATCTTAAATTTTGATACCATGCACTGTTAGGTCAGACGGGTCCGTGTGCCAAATTTCAGTTCGATCGGATCATGGGAAGTGGGTCATTTTTGACTTCTGTTTTTTCCGCCCGCCGAGCCCAAGACAGACTGACAGAGAGAGAGAGAGAGAGAGAGAGAGAGAGAGAGAGAGAGAGAGAGAGAGAGAGAGAGAGAGAGAGAGAGAGAGAGAGAGAGAGAGAGAGAGACAGAGAGACAGAGACGGCGGTGAAGTTAATATAAGGGATTTAAAAATGTCATCCGGTCTGATGGTCATTTATAACAGTACCAACATTATTTTCTGCCTCAACTCCCTTTTTAAATCCCTTATATTAACTTCACCGCCGTCTCTCTCTGTCTGTCTGTCTCTCTCTCTGTCTCTCTCTCATCATCTCATGGGCTCGGCGGGCGGAAAAACAAAAGTCGAAAATGACCCACTTCCAATGATCCGATCGAACTGAAATTTGGCACACGGACCCGTCTTACCTAACAATGCATCGTATCAAAATTTCAGATCGATCGAACGTACCGTAATTAAATTAATGCATTTTTAGTTTATCCTTATATGAGGTATGTAATTTTAATTCACGATTTGTTATTGTTTTTTTGCCACGTGAAAGTTTGAGCATTGAGGCGACCCAACGAAACGACGGTGCGCTTTTGTTTACATTTTACGTGTCACTCTGAGCTCGGTCAAGCGAATCGGTGACCAGACTTTTCCCCTCTCCCCCTCCCACCCACCCCTCCCCCCCACCCCTCCCCCCCCCTAGGGTTATGAAGCAAACTTGTGTTAAGACAGATTCAGTCTGTAAATGTTTGAAAATAATCAATACTGTTAGTTATGTCTCATATATAAGGGATTTATAGTCAAAAACTTTGTTTTTACGGGTTTGTTTTTTTTACTTTTCTCATAATTCTCGCCAGCTCACGGTGTCCCGTGGAGGTCACCTAGTCTAGTCGTCGTAACATGTTAAGTAACAGCCAACATTCAGTCCCTGGTCACGTGATCTCTCCACTCTCCACACCCATATCAGTATCGACAGTCTTACGCATTAAAATATGCTATTAATAAACTATCTCTAGCTTACTAGGTATATATAACACTATGACTTAAATGACATGTTTTATAATTTTATATATTTCAATATAGGTCCACCTTTTCCCCACACAGTGTAAGCCAACAATCTTAATTAATTCTATTTTTGCCTAGGAGTAAGCAATCGGTATCATTTACTTTTATTTTTGTGTCTTCGGCGCACCCACACATACACAAATTAATTTTTGACTATCTGATGTCCACCTTGACTTCATGGTCGTGTTGAAATGGTCTAGCTTTTTAAAGTTGTCTTGAAGCATGAAGGATTGCGAAGATTTATTAAACTACAATCGAATGTAATATAACAACAAAAAATTAAATCTTAGTTAATGGTAAAATACGTAAATATACGTTACGGTAATACGGCATATGTCTTTATCAGCTTAAATACATAATTACAAGTATTGAGATCTAATTTTACATTATATATAACATACCATATTTTGAAAAAAAAAGAATAGATTAAACAAATATAGGAAAAGATGAAAGATGGACACAAAAACTTAACAAAAAGTACAAAGTAGAAGAAGAAGAAGAAATAAGTATCAAAATTTAGAAAAGTTAGCGTAGTCTCAGTTCTATCAACGTCCAAGTATTTGGTTATTAAAGGCGGAGTTCCCCCCGATAATATGGCCAAGAATAATATAAAATTCCAATATTTAAAATATATCGTCAACGTGTTGAGAAACACTGACTTTAAATTACGTCAGTGCTGATAGAAGCAATTTGTTTGACTCCAAAATTCTAATATCTGATGAGAACAGGATGCAGCATTAAGTGTATTTGTGTGTGTGTGTGTGTGAGGATTTTCATGTGTACATTAGAAGAAATAAACGTTATTATACTGTTCATTTGTTTCAAGCATTCAATACAAATAGTTACACTTATGCTATCACTTGAATGCACTCTCCTAGTGTCCTCCAAAAGTCAGATCAAGTTTAAAAAAAAACAATTATTAAAAAAATAGATTTTATGGTTTGTGTAACTAATGATGGAAAATTAACATTGTAGATGTTCAATATTGAAAGAACCATAAACATCTGTGGAAGATGGAGTAACTGAACTCGCACTGAGGAATTGTATGGACAAATTTCATAGTTGAGGTTCGTTTTTATTATTTATTTTTTAAAATAACACAATTCAGGTAAGTAGAGGACTATAGCTGTATGTAATGTTTATTGACTTCTCTCCAAGCTAACATGACACAGTGTACAAATATTATTAAGCTACTCGTCCCTAACCACAATGCCCTAAATCATACTGGCTCTACACAACTTTCACTTAGGCCGTTCTCTCACTCGTTCCCTCCTACTCTCGAGAGCGTCCCGTTTAATACCCTTCAGACTCCGCCCCGTCTAATCTGTCAGTCATCTGGGACTACACCTATGTTCAACCACTTACGTCACAGTCCATGTGTGTCCAGTCCATCCCTCACCAAGCTCCGCCCTCCCTAGATTAAAATTAGGGGGATGGGCCGGTTTTACGTAAACGTGTCTGGTGCGACTTTGAATTCCCAATTCAAGCGAGATAACTTTTCGTGCCAGAACGTCACATTCCGCACCTCTAGTCCCACGGACTCCCGAATCTACTGACCTCGCCGGTTAGCACCCGAATACGGTTCTGACACCTCTGGTCAGTTGCCGTCTTTGTCCGTCCGCACCCGGCTCCTTCGTAACATCAAAGACCTGCCGCTCTCGTCGCGGTCACTCTTTGAAGGCAACTAACCGGCCTTAGGATCTAAAGACCCGCGCTCCACTCCACGCTCAGTGGCGGTCAGTCTTTGATCTCCACGCAGTTATACATTTAAATCAAGTCATAATCAATAGTTATTATAACTAATATACGGGGCACATATACACAGTTTATGAATGGTTATTTTCTGACTTTGATTTAAATACAAGTAGATTTCTATAGCAATAAAAAAAACATGCTATTTGGATTTTAAAAAAAATAATTAATAAATCGATTACGCAATTGGAATGGAAAATATAATTTTTATTTTACATTTCGAAAGTTTTGTTACAAGAGTAAAAATATTTTTTTAAAAACTAGCTGCCCCGCGGCGTAGCATACGCCGCAGACTTGCTCATCGAGAGTGCAAAGAAAGTGGAGAAATAACGGACACAAACCAAAGCACGAAGAAATCAAAACAACATGAGTGAACGTCGGTTTGAACTACCAACTCATTGTTGGTTTCTAGACGTTTGCAGGAGAAATTCGGTACACCCCATAACTTCTATGAAGTCAGCTATAAAACGATAATCGGTTTAAAATCAGAGTTACATAATCGATAATCGGTTTAGAAAAACAACAGAAAACAACAACACGCAATTAACAACCCTAAACATGACTAACCCTCGCTAGGGTCGGCCAATCACAGTTTATGTTTAAGGGATAGTCGTATTAAATGGGAGGCGGGTAACAACAACCTCAGTGTGCTTGTCTCCATGCTTACTCGCTATTTTTTAACTTACTTTGTGCTGCTTTTTGTGTCTGTACTCTCATCCCCCCATCCGTTCTTTGCACTGTTATTATGAGCAAGTCTGCGGCGTATGCTACGCCGTGGGTCTCTCCATAATTCTTTCTTTTCATTCAATCACAGTCGTTTGCCCAAACCCATCCCATTTTGACAACCGTGTCTTTCAGGAAGTCTTCACCCGTAACTAAATCAGCTAGTGTTGACAATAAAAGGGCAAAGAACGGGCACAGACATTTTTAAAAATTAAAAAAAAATTATTTTTTTTCACTGGGGCTCAAACCCAGTACCGTCGACGTATGAGGCGGACGTAATAACCAGTACACTACGAATTTCACATTTACTGTGAAGGGACAATGCAAGTGAACACAAGTGCATTGTTGCCACCCACTCCCACCCCCCTTTTTTTTTCATTTCATCCCACCACGCTTACCAATAATGTTCAGTTGACCCGAGCGCGGGTCATTCGCCTCGCTCTGTTGCACACGCAGTTTCTTGTTGCCTCGCAGAGTCCGACCACGAAGAGAATTATATATATAGATTACGTCATGGTTACACACATCATTGAAATTCAGCTAACTATAATATATTTGTATGGATTTCAGAGGTACACATTTATTTATTTTACCCTATTTCGAGTATTTTATATTTTCGAATAGGTGAAACTTTCTCGAACTGAGTTGTCGATCTTTATCAGGTTCAAAATTATCTTACATACATATATTTCTGTTTTTGGTGCATTTGATAAATATACCCATTTAACTTCATGATGGTAATCGTTTTATTCAGATTAACGAACTTTCTGTATAATATACATTTGGATCTGCTAGTATTTATTTTCCTTTGTAACTACAAATAAAGGTAACCCCAAGGATTTTAACCTAAAAAAAAAGTTTGTCATCCTTATATAACAAGGAACGTATATTATGTTTTGAGCACATAATTTGTTTTTTTTTATTGTCCCAATGTGTCATAAATAGGGGTCCATTTCCAAAACCTACTAAGTAACTTTTTAGAGATTTTTTTAGAAAAAAGGCATTTTCTAAAACAGCCTGATTTTTTAATTCTAGAAGTCCGTAGTTTTTTGGGGGAGGGGGTTCCCCACATTTGTGACGATGTGTGACGAGGGGGAGGGGGAGTTTAAGAATTGTGACGTCACGTCAAAACACGCTACTGTAAATCAAAGTTCAGGGCCGGCCTTAGGGCAAGGTGAACGAGGCAACCGCCTTGGGCCCCGCACTTTTCAGGGCATCGCGCATTGATTAAACATTGTTACTACTTTTTACAATTTTATTACTATTAGTAATACTTGTTCTTTTACAACAACATTATCAAGAAAACGTTATTTTTTCAGAATTCAATAATGAGAAAATACGTACTAATATAATAAAATATTATAATTATTCTAAATCCTCATGCAAAAAGTATTATTCCTAGAGCATTTCAGTAAGCGTTTTTGGATTCAGGAGAAAATTTTTAATATGAAAAAGTCGTTTTTAGGTTTTAAATTTCTATGGTAAGTAAAAAAATGCCAGTGTGAGACTGTCTGATCATGAGAAATTAAAGGGACATATGACATCTACTTTGGAATGGCTTGAGCTGGAAAACAGGTTAAATGACACGATGAACAATGGACATGCAAGCCAAAAATAATAAACGGTGAAAAGGCTCGTTGGCGTAGTGTATGGTGGTCGAGCGGCAGCGCGCTCGACTGGCATACCGATGGTCACGGGTTCGAATCCATGTATAGCAAGCAAGGATTTTTTCCCGGGCGAGGGCGTCCCTAAGTCACCCAGCTCCGAATGGGTACCTAACACTAGTTAGGCGGCTGGGTAATGCGTGGAACCCCCCATAGCCGTTGCATGTGAACGCTGCATCACTTGCCAACAGATCATCCGTCATGGTCTGTGGCCGCAATTATCTTCTGCATAGAAGGAGCGTCTGTATAGATAAGATAAGATAACATCTCATGGCTATTGTCCAATTTCTTGCTGGGCACAAAATGGCTTTTCGTAGTTCAGTCAATAAACTAGATTATGCACACAACGGAAACGTTTTGGGGCTCGTCGCATTGCTGGCGAAGTTTGACCCGGTAATATATGAAGAATAGAATAATTTTATGATCACTACTTTGGGAAAGCGACTTCAAAACGAATTCATTTCGTTGATGGGGAAGTAAGGTAAGCAAAATTAATTTAGGAAGAGTAAAATCAGCTAAATACTTTTCAGTAATACTTGATTGCACACCTGACCTAAGTCACAAAGCGCAGATGTGACTGATAATCCGTTATGTAAACCCATGAGGTGGATATTCTGAAGTAATTCATGAACACTTCATAAGTTTTCTAGAATTAGAAGAAAGTACTGGGCAACAAATGCTTGATGCCTTACTATTGGAAGTGACTAAATTGGACTTCGATGTTTCTGATATCCGTAGTAAAGCATACGAAAACGATGCGAACATGAAGGGGCATAAGTCAGGCATACAAGCTCGTCTTTTACAATTAAATCCTAGGGCATTTTTTCTGCTTCAACAAAGCGATGGGCTTTATTTTCCACGTATGTTCGAAATATTTCTGTAAAGCCACATTATGAAACAAGATGGGAAAGCCATGTGTAAAGTGTAAAGATAGTGCGATATCAAATAGGCGAAATCTATGATGCACTTATCGAAGTTGCAGAGCAAAGTAGTGATCCAAAATCTCGAAGTGAAGAAGAGTCATTGTGTAAACAACTTAAGAAATTCAATTTCATTGGTTCAGTTGCTTTTTGGTACGACATATTGTTCCAATTTAATTACATCATCAACGAGTTACAAAATATTTTTTTCAGTCTAGCAACTGCAGTTGACAGCATGGAAAATATTTGCAAATGTTTAAAATCTTAATGAAATGGCGGTTTTGAAACAATAGTAACATTTGCTGAAGAAATCGCCACAGACAGAAGTTGAATTCATTGAACCAAGTTGTAAAAAGTAAAAAAAAACATAAGAAGGAGAAGATGAAGGATTTGTAGATGCACAAGAAAAATCGAGCACATATTTTTTAACCAGAGCGTTGATATGCAATCATGTCGACCGACAGTCGCTTTGAACAAACAATAAGCCATCATGACTAGTTTTGGATTTCTTTATAAATTTCATCAATAAAAAAAATAAAATAAAAAAATAAAAAAATGATCTCCTGAATTGCTGTATTAATCTCGAGGAAAGCTCAAGGCCTAAGAAAGTAAGGACCTTGATGGTTTCATGCTTGCTGAAGAGATTCAATCATTGAGTTCCATAATTCCTGCAGTCACCAGCAACGATCCTGTTAATATTTTGCAGTTCCTTTCATTAAAAAAAAAGCTTTATAGTGACTTTCCTAACAAACACATTTTACTTCGAATACTTTTAACCATTCCTGTCACTTTGGCTTCCGAAGAAATAAGCTTTTTGAAACTAAAACTTATTAAAGTTTATATGTGATACTCAATAATTCAAGATTAGCGCAGTACCTTAGCTTAGCTATTTTGTCAATTAGGAATGGTGTTGATAAGGATATTGAAATACTGGTATTTCAGATCTTGCCGCCGCGAAAGCTCGCAAGATTTACTTATAAGTTGTAACCACAAGGTGGAAGTAGAAGACACAACCAAACCAAAGTTTGTGTATATAGTTTATATTGTTAATATTATATATATATATATATATATATATATATATATATATATATGTTAGGGCTGGTACCGATTAATTTAATTTTGATCGTTAACTTATGAAAAATTAACGTTTAATTTAATGAATTAATCGTTAATTTCTATTAAGGGGCCGTTCATAAATGACGTCACGCGATTTTGGCCGATGTTTAACCCCCCCCCCATCCCCCCTCGTCACGCTTCGTCACAAAAACTTAGACTCCAATATTACGTCACAAAGCTTTGCCCCCCCCCTAAAAGCAGTATTTTCTAATTGAAAATAAGCATGTTTCAAATATTTTTTGTCATTTAAATATGTATTTAATGTAAGTCTGCAATTTATTTCAGATCATAACTAGGGGTTTACCGGATATAAATTGTTAAAATCCGGGCGAAACCAGATTCGGACAGATTTATGAATTGAAATCCGGCCGGAGCCGAAGGCGGAGCTGGATTTGTAAAAATGGCCGGAGTCCGGATTTGACGGAGCCGAAATGCGGTACATCCCTAATCGTAACTAGGGCTGTCTATATTGTTGAAAAAAGCTGCGCGGGCACTCATCCAAAACGCCGCATTATTTTTGCAATCGTGATGGCTATAGAATGCAACCTAGCCACCATCCATTCACCTCATTTCACACAGTAGCTAACAGCATACTTCCAAAAAATACTATTGTGCACTAAAAACTTTTATTCCTGCTGTAAATGCATTCGTCATACTCATAAACTAAAACTACAGTAAACTGAAATTTCAAACTAAATGTCAACAACAATGAAGTCACGTTAATGTCCGCTAGGCGGCGGTTCCTTATAAGGTTCGTTGGTTCGTGTGCAGAGTTAAAAAAAAGTCGTGAGGAAAGTTGCGAAGCATCAATTTTTGTGCAAAACTACACAATTTGCTGCGCGGTTATTCTAAACCACTGCGCGGCGTTGGCCAGAGAACTGCGTGGCCGCGCAACCACGCAGCTTGAAGGGAACATTGGCGGCGGTAGTAACTTTTTAATTGATAAACTTTACATACTGACAAATTTGTACGTCTTATTAAAATCAGTATTTCTGCTAGGCCTACACAAGAAAGGGCGCGAGTTTGCTAAATTTTTTCAGCAAGGTGCGTCAACACCTTTGGACGTGTGGTAACAGTTACTAGTACATCGCCAACCATTTACAAAACAAACCTTTACCTTTTAAAATTTAAATCAAGCCCAAATTATTTTCAACGTTTTGTTTTTTCCAGATTAAAAATTTTTTTTTGTTATTACAGTAAATATCTCTGAACAAAAAAAATATACATTAATTTTTTTTTAAAAACTAGGCACTTTTTTTTAACACAGTCGCGATTGGAGCGGAGGAAGGAATGAGAAAAAGGGAGGAGGGTAGATTAAAAAAAACCCAAAACATTGGCTTGTCTTAACTGGTAACTACCGATATACTCGTTCTAAAGCCGACTTTTTTAATTGGACAAAATCTAGGGGAAAATGTTGGGGGGTCAGCTTACGAGCGGGTCATAGGTGATTTCTGCATGTACATTGAATATCGGTGTTGTTATTGTAGATCATCAAGTTTTTTGACTACATTCTACAAGATTCTACCAGAAGCTATAAAATATTATTAAACATCTGTACTTACCTTATTTATTCATTTAATTATTTTTGTGACTGTTTTAATAAATTGCTTTATAAATTTTGTTTTCAACAACGAATTTTAATGTACGCGCTTTCGCCACTGTTTACCAAAAGAAACAAAAATATACCAGTAACTCTTGGGGTAGGCTTATGAGCGGGTTACATACTTTCTATACTATTCTCTTTCAAAAAGAGGGGGGTCGGCTGATGAACGAACG
This sequence comes from Ampullaceana balthica, assembly GCA_944989445.1. Classification (NCBI taxonomy): domain Eukaryota; kingdom Metazoa; phylum Mollusca; class Gastropoda; family Lymnaeidae; genus Ampullaceana; species Ampullaceana balthica. The sequence continues at coordinate 73,775 of CALYLW010000136.1, read as the reverse complement.
GGCAATAGAACGAGTATATACTGTATATAATGTCGGCGTATTTCAAGGACTCGTTAACTTCCCGTCATTGATTCATTCAAAGAACCTAAATCTTTTTTGTGCTTTATGATTTTCTTTCATGTTTAGAGGAAGAAGTTGTATGAAAATACCTTGTAGTTTGTCAGAACTTTATTTCCCTTTGACAGATACTTCTCAATCATTCTCGTGTTAAAAGTATTTCACAGGGAATATTTCAAACGAAAATTTTTATTTGATAAATTTTCGAGAACCGTACACATCGTAAGACGCGTGAAGCTATTTAAAACGTCATTAAATAAATTGCAAGCATCGAATTAGTTAAGTGGAAATTTTATTTAAAATTGCGCGATTTTTTGATGTGACGTCACATTTCTTAACACCCCCCCCATCATCACACTTCGTCACAAATGCTTGACCCCTCTACCCCCTAGGCACGTGACGTCATTTATGGACGGCCCCAAAAGCCAACAATTTAAATTTATGACGTCATTAAACTTAACATCTCAAGGGAAGTAACAAAAATAATTAATTGATATTTTTTGTTTCATTGAGTTATTTTCGCCGTATAATATGTTTGTGCTGAAGGTGGTACCTAAGGGATGTATTTGATCCCTAAAAGTGCATTGTTTACAGCAGTGAACACAGTAAACTTTTTCACCATCTTCTACTTTGCCATCCGCAGTTAGCTTAAAAACAAAATGTTTGCTCAAATCTTTGTTTATATTCTTAAATTTAACTATGCTGAAGCTGTCATTAGTCGCCATTTTTTGTTTACATCTGCACGTCTACATAAATTAATAAATTATAATAATACGCGGGAGCAGTTTGTGCGTTAAAAATATATAAATTATTATTAATTATTAATAATTAATTATTTTTTAATAAATTGAAATTTTTTAAAAATTAAATTTTAATCGAATTTTTATCAAATAAAATTAATCGTGAAATTAATCGTTAATTTCCGCAACCCATATATATATACCTTGGTGGGCGCCCCCATCTCCCTTCCAGGTCAGCGGAGGACTTTCTTAGCGTTAGTCATTCATCATTTTTAAATCTCTTATATTAGCTTCACCGCCGTCTCTCTCTGTCTCTCTGTCTAGGGTTCGCGGTCGGTCGGTAGTGAGGGTGGAAAAACAAAAGTAAAAAATGACCCACTTCCCGTAAAGCCATCGAGCTGTAATTTGGCACATGAACCCGTGTCTCCTAACCGTGCATTGTATCAAAATTTCAGATCGATCAAACGTACCGTAATTAAATTAATGCATTTTTAGTTTATCTCTATACGAGGTATGTAATTCAATTTCACGGTTTGTCATTGTTTTTTTTTCACATGAGAGCTCAGTTCGCGCGTTGACGCCACCCGTCGATGTACCGGCGTACTTTTGTTTACATTTTACGTGTCACGCTGAGCTCGGTTCAGCGATCGGTGACCAGACCTTTCCCCTCTCCCACCCCCGGGGTTATAAAGCAAAGGGAGTTAAGACAGATTCAGTCTGTAAATGTTTGTCGCGTTTGAATATAATCAATACTTTTAGTTATGTCTCATGTATAAGTGATTTATAGTCAAAATCTTTGTTTTTACGGGTTTGTTTTATTATTGTGGCTTTAACGTGGGCTAGATCCCACGCCTCTCAGCTTGTGAGGCGAGCGCACTATTTACTTCGCTATCCAGCCGCCTTATTGAATTTAGTGCTCACATTAATATTCAACAAAACGACGAATTTAATTTTTTTATTTTATTTTAAGAAAAAAAAAGAAAAAAAAAGCTGGAAAGAGAAAAACCGAGAGCAATATTTTGCACATTAATTACCACATTACTGGTGTCATGACTGGTGACAGTGAACTACACAATCAAATGATTTTAACTAGATCACCGTTTTTAATTCTATGACTAGGCTTAGTCCTAATTTGTGTAATGTACTCATAAATAAGTTAGCTTTGTAATTAAATTACATTACCTTCGTTTCTGAAGTTGTTTCTTATTTGATGGGTGCTTTGTTGTCGTTTTCATTAAAACCACCTTCGTGTTTAGCCATCTTGATTGATTAAGGAAACAAGTTCAATGAAGAAAACTAAATTGTGATTGGTTCCTTCTCAAAGTAACTACCGCTGCTATTGGCTGGTAACTTAGCAGAGTTTGTTAGGAAATGTATGAGCGACTTAGCAGCTTTTGCAAAGTGTTTCATATTTTTACAATAAAATAAAGTGGATTTAGTATATTTTAAATCACCAAACCAAAAGAATACGGTAGAGTTTTACCATTTAAACAAGAAAAGGGCAGTGACTCATTTTCCCACGAATTAGCAACCAACTAAGTAGGTTGAGCAAATGGACTCAAAAAATATTTTATATTTATATTGTGATCTAAAAAAGCGTGCTGTATATCTATATTTATATCAATAATATTTACCATGCTTAGCAAAAATTAATATGCATGTTCTTCTTTATCTAAACATCTCTAAGACTTTACTTAAACAATGAAGTGAAGGATAACACATTTTGTCATGGGAAGTCTAAGCTATGGGACCCGCATTCCTAAACGTAACTAAATTTGTAAATTAACAGCAAATTTTCGGCACATCTGTTGCCATATTGTAATGTAGCATTTTTTCAGGTATCTTTTTAAGACAATTTTACATTTAAAACATTTCATTTTTTAGTATCTGGTATTATGGATAAGGGGCCGTCCATAAAGTACGTCACGCTCTTGAGGGGGGAAGGGGGTGTAAGAAAGTGTGACACTTTGTGACAGGGAGTCCGACCATGTGTGACGTCACGGTGTTTTATATTAAATTTTAATTATTTTGTTAATGAAAAAAAAACATTTTTGTTCAAATTGTGACGTACTTTAGGGGGGGGGTGGGGTTTCCAAGATTTTTGACAGTTTGTGACAGGGGGTAGGGGGTGAGTTAAAATGGTCAAATATAGCGTGACGTACTTTATGGATTGCCCCAAATACGTACTTGTCATTAAAAAGTGACTTAAAAAAGAAATTTCAAATCTTGTAATACATAGAAAGACTGCATACACACAAGTACACACAATCACATTTAAATACACAAAACACACACAATAACACACATATACATACACACACTCCACCAATCCTTTCATAGTACCAAACATTCTAACACCTTAACAAAATGTTGACATTAGCTCGAATAACAGAAATGTTATTCAAGGAATTCAGAACAATATAATAATATTTCTCCTCCTTTTTCTTGGAATTGTCTTTCTAAAGGCAAACTTTGGAAGAATGTCGTCAGTAATGAACTTGTTGAGGACCACTGCATTTCTGTCTATTGTGACAACAGTTGAGAGTGTTACATCATGCGACACTGCACCAAAGTCAAACAACTCTTCTACATTAATCAAGAGACTTAGGCAGCAAGTAAACAGATTTGTTGGGGAAAACATCGACTATAATACGAGTACAAACAGATTTTTCAAAAGCAACAAGAAGTTCCGGACAAACTTTGAAGATGACAAGATAACACCCAAATTTCTGGCTAATAATATCCAGCCATTCCATGATTACTTTAATCCCAACTTTTATCCACAGAATAAATTTAAATGCCCGCCCTGTGTTTGTAAGAGTTTCAATTTAAATTCAGTTTCAGTCTTTTGTAAAAATTGCTCCATTACAAGCATCCCTCAAAATTTGCCCAATGAAATAGATGAAATAATTATTGAAGATTGTGAAAGGCTTAAGGTGTTAGATTTAAGGACTGTGTTGATGTACAATTCTCTGGCACGTGTTAAGATCAGGACCACCAGCCTAGTCAATGTTTTTATCAGTAGTCACTTTAATGTTTCTTCTGCGATTCTCGCATTGGATCTAACAAATAATAGTATATCAAACGTTGAAGATAACAGTTTTGTTATTGTATCAAATTTGCTCGAACTAAGGCTTAGTGATAACAAATTACAAATTTTAACTAAGCAGATGTTAACAGGGCTCCCTAGTTTACGTTACCTGACAGTAGCAAGAAATTATATAACCTATATTGCCAATGACACATTTGATGACATGAGTAACCTGGTCACTCTTGACATCAGTTTAAATAAAATTATATGTTCGTTCGTCCGTCGATACGACGAGGACCACTCTAGTCATCCGAGGGTTTTCTGTGCGTGCGCAGATGGCTGATTAGGCCGATCCTTGCACGAAAGGTTCGGGAACAGAAGGGACAGGGGGCGAGTGCGACATCTCCTGGAGGGTTGACAGCATGGGCCTTTCGGGCTTGCCTCTTCTTTTCTGCGGCGGTAATCCGGTTTGCCTCACATGACCTGGCACCTTCGTGGATGGAAGAGCGCCAGGTGGATCGGTCCATTGCAGCTCGTTCCCACGTGTCTGGATTTATGGCAAACGCTTTCATTGAGGCTTTCAGTGTGTCTTTGAAGCGTTTCTTTTGCCCACCGTGGGACCGCTGGCCATACTGGAGCTCACCATAGAAGATTCTCTTTGGCAGTCTCTCGTCTGGCATTCGGACAACGTGCCCTGCCCAGCGAAGCTGGGACTGCATCAGGAGGGTGAAGATGCTGGGGAGACCTGCCTTGGTCAGTACCACTGTGTCTGGAATTTTGTTCTGCCACTTTATGCCGAGAATCTTCCTGAGGCTTGTTATATGAAAGTGGTTCAGCTTTCTTGCATGGCGCTGATAAACAGTCCAAGTTTCACAAGCATAAAGCAGTGTGGGGAGCACCACTGCCCTGTACACTTTCAGCTTGGTCTGGATGGTAATGCCTCTTCTGTTCCAGACATTAGGGTACAACCTGCCAAAAGTGGAGCTGGCTCTGGCAATTCTGACGTTCACTTCGTCATCGATGGTGACATTTTGAGACAGTGTGCTGCCTAGGTATGTGAACCGGTGCACTGTATTGAGTCTCTGGCCGTTGACAGTGATGTTGGGCTCTACGTAGGGTCTTCCAGGCGCAGGCTGATGGAGGACCTCAGTCTTCTTGGTGTTGATTGACAGACCAAAGTTTGTGCAGGCACTGGAGAACAGGTTTACACTGCGTTGCATGTCGGCTTCTGAGACAGCGTTGAGGGCACAGTCATCAGCGAACAGCAGGTCTCTGATGATGTCTGTCATAACCTTGGTTTTTGCCTGGAGCCTCCGAAGGTTGAACAGCTTGCCATCTGTGCGGTATTTCAGGTTGACACCAACATCCTCGTCTCTGAAGGCCTCTGTCAGCATGGCGGAAAACATGAGGCTAAACAGTGTTGGTGCCAGGACGCAGCCCTGCTTGACTCCGTTTGTGACTGGGAAAGGATCAGAAAACTCCCCGCTGTCCTGGACTCTGGCCTGCATGCCTTCATGGAATTGTTGCACCAAGACGATGAATTTCCTTGGGCAACCGTACTTGGCCATGATCTTCCACAGACCCTCTCTGCCAACAGTGTCAAAGGCCTTGGTCAGGTCGACATAGGTGGAGAACAGATCAGAGTTCTGCTCCTGACATTTCTCCAGCAGCTGCCTGGCAGCGAACACCATGTCGATTGTTCCTCGCTCTTTTCGGAAACCACACTGACTTTCAGGCAGGAGTCCTTGGTCAAGGTGCACTGTGAGGCGGTTGAGCAGGATTCTGGCGAGGATCTTTCCTGCAATAGAAAGCAGGGATATGCCTCTGTGGTTGTCACAAGCCTGTCTACTTCCTTTTCGCTTATATAGATGTATGATGGTGGCATCTTTGAAGTCCTGCGGGATCGTCTCTTGCTGCCATATTAAGAGAAACAGCTCATGGAGCCTTTCAGTCAGGGCTGTTCCCCCCTCCTTGTAGACCTCAGCTGGTATGGCGTCAGAGCCAGGTGCTTTGCCACTGGAGATAAGATAGATTGCTTTCTGGGTCTCGAGCAAGGTTGGTGGGTCATCCAGTGCTTTGTTTGTGGGCACTTGGGGTAGACGATTGATGGCTTCGTCGTTGATTGTCGAAGGGCGATTTAGGACGTCATCGAAATGTTCGACCCATCTCTCCAAGATCTTCTCTTTGTCTGTGATTAGAGTGTTACCGTCTGCGCTGAGGAGGGGGCTTGATCCTGAGGGCGTGGGGCCATATACTTCTTTCAAGGCGTCGTAGAAGTTTTTATAGTCACGCCTGTCTGCATAGCCTTGGATCTCGTCAGCTTTGTTGCCGAGCCAATCGTCCTGCATCTGACGGAGCTTCTGCTGAACAGTCTTGCATATGTTGTTGAGTGCATCTCTCCTTGCCGTGGACTTGGGGTTATTGATGTATGCTTGGTGAAGGTGGTGTTTCTCATCCAATAACTGCTTGATGTCTTCGGAGTTCTCATCGAACCAGTCCTTATGTTTCCTGGTCTGGGGCCCCAGGGTCTCTGTAGCTGTGGAGTAAATCAGCTCTCTGAGTGATGCCCAGTCTGCCTCCACGCTCTGGTTTCCCGGAGAGGTGGATTTCAAGCACTTTTCCAGAGCATCTACAAAGGACTGTTTGCAGCTGTTGGTATTCAGTTTGGCAACATTAAGCCGTTTCGGGGCCTTCTTCCCTTGCGGGCGTCGTTTAGGCTGAATGCGGATGTTGAGCTTGGTGATGATGAGGCGGTGGTCTGTCCAGCATTCAGCGCCGCACATGGATTTTGTAACTTTGTAACATAATATGTCTATCTATGCACGTGAAGACTGGATTCGGTGGACAGAGCGGAGGAACCACTAGTTGGTCAACGGTCAAAAAGGCGAATCTCAGCAAAGCGTTGTGGAACGCTAAGGGCATGACAAGACACACAGGACGTCATGGCCATCCACTGCACCCGTCTCCATCACCAGCCGTCTCGACTTAGTCCTGCCGCTGGATAAGATGGCCTCGGGCGAGAGAGTGAGATCGACGAACTGCGCAACTCCTTCTCACTTAAATCCAAGTCACCGCGCAAGTCACTTTTGTCATCCATCCCATACCAGCGGTCGAAACAAAAAGAAGAAAACGAGGATATTTCCTCTCATATTGGGCGCATGGAATGTGCGCACACTCCTGGACAGAGACGATGCAGACAGACCTCAGAGGAGAACAGCCCTGATTGGTAAAGAACTCGCTAGATATGGCATCGACGTCGCAGCCCTGAGCGAGACCAGGCTCGCGGGAGAAGGAGAGCTCTGTGAAAGAGGATCTGGTTACACATTTTACTGGAGTGGCAGACCCAGCGAGGAGCGACGTGAGGCAGGCGTTGGGTTTGCAGTTAAGACAACTCTTGTCGGAAAGCTGGCTGGACTTCCCAAGGGAGTGAACGACAGGCTCATGACCATGAAACTCCCACTGGCTGGAAAGAAGCACCTCACCATCATCAGTGCCTACGCTCCAACCATGACTAATCCAGATGACGTAAAGGCAAAGTTTTACGAAGAACTTCACACTGTCATTGCCGACGTTCCAAAGGCGGACAAACTCATCTTGCTAGGTGACTTCAACGCAAGAGTTGGCAAGGACAACGTTGCCTGGGAAGGAGTCCTTGGACACCATGGTGTGGGTCAATGCAACAGCAACGGTCTTCTTTTACTCCAGACCTGCGCTGAACTTGAACTGCTGATCACCAACACGATCTTCCGCCTCCCCACTCGTAACCGGACGTCATGGATGCACCCCCGATCGAAGCACTGGCATCTTATTGACTACGTCATCGTGAGGAAGAGGGACAGGCAGGATGTACGAGTTACAAAATCCATTATAAATAAAATTATATATACTGGACAAGACCTACTGTCTGTTCGTATTTTTACACCCTTGAGAAATCTGGAACAACTGTACATCAATGATATTTGTGAAATTGGAACATATCGGTGTGGTACATACCCCAATAAGGCTCTCCAGGTTCTAAAAAATCTTAGGATTCTCAGCATTAATGAGGCAGACAGCCGTGGTCTAGGACCAGAAATTAAAAGTCTTGTACACTTGAGACATTTGATTATAACTTGTCTAGAGTCAGATAATGTGACTCGTGTATCTTATTTTGATAATGTTCCTTTCATAACGACACTGGAGTTTTTATTCAGTAAAACACATATACCTCCAAAAGCATTTGCTAAGCTAAGAAATTTGGTAAATTTGACATACTCATCAATTTATGGAGAGAAATTAAACGTATGTACGTTCTTGAGGGACATTTATTTTTTGCGCAACTCTTCTTTGAAATATTTAACATTGAGTGACGTCAATGACCCTGACACTGGGTGTAAAGAACTAACTGTCCACGAGTCAATTAACCTCAAAATTTTAAATATAATTGAACTTGACCTGTCAGGCAACTTTCTTGTGTCTTTGACAAAAAGTTTCATACGAGTGTTGCCAGACACATTAAAGAAAATTAACTTAAGTAGGAACGGTTTATCCTATAGATTATTTTACACCTTTGATGATTTCCCCAAGAGGCTGTTAGAAATAAACCTCAACAATCAGTTCAATGGCTACTATAAAGGTCAAAATGATAAAGAAATTAGTCAATTTAATGCACAGGCATATTCTTTCGAGGATCAAACTGACACAACCAAAATTTTAAAAGATATTATCCCTCAAAAATTACGAATTTTACGAGCTGACCAATTTAAAAACTTTGGTAAGGCCTTGTGCGAACATTTTGACAATTATTCTAAATATTCGATAAAAATTTTAAGTCTGGCTGGCAGTGACTTTCATGATTGGGCTTTAGGGGGCTTTTTAACTTCCGTTGAAATAGCTGATTTCAGCAAAAACTACGCTGACAATTATAACACAAATTTCTTTCCTGTAAACAGTGCAATGAAATACCTTTCAATGTCAGAAAATTTATTTGGACTTGCACTTGAATACGATAAGGAACATTTGTTTTTTTCAAACTTGAGGCAACTGATTGCCCTTGACATGTCAAGAAATTCTTTTACAGTAATTCCAAATGATTATTTTAAAAACTTGTTCAAACTACAAATACTGGACATTTCCCAAAATAAACTTCAGATGATAAACATCAGCTTTTTGCACATGACTGAACTAAAATTTCTGGACGTTAGTAGCAATTCAATAACATCAATAAGTAAACAGTCCCGAGACGAACTTGACCTTATTGCAGCTGACCATCGGGTTCATATAGATTTGACCTTGAACCCTTTACCTTGCATATGTGAGGGTCTAGAGCTGATGAAATGGATGGCTTTTACTAATGTTTTTCTTTTGAACCAGGATTTTCTCGTGTGTAGAAATGAGTTCCACGAAGTTCTTGAAATAGGAAATATCGTCCAACGAGTGGAAACACTACAACGTCAATGTACTTCGAAAACTGTCATAATTCTCACATGCGTCTTTTCTGTTATCGTATTCGGTATTTTGTTGATCACTTCATTGATGTATCGATACCGCTGGAAGCTGAGATATTTACGGAGCATAGCGTTAGTCAAGCTGTTTGGCTCTAGACCCACTGCTAATAACATGATCGGGTATCGATTCGATGCTTACATCCTATACACAGACGATACACGGAGATTTGTGTTGCGTGACTGTGTTCGTGAGCTGGAAGAGAAAAGAGGTCACCGACTGTGTATCGAGGAGAGAGATTTTCTACCGGGTATGTACAACGTGTCTCAAATTGTCAGTAGCGTGCAGAGCAGTACAAAGACGGTTGTCATGGTAACACCAAAGTTTAACGAAGGGGAATATTCCGAGTATGGCGTCAAGATGGCGCTGATGGAAGAAATTTTTATGCGCCGTTCTGTCCTCTTCCTGTGCGTGTGTGAAACAACCGATGAAGAGGATTTATCACATGACCTACTTACCGCCATGAAACAAAACAACTACATTGAATACCCGCCCAGAGATGACGTAACGGATGAAATAACTGACGAATTTTGGAATCAGTTCTCACGAGCTATTGGAAAAAATGAAAGGGCAGAGATTTGATTTCGTTGTTTCAGCAAATACAAACAGTATTAGAAATGTTTATAACACAAGAGTTTGATGTCCCGTTGTGAAAAACGAGCACTATTAGAAGATATCAGTAGGTATATGGAATTTAAAGTATCTTCTTTGTCCTTTCAACTCCAATTATAATTTATTTACATATGCATTTTTATGCTTTCTTTTAATTAAAAATATTTTTAAGATAAAAGAGTTTTTCGATTAATCAAAACAAGTTAAACTTCTTGCATTTATATTAAAACTAGAAATATACAAGCACTTCGTAGCTAGAGTGTACTGCCCCTTTTTGCCAGTATTAATTGCTGGATATTAGATTTTTGATTTGCCAAGTTAAATTTCAGATTGATCTATTAATTAGAATCTTAAGTGAAACAGTCATATACCATTTTAAGAAAAACATTGTTTTGGTACACCGGACACGAAAGAGTGGGCATATTGAGTTCAATTCGATATGGAATTTTAAATGGCTCATCAGGTTTATATGTAATAAGCTTGGTCTTGGTCTATCCATCAGTCCGGTAGCCAATTATTAAATTATACTAATGAACCTAATATAAGAGAAACTGATATTATTGTACATTATTTTAACTTAAGTTGTGCTATATAATGTTTAAGGTAAGAGTCTGCACAATTAAAGCATGCTATTTATATGGGAATTTTGAAAGTTTGTGATAAGTGAATGAGTAATTAGGCTGTCATTAGTAAAGAAAACAGACACACACAACTAAATGAATCAAGAACAATTAAAATATTTATATAAAAGAGATATCCTGTCGTACATTAACATGAAACACTTTTGGTTTTAATGTTTATATTTTTATATTTAAATTAGGGCTGTTAACGATTAATTTAAATTTAATCGTTAACTTTTGAAAAATTAACGATTAATTAATCGTTAATTTTGATTAAAGCCAAAAATTAAAATGTATGATGTCATAAGTAAAAACATTGGAATGTCACTGGAATATGACATCTTTTAACCAACTACGCCAAAAGACAAGTGTGTTGACATTATTTGGTTGAAGTGATGAGCGGATCTAATTGACAATATAACCAGCCGAGCTGAACAATCGTTCACATGGAACTGAGGTACTGGTATGCACAAAACATCCTTGGCAAGGAATGAAATTATCGGATATCCATGTTCATTAAGTTTCCACCATTGTAGAGGGTTAATGGATTCAGGAACTTTCATCTCCATTTTGTAATGAATTAATTCATCAGACGTGCCGTCGTCATTTTCTGTTTAATACGCTTTTCATTTGGTTTGATAAGCAGGCGAAGTGTTAGAACCATGGAAAGCAAACTTTATCAACATTTTGAACATACCCATCAGTAAATAGTTTAAAACCAAAATGTTCACGTAATCGACAGGAAATTTATTATTTATCGGCCGCTATTTATATATATATATATATATATATATATATTTTTTTTTGACTTCCGATAATTTGTAAGTGATGGGCCGATTAATCGTTAAAAAAATAATTTAATTGTTAAAATTTTTTAACGATTAATCGAGAAAATATGTATTTTCAAGTTTTGCTTTTTTAAATAATAAAATTTGACGACCATAATAACTAAATTTACTAATTCCTTCCCACATGTACTAAATAAACATAACTGATAGTTTCCCGAAAGATCTCTACCATCCTCGTCACTCAAAAAGCTCATATATATTTACGACACTGCATCGTAAAACAATTTTAATTAATACAATATTTGTAGCAGCGTCTATGAGATATACAGAAACATATGGCTTTTCCCCCTTCAAAAAGGTCAAAAGATGCTTAACCCATAGCGCCAATAAACTAAATTATAAAGGTTATAAATGAAATGTACTTTCAAATACACTTTAAATAAACAAAAGCAGTCGTATTAAAATTAGGGCTTTTAACGATTAATTTAAATTTAATCGTTAACTTTTGAAAAAAATTAACGATTAATTAATGGTTAATTTCGATTAAAGCCAAAAATTGAAATTTATGGTGTCATAAGTAACATTTATTAAAATACTTATCGAAAATCGAAATAACACTGGAATGTCTTCTTTATTTGACATCTTTTAACGAATTACTGACATGTCGACCCCGGACGGTTCGACCACGGATGATTCGACCTCGGATGATTCGACACCCGACAGTTCGACCACAGGACGTTTCGACCCCAGGGCGTTTCGACCCCAGACGTTTCGACCCTTTCATTTCTACACCATGAAATAAGTTTATTTATTCTTTGTTTTGTTTTTTTAAAACGTTTTTTAAAAATATTAATTTTCGGTATATTATCCATTAAAAATTAAAAACAGTATCTCCACTCCTATCCCAAACTAAACACACTTAAAAAGGACCTAATTTATTATTGGGTTTTAAAAATGCACATATTTAAGTCGTTCAAAGATTCTCACTGTGATCTTTTTTTTAAAAGGGGATGACATGCTGAAAATTGCATGGTAGGCAAACGATTTCTCTCAATGGACACAATAACCTTTATCAACATTTTGAACTTACACACCACTCAATAGTTTAAACCCAAACTGTTTGTATAATCGTCCGGAAATTAATTTAATATTTATCGGCCGAAATATTTTACTTTTTGACTTCCAGTACATTTATAAGTGTTGGGTCGATTAATCATTAACATTTTTTTAATCGTTAAAATTTTAACGATTAATCGAGAAATTAATCGTTAATTTCCGTAGCTCTAATTAAAATGATTTAAAGAAAATGTGTGCACCATGTTTAGACAATAAAAAAATTATAGAAAGCTTGCTGCTTAAAATAAAGTCTTGCCATAAAGTACATTACTGGACCAAAAATAACTTTTCCTTTTAACGTCTTTTTGCATTTTTAACATGGAATTGTATAAAATTTTTTTTTCATATATTTGTCTCTATATTTTACGATTTAAATTCACGGCTTGTATGCAATTTGTATAATTTCAAAATGGAATTAAATTCATTTTTATTCCATTTTTCTTATAATGCATCATATTTTGTAATTTATATTCCATACCCAGACACCAGATTTTGTTTCTGAAAATTAAAGACATTATATACCACTTTAAAAAAAAAGATTCAATTGTCTCTTAATAAACGCATGTGAAACAATGACTTCAAAGAGATCTGAAAAATGGCCTTTGTTATTCAGACTACAAAGGAATGAACATAACATGTTCAATTCGCAATACATATTAGTTAAGCGTTTTCAGGATAACTTTATTAAGTTTAATATAGATCTACTTCTGTTAATACGTTCGGTAGCCAAAGTTTAAATTGTATAAGTGTATATATAGCTTATGTAAACTTTCTTAACGTGTAAATATATTTGACATAGGCCATCGCTTTACACATAAAATAAACTAACTATACATAATATATGTTTAAAAAAAAATTAGATGTCGAGTTATGAATTAATTAAAAAAAAATTCGCAATTTCATTCACACATGTAAAAATATTAATCCAATGCATCGTGTAAAAATTGTATTCTAAAGAAAGTACCAGTAAAAAAAGGCCACTGCAGAGCAAAACCAAATATAAATGTTATAATTATATGGCACAGCTCAATGTGAAAAGCGTAAACGAAGCTGTGCGCACCATAATCAGGCAATGAAAGATTTTAGAGAGCGCAACGCTGAAAATAAAGTCTTGAAAAAAATAATGCACAAAAGACAACCCAACTCTTTTTGAACGTCTGACTTAAGTTGTTCAATATGGAAATGAGATTTAATTTTTCTCTCTTTGTCTCTAATTTTCTGATTTTTTTGTTTATGTATTTGGGTCGAACGGGACAGTTACAAATACTCTACCAAAACCATCTGCAGGTGAAAATGAACCGTCCAGGGACATTTGGTCCCTGTTCTTTTTTTAGTTTTTCCTTGAAAGCGGGACACAGAGCTGGTACAAACAAACAAACATACAAACAGCGAAATAGCTTTATATATTAAATATTTTGTGTTAAGGAATCTCAAACAAAAAACTAAAGCTGTTTCAAATGGTCGGAGAAAATACTTTATTTCTCAAAAGTTTTAGAAACAGTTATTAAAGAATTTACTTTTAATGCTACCAAATAAAATAAATTCTCATATTTTATTTCTATTACGTACTTAATAAAATAAAGGGACATATATAAAATTGCTATAGACTAATAAAAAATATAAAAGCCCAGGTCATTCTGTAACGCTAAGGGACATAATCAGCATATTTTTTTTAACATTGAAAATATAGACTTAAAATCATAATCCTTTTGGTTTCGAGATTTACAAGAGCGTGTGGTTTTTCTCGCCGTAAACTATTATATGACGTCATTGTTTGAGCTTATATTTTAATTTTGGAAAAGGGATATATAAAGAAATTATGTGAAAAAATAAATCGTTCTAATGAACTAAAATTTAATTATTCATTATTTTTATTGAACTCATTCACATACCAATTGTTGGTTGTCCAACACGCCAATTCGAATGCGTGCAATAACATTCACGTAAGTTACTTCGGCTTTTTAAAAAAGTGGGCGCCGTACGCGCCCCAGAACAACCTAGTTGTAATATAATTGAATGAGTCTAAAAATATCCACTGAAATATTATTTTGTAACATTTTACTTTTTTTCCCTGGGGATATTTGGATACTTGTGGATTTTTTTTAAAAATTATAATATTTACAACACATTGCATCCATTTACCATGAGAAATTTTATTTATGTTAATGAGATTCAATTATTACCTTGCACATTTTTTTCTAAACCTTACAACGATTCGACGTTACATAAATTTAATAATTTCTTTCTTTTTCTCCTTTTTATTAGTAAATTGTAGAATTTCTTAGTTCTCTTTATTTTTATTAAGTTATAGGGCTTAGTGCAAATACGAAGAACTCTTTTAAAAATAAAACACTATCCAAATTATTCTCAATATTTTCGTCTAACACTTTAATCGACATCAAAACCAAATCAATTCTACATCAAATACGAACAAATAAGAGAGAAAATCAAAGTTTGTTAGTGTACGATATTAATGATTACAAGTCAAATAATTGATTAATTGATATTTGAATAATTCGAAAGTAGTCAGAAGTTAAACTTTATCAATATGCTTGATGTACTGAGATCAAGACATACTTCCAAAAAAAATAATTAAAAAAAAATTGTTCAATTAGTGAAGTTTACCATCTGCTTAAGAGAGAAGCTGATCACAGCATTTATCAAGACAAATGGAAAAGTTTACAAAGAGATCTTCTCTCTATATATCACGTAACGTTATTTCCCTTAATATTTGGCACATCAATAAAATTAGTTTCAACTGTTAAATGTAAACTTTGCTTGATATTTAATTTAATAGGCGTTGTCCACTTTACATCATAATAAACAAAGTAACACTACTTTATATAGCCACACATTAAACATTTTTGAGGTTTATTTTAACTGTGATTTTTATTTCAATTTCTTCTTTAACTTAAAAAGGCATCATAATTTTTTTTGATGATTTTTTCCCTGTCTATGTTATATTTATTTTATACTGCTTAATGCAGATAAATGTTTGCTTATATAAAATGAAAACTATAATATTTTTATTTGAATGCCAATAATTGTTTTCTGATTTCTTTAATTAAAAACATACTTTTCAAATAAAAATATTTTATTGACTTACTACACAGAAAACAATTTGCTGCACAAAAAAAATATTTACAAAAACATTAATAAAATAAAATCTTATTTAGATTGAATTTTTGTATTTGAATCTCTGAATTATCTAAGATTTCACAAATTAATTAAAGTTCTTTTTGATTTAACATAGTGAATATAATAGATTCATTTCGAAATTTCAAAAAAGATATTAAAATTTTTGTTAAAAATAGTATAATTGGGAAAGTTCAGCCTCTACGCGGTTCACTAAAAATATAACATATTTTACCTGACCATAGTTGGACCATAGACCTTGGGTCTACGACACCAACAAACAATTTTAAAAACTCAATAACTCTCTTAGAGTATCAAGGGGAACCGCTCGAACTTTACGTGGTCTGACGTTGAAAGTTAACAACACATCTGTCTTTCACGTAAATAACAGGATGCTGCAAAAATTTTTACAAGGGTAGAAATGCAAACATGACACTCTGTAACGATTGAAGATTTCTGCCTATTCTGTTTGTTAGCTCAATAATTGCGGATAATATTTCCCCGGTCCTTGAACGGACACGAGAAACACACTGGACACAATATTGGTTAGCACTTTGTGCAGCAAGCTGGACGTCCTCGCAGACAGTTTGAAATTTCCATTTTCATCCATTTTTATAACATTAATTTGTACTGACATATCTAAGTATATGAACCTTTTTTTAAAATACAGTAAGATGTAAAGTAAAGTACATTTAATGTAAAGTTTCTCAAAAATTGAAACCATTTTCTTTTTCTTACAAAATCGCTTTCTTATCTTGAAAGAATGAAGGAATCGCTGAAGGATTTGAAGAAAACAAGATTATTATAGCAATTTGCGACAGTTTACTCGTGTATTTTTTTACGAATTAAAAGTTAATTCCATTTAAAATGTAAGTTTCGTATTATCTAAATTCACAAGAAGCTATGGCTCAGTGAAGTTTGATAAACTTAAAGTTAGTGACAACTTGCATTGACAATGGGATAACTAAAATCGATTAAACCTCTTTTAGTTAAAATGTGCATGAAACAAATTTGTAAACTAGATAAAAAAGATACATTTATCACAGACAAAAATGAAGATGCTATTTAATATGATAGGTGCAAAGTTACTGTTGTCCATGGTATATTAATACAATTGAATTACTATTTAATACCTGAATCATTCATAATTGCTTCTATAGATTTGTTTATATATTTACAAATACTATGAACATTTAATTGAAATAATGTTTTGATGGTTTGTCAGTAGTTATCAGTTTACTGATAACTACACAAATGATATAGCGATGTTTCATGATTCTTCAATTTATTTTACGGACTCAAAATGAATAGGTATAAGAAATAAATATTTTAATTTTTTTTAATTTAAATTTCTGCTATTATTTTACACTAATATACCGCATCTTGAATAATGTTGCTTATGGCCATAAATCCTGTATAACAGGCCAGATTAAACCTCTGTCCAGAACATACCCGGGGCATTTCTCGTCTCGGGGGTTAAACTGGCCTAGTTATAGTCTATACTCTATACAAATGAATGGAAGGAGCGTTATAGTTTTCTTTTTGAATTGACAAAATAAAGCTCTACATGATTAAAAAAATTAATTTAAATTCAATGAGGGACTATATTTGTTGCTTTTCAAATGCATGTGAATATTTTGGATTCGTTGACCTGGCTGATTATTCAAATCATTTTGTTTATCTATTACCAAGAAATTTTGAGTTTGGCAATAGAGAATTAAAAAATAAAATAAAATAAAGCATGAATATTTTGATTTTGTTGTTGGTTCTTTTTTCGGGTGGGTGCATGTAGTTCTTCTTTTTTCAGTGAGCGAGATGCGTTTAGGCTAAGAAAAAAGAATACGAATGGCAAAGAAAAGTGAACGCAGATGAAAAAAAAATGTTTTAAAAATGTACTTTAGTATGAGTATAGAGTCAATGATGTTTGAATACAAGTTGACAGACTCATTGCTGCTCACTGAGCGCCTAACATCATTAATTAAATAATACGATGTCCAATAAACAACATATAGCAAACAGTCCCGCAAGCGCGACAGTTTTAAGGCATTTGAATATTAAATAAAGTTGACATACTTGACGGATCAGCTTATTGTTCAACTTTGCAAAATGAAAGCAAAGTTGAACGCTTAAAACTTGAAATGTCTGAAGGAAAAAGCGTCTACATGAGCTAAGTACATTTCTCTCAAAGTGCCATCGATAAAATATATTTGTTTTAAAATCTTCATGAGCTAATTTTATTTACAGATACTTTGAACACATCTCCACACTGTGTCTTCTATGCGCATTGAGATTGCGTTTTTTCACAAACAAAATGATAGCTTAAATGACAGTAGTCGTCATCCAACTGCGGGCCGCACCCTCTGGCGCAGTCTTGGCGATTTGCAGCGTTGTCAGGTCGGAAAGACAAAGTTTGCATCGTCTGTTGGTCAATCGGCCGGTGGTCATCTGACCACACAAACTGACCCTCCACTTCAATGTCGTCCAGTCCCATCCACTTACAGCCAGGGGCCATTCGAGAGAAAATGATATATTTGACCCGAGTTTTGGCCACGTAAAGGTGCGAGTCAAGACACTGGCAAGTGGCAGCCGCTTGTGTGTAGTTGAGAGGAGTGGGAAAATATGCAGCAAAAGTTCTCGTGGTATTATAGGATTGGATGCTGAAATGAAATGAAATTTGTATAAAATGTCTGGTGATAGAAGGATTTAAAATCGCGAGCAAAATTTAAATTTCCAATTAAAGACACACGTTGTTTAAATTTTAACAAATTGTATGCCTTGCTTTATAATAATAATGATAATAAATTGATAATTTATATAGCGCTGTATCCCAGTAAGGAACTGGGCTCACAGTGCTTTACATAAAAAACAACAACATACATATAAGAATTAAATGAACATTCATATCCTAACAACCACATATTTGACAGTAAGGTACACATAAGCTACGTTTATCATTAAAAGGAATGCTGTTTACTTAATTTTTATAGTAAATTTTGAAAAGATGTGTCTTAAGTGCAGTCTTGAAGGCCTTAGTAGTTGGAATACAACAGATGTGTAATGGTAGAGAATTCCATTGTTTGGCTGCATGAAAAAGAAAAAGACCTTTCGCCAAATGTTCTAGTGTGTGTCTTCAGAACAGAGAGATTACGTGTGTCTTCAGAACAGAGAGATTACGTTTGTCTTCAGAACAGAGAGATTACGTTTGTCTTCAAAACAGAGAGATTACGTGTGTCTTCAGAACAGAGAGATTACGTTTGTCTTCAGAACAGAGAGATTACGTTTGTCTTCAGAACACAGAGATTACGTTTGTCTTCAAAACAGAGAGATTACGTTTGTCTTCAGAACAGAGAGATTACGTTTGTCTTCAAAACAGAGAGATTACGTGTGTCTTCAGAACAGAGAGATTACGTGTGTCTTCAGAACAGAGAGATTACGTGTGTCTTCAGAACAGAGAGATTACGTGTGTCTTCAGAACAGAGAGATTACGTGTGTCTTCAGAACAGAGAGATTACGTGTGTCTTCAGAACAGAGAGATTACGTGTGTCTTCAGAACAGAGAGATTACGTTTGTCTTCAGAACAGAGAGATTACGTTTGTCTTCAAAACAGAGAGATTACGTGTGTCTTCAGAACAGAGAGATTACGTTTGTCTTCAGAACAGAGAGATTACGTTTGTCTTCAGAACAGAGAGATTACGTTTGTCTTCAAAACAGAGAGATTACGTTTGTCTTCAGAACAGAGAGATTACGTTTGTCTTCAAAACAGAGAGATTACGTGTGTCTTCAGAACAGACAGATTACGTGTGTCTTCAGAACAGAGAGATTACGTGTGTCTTCAGAGCAGAGAGATTACGTGTGTCTTCAGAACAGAGAGATTACGTGTGTCTTCAGAACAGAGAGATTACGTGTGTCTTCAGAACAGAGAGATTACGTGTGTCTTCAGAACAGAGAGATTACGTTTGTCTTCAGAACAGAGAGATTACGTTTGTCTTCAAAACAGAGAGATTACGTGTGTCTTCAGAACAGAGAGATTACGTTTGTCTTCAGAACAGAGAGATTACGTTTGTCTTCAGAACAGAGAGATTACGTGTGTCTTCAGAACAGACAGATTACGTGTGTCTTCAGAACAGAGAGATTACGTGTGTCTTCAGAGCAGAGAGATTACGTGTGTCTTCAGAACAGAGAGATTACGTGTGTCTTCAGAACAGAGAGATTACGTGTGTCTTCAGAACAGAGAGATTACGTGTGTCTTCAGAACAGAGAGATTAAGTGTGTCTTCAGAACAGAGAGATTACGTGTGTCTTCAAAACAGAGAGAATACGTGTGTCTTCAGAACAGAGAGATTACGTGTGTCTTCAGAACAGAGAGATTATGTGTGTCTTCAGAACAGAGAGATTACGTGTGTCTTCAGAACAGAGAGATTACGCGTGTCTTCAGAACAGAGAGATTACGTGTGTCTTCAGAACAGAGAGATTACGTGTGTCTTTAGAACAGAGAGATTAAGTTTGTCTTCAGAACAGAGAGATTACGTGTGTCTTCAGAACAGAGAGATTACGTGTGTCTTCAGAACAGAGAGATAACGTGTGTCCTCAGAACAGAGAGATTACGTGTGTCTTTAGAACAGAGAGATTACGTGTGTCTTCAGAACAGAGAGATTACGTGTGTCTTCAAGAAATCACGCGTTGTCCTTCTTACTTTTAATTAATTGATTTTTGTCTAAATATTAATATAATTTACTAGAAATGCCTTGGAAACAGATGAATTTTATTCTTACCTGAATTCTGGGTAACTGTCACAGCTGTCTGTCACATACAGATCTCCCTCTGTAGAACTCGGTGAAACCTGTGATGTACTGACACCTGACCCTGGCGTACATAGGTGTGTGATCTTGTTGTACATGAAACTATGGCATGTTTGGGGATACCTGAGGAATGGCGAACAAAAGACACGGGTCTTAAAATATGGACACTATTTTAAGATATTTACTATCGTTACCCGGAAGATGGATTTCAAATCAATAGCTGGTAACTAATTAATTTTTTACAATGTTTATAATAAATTGTTACAATGGTTCATTAAAACGTAGCTGATGATATCAATTTAAACCGTTTTACGGTGGTAATTGTGCATCGCAATAGTAACTAAGTTTATTTAATTTAGTCGCTTAAAAAGACCCATTTCGTACAAATGATAGCATGAATAACATTTGATAACTATGACTAAACGTTTTTTAAAGACTGATGTCATTATTTATCTACAACAAACATATTTTTTTGGTCCAACCGATATCGCAGTTTATGATTACCACAACATTACCCATTTATTCAGTTGTGGAACAAATACTTTATTGTAACCTTAGCATTACATCTTTGTAAAATTGATGACACAGTGTTTTTATATAAATAACATAAAACTAGACCGTGGCATAATTAAAGCAAAAATTTGTCTATGCTTACTATAAAATCTTCTTTAATAAACTTATAGCACAGTATACAAAGTACTAAAAAGTTAACTCTTGGTAAATCTATAGCAAATAGTTATATTTGAAAACAGTAACATTACCTTTTGGTACACATATAACAGTTTATCTAAAACTTTAACACATTACCACTAGACACTGCTAAATTCACAACTTATCTATGACAACTATACTATTACCTCTAGACACTGATAGAGCGAAAAGCACAGTCTATGACAGCTATAACATTACCTCTTGTTACAACTACTAGCACAACTTATCCATGACAACTGTAACATTACCTCTTGATACAGCTACTAGCACAGTTTATCTATGACAACTATAACATTACCTCCTTGATACAGCTACTAGCACAGTTTATCTATGACAACTATAACATTACCTCATGATACAGCTACTTGTACAACTTATCCATGACAACTGTAACATTACCTCTTGATACATCTACTAGCACAGTTTATCTATGACAACTGTAACATTACCTCTTGATACAGCTATTAGCACAGTTTTATCTATGACAACTGTAACATTACCTCTTGATACAGCTATTAGCACAGTTTATCTATGACAACTATAACATTACCTCTTGATACAGCTATTAGCACAGTTTATCTATGACAACTATAACATTTCCTATTGGTACAGCTACTAGCACAGTTTATCTATGACAACTATAACATTACCTCTTGATACAGCTACTAGCACAGCTTATCCATGACAACTATAACATTACCTCTTGATACAGCTACCAGCACAGCTTATCTATGACAACTATAACATTTCCTATTGGTACAGCTACTAGCACAGTTTATCTATGACAACTATAACATTACCTCTTGATACAGCTATTAGCACAGTTTATCTATGACAACTATAACATTTCCTATTGGTACAGCTACTAGCACAGTTTATCTATGACAACTATAACATTACCTCTTGATACAGCTATTAGCACAGTTTATCTATGACAACTATAACATTTCCTATTGATACAGCTACTAGCACAACTTATCCATGATAAACTGTAACATTACCTCTTGATACAGCTACTAGCACAGTTTATCCATGATAAACTGTAACATTACCTCTTGATACAGCTACTAGCACAGTTTATCCATGATAACTGTAACATTACCTCTTGATACAGCTACTAGCACAGTTTATCCATGATAACTGTAACATTACCTCTTGATACAGCTACTAGCACAACTTATCCATGATAAACTGTAACATTACCTCTTGATACAGCTACTAGCACAGTTTATCCATGATAAACTGTAACATTACCTCTTGATACAGCTACTAGCACAGTTTATCCATGATAACTGTAACATTACCTTTTGATACAGCTACTAGCACAGTTTATCCATGATAACTGTAACATATCTCTTGATACAGCTACTAGCACAACTTATCTATGACAACTATAACATTACCTCTTGATACAGCTACTAGCACTACTTATCTATGACAACTATAACATTACCTCTTGATACAGCTACTAGCACAGTGTGTCAATGAAGACTCATTCCATCCTGCTCCTAGCCGCACAGGTCCGCAACGGGTGACCGGTTTTTTCTTAAATAATTTCTCCACAAACATATTTGAGGACAGCGCTTGCACGCACCTAGACCATTCGAAGCCTTAAAATAAAAGTAAAACATTTCTTTAAATATCGAGCTGATTCCCACAAGAAAATCTACAGCTGTAACGTTTAAAAATATATATTACATAATTTAAGCCATTGTCAAAGCGTATTGACATCGTCGTTTATATTTTCTTATTATATTTTCTTTATTTGAATATATTTAAACGCATTTACTCCTTTTACCAGTAATCCAATTATATTGTTACCACCCAAATTCCCCAAAAATTCTACTTACATAGCATGACCAAAACATTCGCTGTCAGTAACATGATTACTCAGGACACTTTTTCTGATATTCCCCTTAACAAACCGCAATAGTTTCTGAGCTACTAGTCTTCCTTTTATTTTTATTTTAAAAAAGTATTTATATTTGATAGTCTGCTATCTTAATCATGTTTGATCTTAAAGAAATCACCTGGATTTGTTATCTCTGAAATTAAAGCTATTGATCTTATTTTGAAATGGATTTTTTGGGGAGGATCAATGAAGCTATCTCCATCGTAGACCAATTGCAACTAAATGTATTGCCGGTAGGGCTGTTAATATTAATGATAAAAGCAGCCCGGGTACCCATCCAAATTTCGAACGGGTAATCCGGGTTAACCTTTCAAAACGCCGCATAATTTTCGACGTCATGACGGCTATGCAATGTTACCTAGCCACCTCCCATGCAACTCATTTCACGCAGTAGCCAACGGCATGCTTCAAGTAACATATTATTGTGCACTACATACTTTTATTCCTGTTGTAAATGCATTCATCATGCCCATAAACTGAAACTACAGTAAACTGAACATTCAAACAAAATGTCAACAACAATGACGCAACGTTCAGAATGTTAACGTGCGCTAGGCGGCGATAGTAACTTTTAAAATTATCAACATTTAATACTGACTACTTTGTATGTCTCATTAAAATCTACGGTAATTGTGTGCTAGGCCTACACAAGAATCAAACACAAGAGCTAGGCCTACACAAGAATCAAACACAGGAGCTAGGCCTACACAAGAATCAAACACAAGAGCTAGGCCTACACAAGAATCAAACACAAGAGCTAGGCCTACACAAGAATCAAACACAAGAGCTTGGCCTACACAAGAATCAAACACAAGGGCCAGGCCTACACACGAATCAAACACAAGAAACACAATCAAGTGGAAGGGATTTGTTAAATTCTTTCAGGGCGCTGCGTCGACACCTGCGGGCGGGTGGTGACATTTTACATCACCAACCATTTACAAACCAATCGCTCCCTACAACTCTTAAAATTTAAATCAAGCCCAAATTATTTTCAACCCTTATATATATATATATATATACATTAAATAAATCTATATATATATATATATATATTTATTTAATGTATTAAATATTATCTCTTTTGTATAAAGAGGTGTTGTGCGTCATTATTTGTATGTGTTAGATATAGTAGTATTTATATGTAGTTGTGTAGTTCTAAGTCGTACTTACGTATTGTAGTACTGGGGGCTAGAGCCAAATATAATTATTTAACACTCCTAGACAATAGAGTCAAAATACTTAACAGGACCTCAACAGGGACAAAATTGCCGGTGTCACGGAAATAAAGTGTCCCCCAAAATAAAGTCTTCCCCGGAGAGTTTATTGTAAAACAAAGTCTCCGAGGTAAAATAATTTAAAAAAAACAAAAAATTAAAATAAACACATGAAATTGGTTTTCTTAAACAGTGACCGAAGATCAAAGGTATTAACTTAAAATTCCGTTTTACAATTTTTGTTATTTAAATCAATGTATAAAATATGGTCTTTTCATAATGAAGTTATATCTATAACAGAACATATATTAAATATTTTTGATGCACCATTTTATTGTTCACAACGGCCCAGAAAAAGTGTTGTTTAAACAATCAGCATCACTTTCAAAGTTTTATTTTTTAAAAGAATGATAATACTAGCAAAGTGATAGATCATAGATAAACTTTTCAATCCAGATAATGAAATAAATGAAATATATAATTTACATATAAATGATTATAAAATCACTCAAATGATTAATATGAAAGACATTTCATAAGTAAATTTCAAGACAATTTAAGTATATATATTACTGATAAAAGTAATAAATACCATATTTAAAAAAAAACAAAAAAAAACGACTTCATATTTCATACAAAAGGTTAAAGGTTAGTGAATGATTTATCCCTTAGAGTACTTTGAAACAGTTTAATTAAAACAAAAACATAATTGAATTCTTCTCTCAGAAGGCGAAGTTTGACTTCTCACAAATAAATGTATATTCCATTTCACAGTAATCGTCGTCAAACCAATCACCGCATCCCCTGGCACAGTTCTGTCGGCCCCTAGCGTTGTCAGGCTGAAAATTTAACACCTGCATCGTCGGTTGGTCAATCGGTCGGTGGTCATCTGACCACACAAACTGACCCTCCACCTCAATTTCGTCCAGGCCCATCCACGAGCAATCAAGCGCCAGGCTTAAGAAGATGGCATATTTTCCCTTTGTTTTGGGCACAAACAGGTGGGAGTCAAGATTACGGCATGTGGCAGCCGCTTGTGTGTAGTTGACATAGACGGGGAAATAGGCAGCAAAAGTTCTGGTCTTGTTGTAGGAATGAACGCTGTAATAAATGGTGATAATATTTATAGTCATCGATCAATTGATATGTTTATTTACTTAACCTCTAAGATAGAGCACAGCTTCAAAGTCCTAAATTAGGGCTGTTATCGATTAATTTAATTTTAATCATTAACTTTTGAAAAATTATCGATTAATTAATCAATAATTTCGATTAAAAACAAAAATAGAAATTGATGACGTCATTAAACTGAACATTTCTCACGGACATTGAAAATTAAGAATATTTTGAACTAAATTTCATGACAATTTGTTGATACTTGATTTGTGCTGCAGGTGGTACGTCAGCGATGTATTTGATCTTTTAAAAGAGAATTGTTTATTGCAGTGAGCACAGTAAACGTTTTCACCATCTTCGACTTTGCCATCCGCAGTTAGCTTAAAAACAACATATTTGCTCAACTTTCTAGTTATATGTTTAAATTTAACTGCGCTGATGCTGTCAGCAGGGCCGTCTTAACGCATAGCCCCATTGGGCATTTGCCCGGGGGCCCACGAGCATATGGGCCCCATGGGAATATGTTTATTTATATATATTATATATATTCATTTTTTATTCCTGCAGGGGAAGGGCCCAACAATATTTCTTTGCCCAGGGGCCCAAAATGGTGTAAAGACGGCTCTTGCTGTCAGCCCATTTTTTAGTTGACGTCTGCCAGTCAACATACATTAATAAAATGAATTTTAATATTACGCGGGAGATGTTTGTACGTAAAAAAATATGTATAAATTATTATTAATTATTAATAATTTATTATTTATTACTAAAATTTTAAAAAAATATTATAAATATTTTCTTAAATTTTAATATTTAATCGATAAAATTTTTTAACGATTAATCGAGAAATTAATCGATAATTTCCGCAGCCCTATCTTAAAATTAATGTCTTTGATTATGTTTTTAAATTTATTATAGCATTAATATATATATATATATATATATATATATATATATATATATATATATATATATATATATATATATATATATATAAATTATCATTATACATTATTCCCGTCGTCTGTATGTATGTATGTATTTATGTATGTGTGGATGTAACGCTATTTGTTCAATAGTGGGCATTAAATTACTGCACCAAAAATAACTCTTTTTGAACGTTCTGCATAAAATTGTCCAATATGATAATAAATGAATCAAATAAAAATAAATAAAATAAATGAAAGTTCTGTATTACGTTATTTTTTAATCTGATGTGTATTTATTTTAAAAACTTCCGTCATTTTTGAGGATGATACGCCGCGGGTCTCTTCCAGAGTTCCTTCTTTTCATTCACTCACAGACGTTTGGCCAAACCCACCCCATTTTGACAACTGTGTCTTTCAGGAAGTCTTCACCAGTCACTAAATCATTAGCCGCTTATACTACGCCGCGGGTCAGCTAGTATATATATATATTTGCTGAGATTTCTGCCTTTGTGTAAAGCTAAAGTCTTCCTCCCCCACCATTTTATGTCTATAGTTTACTATAGAAAAAATAATATGAATGAAATGTCGGGTGTTTAATCTACAAAAGAGGGGCAGAGTAGATAACGTGTTTGATGACTCTAGATTTTGTTGAAATAAAAGGGAAATTTCGTCAAATTTACTCTTAAGGTAATATCTAAAAAAAAATTGGTTTTGATCCACCTGACTTGCACACTTGAGTTGATGACCCACCCAGCCCTTTTTATTAATGTCCCATTGAAAAAGCATTAAACCCTTAGTGCTTTGTTGTTCATTGAATGGAACTTATCACTTTCATAAATTTCTTACTTTAGTTGCCTGTCGCATGCTAGAGTATTGAAAAAAAGCAATTGAGTTTCAACAGTACCTGAATTCTGGGTAATTGTCACATAGCTCTGTCACATAGAGATCTCCCTCTGTAGAACTCGGTGACAGCTGTGATGTACTGACACCAGACTCAGGCGTACATAGTTGTGTGATGTTGTTGTACATGAAACTATGACAAGTTTGCGGGTACCTGAAGAATGGCGAATAGTTTATCTAAAATTATAACATTAACTCTTGGTACATTTATCTGACTGTTTATCTATGACAACTATAACATTACCTCGTGATTCAGCTAAAAGCACAGTTTAGCTACGACAGCTTAATAATTAACTCTTGGTACAGTTATTTGACAGTTTATCCATGACAACTATAACATTACCTCTTGATACAGCTACTAGCACAGCGTGTCAATGAAGACTCGTTCCATCCTGCTCCTAAACGCTCAGGTCCAAAACTGCTGGTTGGTTTTTTCTCAAATAATTTCTCAAGGAACATATTTGAGGACAGTGCTGGCAAGCACCTAGACCATTCGAAGCCTTAAATAGAAGTAAAACATTTTCGTAAAACATCGAGTTCATTCCCACAAGAAAATCAACAACTTTTTCGTTTAAAAAATGTACATAACAGAAATTTGCCATAGTTAATCATTTCAATTTTTTTCTTTATTGAAATAAATTCAAACGAATAATCGCCTTTTCTAGTAGTCTATATACATTTGTATCACAATTTCCCGACAAATATACTCACATAGCATGATCAAAACCTTCGCTGTCACTAACATGATTACTGGAAGCACTTTTCTTGAACAACGTGCAATTATTTCTGAGCCACTTGTCCTTTCATAATTATTTTTAAAATACATTTCTCTTGGATAGTTTTCTATCAAAATCGTGTTTGACTTCAAAGAAATCTACTTGATTTCCTATCGCTGAAATTAAAGCTATTGATTTCATTTTAAATGGATTTTTGTTGTGGAATGATCAATGACGCTATCACCATCGTGTTACAATTGCTGCTACTGTAGAAGGTCACTTCTCTGACGCTCTTTTTTTATCTCGATGTGGTACACACGATGATTAAAAATGGTTTCGATAGTCGAAATAAACGAAACAGTGTTTAACAATAGCAGAAAAAAAAATACACTTCTGTGTAGGCGGGTTTGATAATTAGCTGAATAACATTAATAGGTCATTGATTGAACTTGCAGAAAATATACAAAATTTACCGAAGAACAAAGATAGGAAGTCATTATTGAGAGAACACTTTGTTTTGATTTCGATTTGTGTCAACAGTGCGAGGAATTGAGATATTAACGGTCGCCACATTTTCGTTAAAGAAATCCACAAAATCTGGGCCATCACCTCAAGCCCATTTTAAGAATTATGGTAAGTAAAAATCCCAGTCAACCCAAAATCCCTGACTGTAGTAAAAAACTGTTATGATTTTTGCCCTGGACTAGCAATGTTTTTATTTTCTGCAATGAACTAGCTTAGCAAGCGTACTTTTACAGACATTTATAATACGATAGGCATGTATAACATGATATCCATTTATAATTTGCTCGAAACGTATAGTTTGAAAATCGTTTATTTCTATTTTTTTATGCTTTCTATTATTTATCGTTGTATGTGTAATTTCATAAATTAGTATGATCGTATAGTGTGACCGTCGCATATGAACTGATGTTCAAATATACATTAACACTACAACAGTCTGGACCACAACTGGGACACAAATAGCCGGTGTCACGAAATTAAGTCCCCCCCCCAAATCAAGTCTCCCCCCAAAATCAAGTCTCCCCAAATCAAGTCTCCCCCAAATCAAGTCTCCCCCAAATCAAGTCTCCCCCAAAATCAAGTCTCCCCCAAAATCAAGTCTCCCCCAAAATCAAGTCTCCCCCAAAACCAAGTCCCCCCAAAATCAAGTCTCCCCCAAAATCAAGTCTCCCCCGGAGAGTTTATTGTTAAACAAAGTCTCTGGTGTTATTATAAAAGCTCACTTTAATTATATGATATTATAAATTATTGTTTTATTAACGTTTATGACTAACAATATTTTTTTTAATTTGTGCTACATGCATTAAAAATTTGTGTATGATTATTGGAAATTCAACATTCATATTAGCTTAGTCAGGGGCGTAACAATTTGAGAGCCAAGGGGTTGTATGCCCAGAGAGACACTTTTTTTAAAAGATGGTTAATTTCCCAGAGTTATTTTAAAAATGACATACACTAACTGAAAAACAAAGATGATTAAGTAATACGAGAATTTGGCATCGATTTCATGGAACATGTAATTCACCCTTAACATTTGTGAGTAGCATCTGTGGTACGGACTTACACGAAATTTGTCATTTCTCTGCGTGCATGAAATAATAATTCCAAAATATTATTACTGTTTTTTACCTTATCTGTTTACAGACGCTCCTTCTATACAGAAGATTATTGCCTGGTAGCATTTACAAATTTACAGCAGATAATGTAACAAATCGAAGTGGCCAAGACTTATAAAATTATAAATAATTTTATGTTGACTTCTAAAATACAGCATAAAATATCAGTAGCAAGGGCTTTCAAATGTAGCCGTCTCACAACACAAAACACAGGCGAAACTTAGACTAAAAAAAAATCAGGTCACACGTTTAAACAATCAGTGGCGTAGCCAGAGGCGTCACTAGGGTTGGTGTCACCCGGGGCGGTAGCTCATGGTGTCACCCCTTCACGACTGAAGGGGCCATCCATAAATGACGTCACGCGAGGTTGCCGATTTTTACCCCACCCTCCCCCAGCGTCATACTTTGTCACAAAAACTTAGACCCCACCCCCTTTTTTACGATATGACGTCACAAAGCTTTGACACCCCTCCCCCAAGCCGTATTTTCTCAATAAAAGTTAGCATGTTGCAAATTATTTTTTGTCATTTAAATATGTATTTAGGGTAAGTCTGCACTGTAATATCGTAACACGCGTGAAGTCATTGAAAACGTAATTAAATAAATGGTAAGCAATCAAATATTTAAGTGGAACTTTTATTTAAAGTTTCGCGTTTTTGATGTGACGTCACATTTCTTAAACACCCCCCTCCTCGTACCACATCGTCACAGATGCGTGGACCCCTATGGCGGATTAAAAGGGGGGGGGGTTCTGAACGGGCTAAAGCCCCCAATAATTTAAGGGCCCCCAAACTTTTTATGAATTATAGTGTATAATAAAGATGCAGGCCATTATGTTTGTACGAATCCCTGAAAATGCCTTGGACATTCATACGGCAATGCTGCAAATGAGTAGGAAGTATAACGGAAACCAGGCTATTCTTCGTGAGAAGTGCATTGTAGCTCATTATGTGACGTGCACAGCTCATTCCTTTAATTTGGTTGGGAAAAGAGCAGCAGGTTGTCCTACTGCGGTCAGATTTTTTTGTCTTGTCTTCTGCAAAATCTTTATACCTGACTTGTTGCATCTACTCATCGTTGACAGGTACTTCAAAAACATATGAAATTGATACATGCTAACAAAGCCTTATCTGACACAAGATGGTCAGCCTGACATTATGATGTAAGGTCTGTTAATAGCTCATACAATGAGAATATCGCAGCACTAGAAGAATTAGCAACGAATGAAAATCAGCCACGTGAATGCCGACTTGAAGAAGAAGGATTTCTAAAGGAAATGGAACAACTGGAAGTCGCTATTTTACTTGTTATGTGGGAAACAATTTTAGAAAGGAAGTCTCTCATTGAGTTTGTTAAAAAATAGCATTCTTAATTTTATTCCTATGAAGACAAAGGAAAGGAAAAGTCCGTGGTAAAAACAGTGTAAACAATCTTGAATACTATCAAACAAAAAAGAAAGCGTCAGTTTGATAAAGGGACATCAACAAAACAGCATTCTCCTGGAGAAAAAAAGTCAAGATTGAGGTATTTCTGGTAATCATTGACAAACTTTCTTAAGCCCTACAACATTGGTTAGGTGCATATAAACACATCCATGAGAAATTTGGCTTTCTTACAAACCTAACTGAGCTCAGCACTTTCGCCACCCGATGGGCAGCAGCCAAGTTAATGGAAGAACATTCAAGTGATTTCGAAGAAGGGGTCGGGTAAATCCGAAGCAACCGTTTCGTCCCCCCTCAATTTACTAGCAACGCCATCGAGCGGTGCCGGTTTAGGGCCAGGAGCGCTTGTACGGATTAGCAAAAAGTGCCGCGAAGAACGCATTGGACGCCAGCTCTGAGGAAACCTTCCAGTGGGGGTTGCACCCTAGGTAGGTCTTTGATGATCACCCGGTCTGCGGCGGTCCTAACCATGGAGACCCGTGTGCTTTGCCGGGATGGCGCCAAAGTGGTAGCGGGTCGTAGTAGGAAATTCCACCACCTCCTTGTGAGGGCAACTTAGTGGGAGGCATCTTCGACTTTCTGTCCTGGATGCCCAGGTGGCCGCTTCAGAAGCGACCGCTTTTGGGGGAGGGGGTTCCTCAGCTGGTACGTCCCTTTGGTGGCCAGATGGCTAAGGGGGTCTTCCGGGAAGACCCATAAAGAGCACTACGCTCGGGGCTTCTAATTTTCTTCCACATGTAGGTTCATGCGTGATTTCGAAGACTGCTTACCTTCAGAATTAGTCCAATTTTCAGAACTCTTAAAAAAGTTATTGTCCAGCCCCAGGCTCAGGGTTAGGAAAAGGAATTAGCAAAAAGCGAAACTCAAAAAACTTGCACAGAGCTATAAATTTTGCTGCTCTTGAATGAGCTATATTTCACACAGTCCTTTACAAATGTACACAACGCACTTCGCATCTATCTTTCAATGATGACATCAAACTGCAGCTGAGAGCGATCCTTTTCAAAGTTGAAAAGAATATATAATGAGAATTTGCATGGGATGAAAAAGGCTGAATATGCTATCTCTAATGAGCATTGAAAGGGAACTTATAAGCTTACTCAGCTTTATTGACTTGATTGAAAACTTCGCCATTTGAAAACTTCGCAAACGAAAGTTGTTGGTTGAAATAATAATCATACATATTTTTCAATAATTTTTGTTATTTCAAATAGAGAAAAGAATACGTTACCTCATGAATTTTTTAAATTAAAAATACGGAATAACGCGTAATACTATTCTTTAAGGGGGCGCGTTCGTAAGCACTAAACAGCGTAAGTCGGGATGGGACTGTCGTAACCGGAGGACTACCTGTATATAAACAGGCATATCTATGCTTTCACGCCTTTAATAAATATATATATATATATAATATTAACTCAAAGACATTGAAATCATAATTTTCCTCAAGAAAAACATCAACAAAGAAAACCCATCATATGATTTTTTTTCTTTGGGGTGGTGATAAAAATCGTATTCCCCCCAACCCATTGTGGTGGAGGGATTCGTGAGGTGGGAATCGTTCATGGCTTTATATCTTTTAAAACAGAAGACACTGCCTCTTTCATTCCAGCCGCTTTTTAAATCCCTTATATTAACTTCACCGGCGTCTCTCTCTCTCTCTCTCTCTCTCTGTCTGTCTGTCTTGGGCGGGCGGAAAAACAGAAGTAAAAAATGACCCACTTCCCATAATCCGATCGAACTGAAATTTGGCACACGGACCCGTCTAACCTAACAATGCATCGTATCAAAATTTCAGATCGATCGAACGTACCGTAATTAAATTAATGCATTTTTAGTTTATCCTTATATGAGGTATGTAATTTAAATTCACGGTTTGTTATTGTTTTTTCCCCACGTGAAATTTTGAGCTGACGCATTGAGGCGACCCAACGAAGCGACGGGCGCTTTTGTTTACATTTTACGTGTCACTCTGAGCTCGGTCAAGCGAATCGGTGACCAGACTTTTCCCCTCTCCCCCCACCCACCCCTCCCCCCACTAGGGTTATGATGCAAAGTTGAGTTAAGACAGATTCAGTCTGTAAATGTTTGAAAATAATCAATACTGTTAGTTATGTCTCATATATAAGGGATTTATAGTCAAAAACTTTGTTTTTACGGGTTTGTTTTATTAAATCCCTTATATTAACTTCACCGGCGTCTCTCTCTCTCTCTCTCTCTCTGTCTGTCTGTCTTGGGCGGGCGGAAAAACAGAAGTCAAAAATGACCCACTTCCAATGATCCGATCGAACTGAAATTTGGCACACGGACCCGTCTAACCTAACAATGCATCGTATCAAAATAATTAAATTAATGCATTTTTAGTTTATCCTTATATGAGGTATGTAATTTAAATTCACGGTTTTTTTTCCCCACGTGAAATTTTGAGCTGGCGCATTGAGGCGACCCAACGAAGCGACGGGGTGCTTTTGTTTACATTTTACGTGTCACTCTGAGCTCGGTCAAGCGAATCGGTGACCAGACTTTTCCCCTCCCCCCCACCCACCCCTCCCCCCTAGGGTTATGAAGCAAAGTTGAGTTAAGACAGATTCAGTCTGTAAATGTTTGAAAATAATCAATACTGTTAGTTATGTCTCATACATAAGGGATTTATAGTCAAAAACTTTGTTTTTACGGGTTTGTTTTATTTCCTAATTTGTTTTAATGTTGTTCGTGTGTTGGGACTGTTTTATTATTGCAAGTTAACTGATATTTTTTAATAAGAATTTTCACGTTTGACGTATTTCATTGTATTTCTTAATGTCCTTCTAGATTAAACAATTTGTCATCTTTTGTTTTCTGACATAAAATCGTACACAGTAAAATTTCAGGCTCGGGTGTCACCCTCTGATGGGTGTCACCCGGGGCGGCCCGCCCCCCCGCCCCCTAGTGACGCCACTGGGCGTAGCTAGGGTTGGTTACTTGGTGTCACCCACCCGCAACGTTAAATGTGTGATACCCCCCCCTTTGCCCCCAATTCCCGACTTTCACTAAACTTTCTGCTGGGACGCGGTGGTCGAGTGGCAGCGCACTGGACTGTCGTACCGATGGTCACGGGTTCGAATCCGTGTGAAGGCAAGGGTTTTTTCCCGGTGCCTAGGGCGTCCCTAAGTCACCCCGCTCCGAATGGGTACCTAACTACTACATTTAGGCGGCTGGGTAATGCGTGGAACCCACAAAGCCGTGGCCTTTGAACGCTGCATCACTTGCCAACATATCATCTGTCATGGTCTGTGGACGCAACTATCTTCTGCATAGAAGGAGCGTCTGTATAGATAAGATAAGAATAAATGGAGATTGTTTTGTTTTACCATTTCTAACAAAAATTTCATGCATTTTCAACAAAAACATCTTCCTTTATATACCAAAAAACTGCCTTTGTACACAAGTGATAATAAACACAACCGAATGATGTACTTTAATTTTTGGTGAAAACATTGATACGAATGAAAGAATACATCATTTGTCACACTCCGGAGATGGTGACAAACCCTACTGTAGTTATCACCCGCCTCATTTCTCTCTAGCTTTGCTACTACTGTGACAAAAATTATGGGATTTTTTAGTCCCGGAATAAAACCCGTACGCCGTCTCGTGTCATGAAATCAAGGGGGATAATTCATGCCATAAACCCCTTCCCCCCTTTTTTTCCGTTAAACCATGTGGCGTGAACGTAACTTCGTAATAAATTAGCTTTATTGGTACGGGGACCATAACATGATTAAAACGGGATCGAAAGGAAATTAACTAGCCAGCCATAAGATTAGGGCTAACTAAGAGTATAAAAGCCAGAGCACAAGGACAATCTCTCTTTTTCTGTTCAAATTCTGACACGTGTGATATTTATTAAATTTCACACATTTCCCTATTTACTTGTATGTGCCATGCACGCGTGCTCTCCATCCGATAGATGGTGATGTCGCTCTGCGTGCTATATTTTATTTTGACCCATTGAATTAATTTCATTGTTTTTGTTATTTCCCGAGCCCACTTGTCTGGTGCTAGCCCCATGGGCCCTCAATAGTGGAAGAAAGGGAAATAAGCATTAATTTGCATTTATGCCACATTATTATCCCCTTTCGACGCCTCATTCCGAATGCTTGGTCGTTGGAAGGAGGAGCAACGTAAAGGCGTGGGCGAAAGAAAATTTCCCAAGTTTTATTTTCTATCCCTAGCCTGGTTCTTGGTACCCTGTCAGTAGACATCCATCCAGGGCCGGCTTTAGGACGTTACGTCACTTCTGTCATCCACTGAGAGAGATCAACGCTCCCCCACCCACCCGGGAAACCACGTGTTGTCTGCACCCAAATTGCAGGTTCACTGCCCGCTGGAGAGGAACTGGATGTTTCTGATCGTCGTGCAGAGGTGGTCAAGCCGCGTCGCAACCATAACTACATGCGATGCTGTACAAACCTCCCCTCCCCTCCTTAAGCACAGTTCATTACATTTAAGTAGAATGTATTGACAAATAGAGACCTAGAGTTGTCGGGCAATCATTAATGATGATAATAGAGGCTAGAATGGATCAAAATTGAATTTCTTATTCCTAGGTAGGCCTGTCAACGGGTACCCGGGACCCGGGTACCCGTTGCCGTGTGATTACCCGGGTAGTAAAATTCCACCCGGGTACCCGTGAAAATGTGGCTTAAATGTCTATATTCTATATTAATGGAGGCCAAACTTCGGCTCCCATGCGGCTTTTTTGTGTTTACATGAAATTTTTTTTTAATGAGCTGTGAAGTACATCTATGGAGAAATAACAGACTCTGTCAACGGGAAGTATCTGTCAATGGGAAATAAAATACGGTCCCAACAAATTGCAATGTATTTTAATACATCTTTTTTCTCTCAACGTGAAACAGAAACCGAACAACACAAAAAAGTTTTAGTTCTTTAAAAGAATCATATAAAGAAAACAAAAGTCCTCTGCCAAAAATAAGGATGGACTGCTTAGAGATGAAAGACGCTGTTTGTTTAAAAAAAACTCTTGCTTTGACACTAACTTTGCTTTGAAATACGCCGATTGATACTAGTAGTCTAGCTAATGTTGCTTATCTACCCCTCTCTCCTCCCTTCACTCCTTGCATTCGCTTATACTTCTTGTCTTCAGTAACACGTGGTGACCTAGAAAAACTGAAGTTATTAATGCGTACAAGGGTATCAGTATTTAAATTTAATAAATTAACTAGTTACTAACAGTGTAGGATGGGCAGACGTCGCCGTGAGGTTGGACTGCATAGAGAACAAAGAGGCCGTGTTTTTTTTTCTTTCATAAAAGCACATTGGCTTTGACACTAACTTTGCTTTGAAATAGCAGACAGTGGGTCACTGATTGATACTATCTAATGTCGTTTTTACCCACCCCCCAAATCTCTCTTCACTCCTATAACCCAGTGCTTCTCAAACTTTTTAGTATGGCGGACCGGCAGGAATGGAATTTTTTCCAAACACCAGGAACCGGTACACTATTTTCCCGGTACGTACATGGTAGCGAAATGTATTTTATTTCCTTTTATTTCTTTCATTTATTAGCTGATTGTCAAAAATGGCAAATTCTATTGTGTTAGTATTATTGGTAGCAATTGGAGGATTAAAATTATATTTCTCTCTCCTTTCTTGATAACTTCCGTGGACCACAATTTTGAGAAGCACTGCTATAACCTCCACCCCTCGCATTCTCGTGTGTTTCTTGTGTTCATTTTTGGCTAGGTGTTAGCCTAGCCAAAAAATTGATATACATACACCCAAAGTTGTCAGTTTTTATTTTTTTAAAGTTAACAAGATGGGTAAGATGTCATGCCGAGTGAGTTGACAGTGACACGGCAAAATGCAACATTGTAATGAAATTGTGTCTGCGAAGGGTGGCAACCCAGCGCGATAATACGCCATCTGAACGCTATTCATAAAATTGATATTGATAAAAAAAACCGCCGACCCGCCAAATATCAGAAATATTTTGGTGTTAACATTAATAACAAAAGTAGTAACACTGACCAAAGCACGATCACTTGAGATTTACCGCAGTATTGCATCCGTCATCGCCCTTAGCATTGACCACCGACGCCAAGTGGATATTAACATTCAAGGTATGAGTAGTATGACGCTGAACGTTACGTCATTGCTGTTGTCATTTTGTTTGCATGTTCAGTTTACTGTAGTTTTAGTTTATGATTATGATGAAAGCATTTACAGCAGGAATTGAATAAAAGTTTTTAGTGCATTATAGTTAATTGTAATGCATTAGAAATAGTGTTACTGGAAGCAAGCCGTTGGCTACTACTACTGTGTGAAATGAGGTGCATGGAGGGTGGCTAGGTTGCACTGTATAGCGGTCATGACGGGGAAAATTATGCGACGTTTAGAACGGGCTACCCGGGTACCCGTTCGAAATTTTCACGGGTACCCGGGCAGCTTTTTTCAACAAATTGACAGCCCTATTCCTAGGAGCTGCTGTTATTTGGCACATATCATTTACTGGTGTACACATTGTTCATTGAAATTTATTTAAATTTTACAATAATCTTGTTCATTTGTGTAAATCTCCATTACGTCCCTTGTGAGTGTTTGGATTGCCACAATCATAATTAATACCTCAAGCCACGAAATCCAATCTCCTTAAAACTATCATACACAGTATTGAAGTAAACATGTGTATTCTTGTGATTTTTAGTGATCATTTTGTGTTGTATTGAAAGTGAGATGGTGGGGGCGCACTTCCTTTGGGGGGGATATTATTTTAAAGGGTAGGGGAGAAATTATTTTAATCTAGAGGAACATATTTTCTTCCCCGGAGGATTTTTTATCAAATAAATCCAGCGGATGAAGACTCTAAGTGGGGGAGGATATAGCTCGCAACACCGGCATTGCAGCCTAACCCATCAAACACTGGGGCACCTGTTGACTTCGTGCTCTGCACTAGATATAGCGACTTGAGCGTGATAAGCCGGTATAGAGAGATCAAAATATCCTTGATTTTGGCACAGGTAAGATTTAATTTCATTTTATTATATTTATTTGTTTTTGTCTATTTGTTCGTTGAAGAAGGCTCTTTGCCGAAACGTGCGTTGTTTTGTGACGTCTTGTCAGGCTCATACATACCCTGTTTGCATGACATATATATCTACTTATAGGGGGACCATTCCGTATGAACTGATGTTCATATTGACGACCGTAATTTCATTAACGGCCAATTATCAATAGTCTTTACACAGATAAAGAAATGTTTTCAAACCATCAATGACTTAACTTTGCTGGCAAGTACTAACAAAGCAAACAAAGTCGTTGTATTTGATAATAATTTGGAATGTGCTAAAAGTAAAATAGTACCCATCGGTTTTGAAATCCGTCCTTCCAAGAATGTTTAAAGTAAATAATTTGTAAAAAAAAAGGTCTTTGTGCTTTTAGAGAAAATGTTGTTTATTTTTCTCTTCATTGAATGAAACCAAAATAATAATTTTTTTCCACAGCTCTTCAGCAAAGAGAGTTTGATTTCTCACAGATATAAGCGAATCGTAATTTACATTCAATGTCGTCTAACTTCTGGCCACATCCCATAGCACAGTCTTGTTGGCCCAGGTGGTTATCGGGGCGATTAGGAAGGAATAACGTTCGCAACATGAGTGGGTCAATCGGTTGATTATCATCGGACCACACAAACTGACCCTCCACCTGAATGTCGTCCAGGCCCAACCAAGTACACGTCACGGAAAGGTTGGAGAAGATTGCGCTTTTTTCCAGAGTTTTGGCCACGTAAAGATGTGAGTCGAGGCACTGGCATGTTGCAGATGCTTGACTATAGTTGACAGGGGCGGGAAAATATGCAATGAATGCAGTCGTCGAATTGTATGAGGATAGGCTGAAGTAAATCAGTAAGTCAAGGCAACTCGTTTTAGAAATATTTAAAGATATATACAAAAATATATTCTATAGAGAAAAAGTACAAACAAACGAACAGAAAAAAATAAAAGAATAAATACAATTTAAAAAAATAAAAAGATCAGCATAATTTGAATGATTCCTAAATATATTTTTTTAAATAGCGTCCATGATCTTGTAATAAATACAATTTTTTTTTAAAACATTGAAAGACAAATCTGTTGACATTATAATCTTGGAGAACCAAAACTTTGCCTATTGTAAATCCATGGTTTCCTTGGCGACATAAAGGTTTTAAACCCTCTGATTCAGTTCCATCGAACAATATTTAATTTCAAAACAAGATTCCGGGATGATAATTGAATTTAATAATTGAATGGTACTACAGGGTGAAATAGAGAACGGGAATTTTTTAAAGATCCAAAAAAACCAATTTTATTATAAAAAAAAAGAACACATTTTATTCATTGTAATTGATACCATAAAATATGCATTTTAAGATGGAATTTATCATTAAAAAAAAATTGATGCCCGTTAGATGTGTATGCATTTTTAAAAATTCCACTTTTTGTGTGTGTCACCATGTAATATCATTCTTTAATAGTTAATTTAACAAAAATCATTTTCAGAAATGTTATAAAAGAAATGAATCATGAAATTACCCAAATTCTGGGTAACTGCCACAGCTGTCAGTCACATAGAGATCTCCCTCCTTAGAACTGGGTGGTCTCTGTGCAGTGGTCACGCCGGATCCTGGTGTACATAGTTTGGTGATTTCATTGTACATGACACTACGACATGTCTTTGGATATCTGTGAACACCAAGACAGAATTGAAAGGAACATTGTAACAGACATCTGATTTTCAGGTAACAATTTAAGTATATGTTGAATAAAATTGTTTTTCCACTCCATCTGTCCTCATAATGTGAATAGAGTGTGAATTTTTCTTGGTTTAGTTTAAATCAAAATGCCTGTAGTTTAGTTTCTCAAATGGTTCATTAGCTGGATTCTCGGTCAATAAAGCAACTTATTTCTTGCATAGGAGGTAACAACTATTGCGCAGCCCACGTCTTGACACCCGTGACTTTACAACGGTTACGTAAAATTCCATTTATTTGATAACAAAAAGTCGATGGGAATAAAAATAAATGTGCTTAAATTCAGTTTTCCTTCATAAGTTTACTTACTCTCAAGCGTTAACAGGTCCAGGCAACGCAGGGAGCTTGTGATAGTTATTATTGTATTTTTTTCTGTTAGCTGTTTGTGAACCTTTATTTCACTATCAATGTAAATGGGGTCCGGCCATGTGTGACGTCATGGTGTTTTGTATTAAATTTTAATAGATTTTTGCGTCCTACGCTTATCTATGGTTTGTGTTTAGTCCTGCATTTTTATTAGAAATTTAAATGTTGAAAAAGTGTTGGTTTTCCTGGTTTCTTCAGGCAACCCATACCACGCCCGAATTCCAGACACGAAGAAAGAAAATTTGTATGTGTTTGTTCTTGCATACGGAATAAGGAAGGTGTTTTTATCCTTATGTCTATCTGAGGGTTGTATTAAGTTATCTTTGTGTTGTATTTCTAAATTAGAATTAATTGCTTTATGTATGATTACTATTTTGCTCTTGGTTCTTCTATCCTCTAGTGCTTCAAGGTTTAATGATTTAACTAATGGTGTTATTCTTGTCAGTTTTCAATATTCTCCAGTAATGAATCTGGCAGCTCTTTTTTGAAATTTTTCTAGTTTATCAATGCTTTCTTTGGTGGATGGGTCCACTACAGAAGCTGCATATTCTAGTATTGGTCTCTCCAAAGTGAGGTAGCATTTTAGTTTTATGTCTATATTACATTTGTTAGTTTATTTTTATAAAGCCTAAGGTTTTGTTTGATTTTTAAATCCTTTATTAAATCCTTTATATTAACTCGTGGTGTCTGCACCCTTGATTGCTTGCTTGCTTGCTTGTCGCCAAAACTTTGGATCGATTTTTAACCCACTTGCTGGTAAGCTAGTGAGCTGA
This sequence comes from Ampullaceana balthica, assembly GCA_944989445.1. Classification (NCBI taxonomy): domain Eukaryota; kingdom Metazoa; phylum Mollusca; class Gastropoda; family Lymnaeidae; genus Ampullaceana; species Ampullaceana balthica. Next base: position 32,878 of record CALYLW010000136.1, on the reverse strand, counting down.
AATTTTTCAGGCAGTTTCGTACCGGTGATAAAAACAATGTATCAAAATATCAGATCGATTGCATGTACCGTAGTTGAAATTATTGATTTTTTAGATTATTTTATTTATTCCTATGTACCATGTTATTTTTTTAGATAGAGTGTAAGGGTGCGCATTATATTGAACAACCTTTCTGTCGCGCAATAAGGTGCGTATTTTATTGACAACTCTTTTTATAAACATATTCCTGATCGGTGTGCATTATATTAAACATGTTTTACGACACAACTGCAATTTTGTATTTCTGGATGGTCTGACGCTGCGTATTATAATGGACGTACTTTTAGTTACGTCTCGCACATAAAGGATTTATAGTGAAAAACTTGGTTTTTTACGGTTTTTAAAAAATATTAAATCCTTTATATTAACTCGTGGTGTCTGGTTGCACCCTTGCTTGTCGCCAAAACTTTGGATCGATTTTTAACCCACTTCCTCGTAAGCTGGGTCTCGTACATAAAGGATTTAGTCAAAAACTTGGTTTTTTACGGTTTTTAAAAATTTAATAACTTCATTGACATGGGGATTCCATGATAGTTTCTAAGTTATTAAGACTCCTAAGTATTTTGAATCTTTAGTGTGGGTCAGTTCTTTTCCATGAATGTAATATTTTGAATTTATTTGTTTCTTTTTCTTTGTACTCTTAACAGTTTCTGGGTGGAAAGACATACTCCAGCTAGTTTCCCATTTTATCAATTCATCTACGTCTTTTTGTAAAATTTGGCTATCTTGTTCTGATTTAATTGTTCTATAGATTATACAATCATCATCAAATTACATAACTTTTGCTCCTGTTGAGATGTTGTTGGGTAAATCATTTATATAAATTAAAAAGAGTAAGGGACCTAGCACAGTTCCTTGTGGAACTCCTGAGTTAACCTTCATTGGTGCAGATTTAGATCCATTAATTATTACAGTTTGCTCCCTACCCAAAAGGAAGTCTTGGATCCAGTGATGTAAGGGACCTGAGATTCCAAAGAAGTTAAGTTTTTTAAGTAAACTAAGGTGGTGAACTAATTCTTCTCACTTTATCATAGATATAGATTTTATTCAGTTAACCGATAATATAACCAAATTCTCCACACAAAAAAAGTGATCCATTCACAGAATTATTCCCTAACCAAACAACCATTTTAAACTATGCTCGTATGAGGGTGTAAACAAATAATAATTTAAAAAAAAATTACAAAATAACTGGAACTTGTACATTTGTAGCAGTCCTTACTTCGGATCAACACACCAAATCGTTTGAACGAACTGTTTAATTGGCGAATGTTGATTTAATAAAATTAGTTTAGTGGACACAAACTATTATCTCTGGAAGGTGACACATGGACACAGCTGTTATTTCTTGAACGCGACCCTCGGACACCAGCTGTTATTTCTTGAACGCGACCCAGACTAGAATCAGAGACAGAAACATCTTAAAAATCATTTCATCTTACACAATATGGACTTTTGAGTATATGAGAGCACATATTACCTGTGACAACATTACCTCTTGTACGAGTGATAGCACTTGTTATCTGTGACAAAAGGAACCGCGAAGAACGCAGCGGACGCCAGCTCTGAGAAAACCTTCCAGTGGGGGTTGCACCCTAAGTAGGTCATTGATGATTCCCCGCATAGCGGCGGTCCTAACCGCGTATGAGACTCGTATGCTTTGCCGGGGTGGCGCCAAAGTGGTAGCGTGTCATAGTAAGGCAATTCCACCCCTCCTTGTGAGGCCAACTTAGTGGTAGGCATCTTCGACTTTCTGTCCTGGATGCCCAGGTGGCCGCTTCAGAAGCGACCGCTCCGTTTCCCCAGCTGTCACGTCCTTTTCTGGGGGAGGGGGCCAGGTAGCTGGGAGGGTCTTCCAGGAAGACCCATGAAGAAGCACTAGGCTCGGGGCTTCTGATTTTCTTCCACATGTAGGATCTGTGACAACATATCTCTTGTACGAGTTATAGCACATGTTATCTGTGACAAGATTACCTCTTGTATGAGTGATAGAACATGTTATCTGTGACAACATTATCTCTTGTACGAGTCATAGCACATGTTTTCTGTGACAACATTACCTCTTGTATGAGTGATAGCACATGTTATCTGTGACATTACCTCTTGTATGAGTGATAGCACATGTTATCTGTGACAAGATTACCTCTTGTATGAGTGATAGAACATGTTATCTGTGACAACATTACCTCTTGTATGAGTGATAGCACATGTTATCTGTGACAACATTATCTTTCGTACGAGTGATAGCACATGTTATCTGTGACAACATTATCTCTTTTACGAGTGATGGCACATGCTATCCGTGGCAAGATTACCTCACTGCAAAGAGTCTATCAGACAATGTGAATTCTTGACAAAACAATGTATGTGTCTCCAATAACATAAACCCTTTTAGCATCTGACAGCGCTGCTTAACTTGAACAATATAACAACTTGTTAAACGGATAATTGAGATAATATGTTATAACGAAAAATATTAGTATTTTAACACATATTATAGCCATGACAATAATACATTTTGTAAGACTCATAAAATCATTGATTGTAGTAACAACATGATACCTTCATAACAGCTTATTGCAAACATCTTCTGCGATCACCAAACATTACCTTTTTGTACAACTGATTGCACAATTTGTCCGTGACGACTGGATCCAGCCTGCTCCTAACCTCAAAGGTCCACAAAGTGTAGCCATTTTCTTCTTGAATAATTTCGCACCATAATTTGTTGCGTCTTGTCCTTGCGAATTCTTGAGCAAAGCAAAACCTTTTATAAAAGTTTATCCGCTTAATAAATTTAAAAATAAAATCGTTGCATAAAAATAAAAATACTATTAGCTAAATAAAAATTAGTTTAATTGTTAGATAATGATAAAATAACTGGATTTTGACCAAACTTGGTATATAAAAACTTAAGAGCCTATATTAAATAACTATAGGGCACTGTACTCCTAATGCCCATTTTCTCGAGGCTGGGGTCCCTAAATGTGTTTTTACTAAACTTTTAGTATATTGTATTCCCCATTCAATTTTACACGACATTGAGGAATATAGATAAATATATTTATATATTTGTTATGAAAATGAACAGATTTTCGAACGTCATATGTTAAACTGATGGGCCCAGTGACCCTTAAAGTAATTTTTATCTATATATGTATTCCTTTTTACTGAGATCGTTGCAACGCACGACGGGTCTGCTAGTAATGTTTATAGAATCAAAAGCAAGTTAAAAAAAGATCAAGAAATATAGAAAGGAAAATTGCAACTTGTCCTTAAAACTACTCAAATTTCCTACAAGAATTTATTCTCTCAGTTTTTCCTACAAAATACTTTCAAGTACCTTGTACCTACGGCAGTCGTAATCATGCTTTCCATGCAAGCAATGAATTAACACAAACACTATGATACTCACTAATCGCCATAAATAGGCACGCTACCAAAACCATGTTGGTTGAATGTTGCGTAGGTCAATGGTCTTATTCTCGTCAGCCTCCTGTTCTTTTTAAAGCCAAATGATTTTTTTGTTTAGTTTTTTGTTTTGTGTAATCCCCTCTTATCTTTCTGAGTCGTTTTCAGTATAAAAGTTTGGTCTCTTTGTATTAGAAATTCTAAAACGGTATAATCATTATTGAAAAGATTTTAATCTCTCTTGTATTCCAAAGAATTTTCATTAGTTTTGTGTTTTTCGATTTCTGCTGTGCAATCACCGCTTAGCTGAACACCAAAATTGTGTAATCAGTTAATAAAAGAAAGAAAAGAAAAGAAAGGACATTATAAAAATCAGCACGAAGTTAAACAGAAACTCTCAATTTGTTGACAATTTTACATATTCCCCCCCCCCTTAAAATAAATAGAAAATTAATCTGTACTCAATTTCCTTTTATCAAAGCACGCGGCGCTGAAAGTGGTCGCACATTATTATGCTTTACTTTGATCCTATTCGACGGAATCACTAGATCACTCAGGCTTCGAAGCAATTTAGCGAGGTTAAACAAATGTCGGTGAGGACCGTCAAACAGAAGAACCTACTCCCCTGAACGTGACTAAATCCAATTGTGTTTGATTGGCTCACTCAAAAAACGTAGAAGTAGCGCATGTTAAGATATTTAATGCCATTGTTTATGAATTTTATTTCGCGTTATTGCATCCCGGCCAGAAGTATAATTTTTTTAAAAAATCCTTTATATTAACTCGTGGTGTCTGCGGCGGACCTTGCTTGCTTGCTTGCTTGTCGCCAAAACTTTTGATCGATTTTTAACCCACTTGCTCGCAAGATAGCGAGCTGAAATTTTGCAGGCAGTTTCGTACCGATGATAAAAACAATGTATCAAAATTTCAGATCGATCGCATGTACCGTAATTAAATTATTGATTTTTTAGATTATTTTTTTTATTCCTAAGTATCATGCTATTTTTTGAGATAGAGCGTCGCGGTGCGTATTATATTGAACAACCTTTCTGTCGCGCAATAAGGTGCGTATTTTATTGACAGCTCTTTTTATAAACATATTCCTGATCGGTGCGTATTATATTAAACATGTTTTACGACACAACTTCAATTTTGTATTTCTGGATGGTCTGGCGCTGCGTATTATAATGAACATTCTTTTAGTTACTTCTCGTACATAAAGGATTTATAGTCAAAAACTTGGTTTTTTACGGGTTTTTCTTATTATAACATTACAGACGCTCCTTTTATTGCAAAATATTCCTTCCTCCTTCATTCTGATAAGAACGCACAGACCATACCGGCAAAAATCCCCAGACCATACCGGCAAAAATCCCCAGACCATACCGGCAAAAATCCCCAGACCATACCGGCAAAAATCCCCAGACCATACCGGCAAAAATCCCCAGACCATACCGGCAAAAATCCCTGCCTTCACAGATATTTGAGCCATTGGCTATCGGTACGCCAGCCGAGCGAGCATGCCGCTCGAATCTTTAATTTATTCCTTTTCATTAAAAAAACGAGTAAGTCAGGTCTGTGTGGTCGATTTGGTCTATGTTATCGGCGTGTTTAGTTTACTGTATGTGGTCTATGTTATCGGCGTGTTTAGTTTACTGTATGTGGTCTATGTGGGCAATGGGGACTTTGTGGTCTATCGTCTATGTTTTCGATCAGGTCTGTGTTCCATTTTGTCCTTTGCTATGTGTGATATACGTAAACAAGAATTCATATTCACTTCAAAAAATCTTTAATGTACAGAGAACGCCAACAGACTGAGTAGTTTCCTCCTATTTATCGTTTTCGCTTATTTTTGTTGCATTTTAATATTGATCGCTATCATGAAACAGCTTGCCAGATTCATCGATCAACTTGAAACTTCAAATTGCACATGAAATTGGTCTCTAGTAGAAAGTTTATTTAACTGAACCAAGCCAAATCCTTACAAGACACAGAAGCCAACACACCCCTCTGATCACGAGAAAGGAATTCAGCGCTACTCATTGCCTGCCCGCCTCAACAGGTCTTCTGGAAAAAAATGCCTTTACCATAGTCCCATTTTACTCTGGTCATGTGGGTTAAAAGACCGTGCGTCGACTGTTGAGATATGAAGAGGTCTGTCTCTACTTTTCCTCATCCACGCGGCAATTACGACTCTGGGAAATGTCTCGTCAATGAACAGTTCTTCAAAGCTATACACGAGATCAGGTTCAAGTGTGTCCACTTGGCAGTCATAAATAATGGACAATAAACGATGACCTGTGTGTAACTTCATAGATCACCTTATACTGTACCTTTAAGTTCTCGGGGCGTGCTACTGACCGTGTCTTCAACCTGCACAAGAGATGATCTAACATCTACAAAGATGGCTGACACTGTCAGTGGTATATGGCATCATACAATAGCAAGTCATAAGTTCCTTATGGTCATACCCCATATCAAGAGTTGCCTTTATATCAACACATTACATCAAGTGTTGCCTTTATATCAACACATTACATCAAGTGTTGCCTTTATATCAACACATTACATCAAGTGTTGCCCTTATGTCCACTCATTAAATATAGTGTTGCCCTTATGTCCGCGCATTAAATAGAGCGTTGCCCTTATATCCACACATTACAAAGAGTGTTGCCGTTAGGTCCATACATTACATCGAAGAGTGCCCACATCTCCACACAGCACATCGAGCGTTGCCCTTATGTCCACACAGCCCATGTAACATTGGCCGTCGTTTCTCTACACAACCAGAATAGCCCTTGAACTAAACACCACACACTCGATGTCTGCATTTACAGAAGGAGGTGCGCATCATCAACCCTGTTTTGTCATTACAAATAATTGTTAGAATATTTTCTACATAGAAAAAAAAGCTGTACGAGAGGTACGTGCTAAAATTAGAAATTTCGGGAAGAGTATCAGTTTTAATATCAACCGATTAGAATAGTTTACACACGAAGATTAAACTGTAACATTGGTTTCTTGTACCGTTGGGTCACATTCCTGCCGACGATGTTCAATCACTTTTTAAATCCCTTATATTAACTTCACCGCCGTCTCTTTCTGTCTCTCTGTCTTGGGTGGGCGGAAAAACAAAAGTAAAAAAAATGACCCACTTCCCGTGAAGCCATCGAGCTGAAATTTGGCACACGGACCTGTGTCACCTAACAATGCATCGTATCAAAATGTCAGATCGATCGAACGTACCGTAATTAAATTGATGCATTTTTAGTTTATCTATATAAAACTATAATATGTAGAAGTCGCTATTATTTACATTTTACGGGTCACTTGACTTCACGCCAGCCATCGGTGAACACATCTCGTGTTTTAACCAGGTGTACCGGTGTGCTTTTGTTTACATTTTACGTGTCACGCTGAGCTCGGTCCAGCGATCGGTGACCAGACCTTTCCCCTCTCCCACCCGACCCCCAGGGGTTATAAAGCAAAGGGAAGTTAAGACAGATTCAGTCTGTAAATGTTTGTCGCGTTTGAACATTTTCAATACTTTTAGTTATGTCTCATATATAAGTGATTTATAGTCAAACACTTTGTTTGTACGGGTTTGTTTTATTTGTAGCTGAAGTCCAACAACCATTGTGTAAGTTTAATTGCCCCTCTGACGGACTGAGTGTGGTCTGTTGTGAAGACAGCTTTCATCTTTGTTTATATCGTGGTGTACACATTTTGGTGGCATTGTTGTACATGAAGCTGTGCAGCGTAAGGGGGATTAAACTTTCAGATTCTTTCAGATTAATAAAATCTTCTGTAACAAATTTCGTACTATTACCTATTAAACCTATAGAAATTTTAATAAACTGAAATTTTTTTTTGGTTTTTGAAATTCCACTATCTTTTAAAATCCCAAATTACATTAATTAAGACGTAAACGATCCTCCGTCTCACGATTGATAAGTGACTAGGTAATAATATACTATACCAGATTAAAATAAAAACACTGGTAACCATCTCAGGTTTGTGGTAAATTGAAACAAAAATTATCACAGATATATAGTTATCTGTTTTGAAAATTGTTTTATCTTATTTTTATTGTTGTAAATGATTTTCAGCTTTTTGTTCACTTATAAGTTAATTTTAAAAAAAAGAAAGAAAACTTTTCAACATGTTCACATTGCTTTATTTTTAAACAAAGAAATAACAAACATAAAAATAAAATTTAAAAACCCGTAAAAAAACAAATTTTTGACTATTATTCCTTTATATATGAGACACTAGTTTGTACTGCGGCGCCGTGGCTCCTGCGGCGCCCCCCTTTTTAAGGGCGCCTACGGCGCCCACCTTTTTCAAAATCCCAACTAACTTGTCCTTGTATGATAAATACGTAATATGAAACTTTCTTAAATGTACACAAAGTATTTTATAAATGTTTTTTTTTGCAAAAGCCCAAGTAACATATTCCTATATGATAAAAACGAAATATTCCTGAAATGTACACAAAGTATGTATATACTATTTTTTTACAGTGCTAATCACCACACGATTTTTAAAGTAATTTTAGAAAGCAGCGCACCAAATTACTGCAACCAAAAATACCTCTTATCGAACGTCCGCATGAAATTGTTTAATTATTAATAATAGCGTGGAGGGTGTTTAATGTTAATCTGGAAACCAAAATGATTATCCAATTTTTAAAAAAAGCAGAGTGATGTCCCTTAGCGTTAGGCTACATAATTGAGCGTAAATATATATATGAATATATGATAAATAAAAGAATGTTCATTATAATACGCAGTGCAAGACAATCCAAAAATACAAACATTTTAGTTATGTCTCGTAAACATGTTTAATATAATGCGCACCGATCGGTAATATATTTTTAAAAAGCATTGTCAATATGATACGCACCATATTGCGCGACAGGAAAGGTAGTCCAATATAATATACACCACGACTTTTCATATGATGGGTTTTCATTGATCGACGAACTGCGCAACTCCTTCTCACTTAAATCCAAGTCACCGCGCAAGTCACTTTTGTCATCCATCCCATACCAGCGGTCGAAACAAAAAAAAGAAAACGAGGATATTTCCTCTCATATTGGGCGCATGGAATGTGCGCACACTCCTGGACAGAGACGATGCAGACAGACCTCAGAGGAGAACAGCCCTGATTGGTAAAGAACTCGCTAGATATGGCATCGACGTCGCAGCCCTGAGCGAGACCAGGCTCGCGGGAGAAGGAGAGCTCTGTGAAAGAGGATCTGGTTACACATTTTACTGGAGTGGCAGACCCAGCGAGGAGCGACGTGAGGCAGGCGTTGGGTTTGCAGTTAAGACAACTCTTGTCGGAAAGCTGGCTGGACTTCCCAAGGGAGTGAACGACAGGCTCATGACCATGAAACTCCCACTGGCTGGAAAGAAGCACCTCACCATCATCAGTGCCTACGCTCCAACCATGACTAATCCAGATGACGTAAAGGCAAAGTTTTACGAAGAACTTCACACTGTCATTGCCGACGTTCCAAAGGCGGACAAACTCATCTTGCTAGGTGACTTCAACGCAAGAGTTGGCAAGGACAACGTTGCCTGGGAAGGAGTCCTTGGACACCATGGAGTGGGTCAATGCAACAGCAACGGTCTTCTTTTACTCCAGACCTGCGCTGAACTTGAACTGCTGATCACCAACACGATCTTCCGCCTCCCCACTCGTAACCGGACGTCATGGATGCACCCCCGATCGAAGCACTGGCATCTTATTGACTACGTCATCGTGAGGAAGAGGGACAGGCAGGATGTACGAGTTACCAAATCCATGTGCGGCGCTGAATGCTGGACAGACCACCGCCTCATCATCACCAAGCTCAACATCCGCATTCAGCCTAAACGACGCCCGCAAGGGAAGAAGGCCCCGAAACGGCTTAATGTTGCCAAACTGAATACCGACAGCTGCAAACAGTCCTTTGTAGATGCTCTGGAAAAGTGCTTGAAATCCACCTCTCCGGGAAACCAGAGCGTGGAGGCAGACTGGGCATCACTCAGAGAGCTGATTTACTCCACAGCTACAGAGACCCTGGGGCCCCAGACCAGGAAACATAAGGACTGGTTCGATGAGAACTCCGAAGACATCAAGCAGTTATTGGATGAGAAACACCACCTTCACCAAGCATACATCAATAACCCCAAGTCCACGGCAAGGAGAGATGCACTCAACAACATACGCAAGACTGTTCAGCAGAAGCTCCGTCAGATGCAGGACGATTGGCTCGGCAACAAAGCTGACGAGATCCAAGGCTATGCAGACAGGCGTGACTATAAAAACTTCTACGACGCCTTGAAAGAAGTATATGGCCCCACGCCCTCAGGATCAAGCCCCCTCCTCAGCGCAGACGGTAACACTCTAATCACAGACAAAGAGAAGATCTTGGAGAGATGGGTCGAACATTTCGATGACGTCCTAAATCGCCCTTCGACAATCAACGACGAAGCCATCAATCGTCTACCCCAAGTGCCCACAAACAAAGCACTGGATGACCCACCAACCTTGCTCGAGACCCAGAAAGCAATCTATCTTATCTCCAGTGGCAAAGCACCTGGCTCTGACGCCATACCAGCTGAGGTCTACAAGGAGGGGGGAACAGCCCTGACTGAAAGGCTCCATGAGCTGTTTCTCTTAATATGGCAGCAAGAGACGATCCCGCAGGACTTCAAAGATGCCACCATCATACATCTATATAAGCGAAAAGGAAGTAGACAGGCTTGTGACAACCACAGAGGCATATCCCTGCTTTCTATTGCAGGAAAGATCCTTGCCAGAATCCTGCTCAACCGCCTCACAGTGCACCTTGACCAAGGACTCCTGCCTGAAAGTCAGTGTGGATTCCGAAAAGAGCGAGGAACCATCGACATGGTGTTCGCTGCCAGGCAGCTGCTGGAGAAATGTCAGGAGCAGAACTCTGATCTGTTCTCCACCTATGTCGACCTGACCAAGGCCTTTGACACTGTTGGCAGAGAGGGTCTGTGGAAGATCATGGCCAAGTACGGTTGCCCAAGGAAATTCATCGTCTTGGTGCAACAATTCCATGAAGGCATGCAGGCCAGAGTCCAGGACAGCGGGGAGTTTTCTGATCCTTTCCCAGTCACAAACGGAGTCAAGCAGGGCTGCGTCCTGGCACCAACACTGTTTAGCCTCATGTTTTCCGCCATGCTGACAGAGGCCTTCAGAGACGAGGATGTTGGTGTCAACCTGAAATACCGCACAGATGGCAAGCTGTTCAACCTTCGGAGGCTCCAGGCAAAAACCAAGGTTATGACAGACATCATCAGAGACCTGCTGTTCGCTGATGACTGTGCCCTCAACGCTGTCTCAGAAGCCGACATGCAACGCAGTGTAAACCTGTTCTCCAGTGCCTGCACAAACTTTGGTCTGTCAATCAACACCAAGAAGACTGAGGTCCTCCATCAGCCTGCGCCTGGAAGACCCTACGTAGAGCCCAACATCACTGTCAACGGCCAGAGACTCAATACAGTGCACCGGTTCACATACCTAGGCAGCACACTGTCTCAAAATGTCACCATCGATGACGAAGTGAACGTCAGAATTGCCAGAGCCAGCTCCACTTTTGGCAGGTTGTACCCTAATGTCTGGAACAGAAGAGGCATTACCATCCAGACCAAGCTGAAAGTGTACAGGGCAGTGGTGCTCCCCACACTGCTTTATGCTTGTGAAACTTGGACTGTTTATCAGCGCCATGCAAGAAAGCTGAACCACTTTCATATAACAAGCCTCAGGAAGATTCTCGGCATAAAGTGGCAGAACAAAATTCCAGACACAGTGGTACTGACCAAGGCAGGTCTCCCCAGCATCTTCACCCTCCTGATGCAGTCCCAGCTTCGCTGGGCAGGGCACGTTGTCCGAATGCCAGACGAGAGACTGCCAAAGAGAATCTTCTATGGTGAGCTCCAGTATGGCCAGCGGTCCCACGGTGGGCAAAAGAAACGCTTCAAAGACACACTGAAAGCCTCAATGAAAGCGTTTGCCATAAATCCAGACACGTGGGAACGAGCTGCAATGGACCGATCCACCTGGCGCTCTTCCATCCACGAAGGTGCCAGGTCATGCGAGGCAAACCGGATTACCGCCGCAGAAAAGAAGAGGCAAGCCCGAAAGGCCCATGCTGTCAACCCTCCAGGAGATGTCGCACTCGCCCCCTGTCCCTTCTGTTCCCGAACCTTTCGTGCAAGGATCGGCCTAATCAGCCATCTGCGCACGCACAGAAAACCCTCGGATGACTAGAGTGGTCCTCGTCGTATCGACGGACGAACGAACATGAGCGACTTAGCAGCTTTTGCAAAGTGTTTCATATTTTTACAATAAAATACAGTGGATTTAGTATATTTTAAATCACCAAACCAAAAGAATACGGTAGAGTTTTACCATTTAAACAAGAAAAGGGCAGTGACTTATTTTCCCACGAATTAGCAACCAACTAAGTAGGTTGAGCAAATGGACTCAAAAAATATTTTATATTTATATTGTGATCTAAAAAAGCGTGCTGTATATCTATATTTATATCAATAATATTTACCATGCTTAGCAAAAATTAATATGCATGTTCTTCTTTATCTAAACATCTCTAAGACTTTACTTAAACAATGAAGTGAAGGATAACACATTTTGTCATGGGAGGTCTAACCGATGGGACTTGCATTCTTAAACTTAACCAAATTTGTACATTAAGAGCAAATTTTCGGCACATCTGTTGCCATATTGTAATGTAGCATTTTTCAGGTATCTTTTTAAGACAATTTTACATTTAAAACATTTCATTTTTTAGTATCTGGTATTATGGATAAGGGGCCGTCCATAAAGTACGTCACGCTCTTGAGGGGGGAAGGGGGTGTAAGAAAGTGTGACACTTTGTGACAGGGAGTCCGACCATGTGTGACGTCACGGTGTTTTATATTAAATTTTAAATATTTTGTTAATGAAAAAAAACATTTTTGTTCAAATTGTGACGTACTTTAGGGGGGGGGTGGGGTTTCCAAGATTTGTGACAGTTTGTGACAGGGGGTAGGGGGTGAGTTAAAATGGTCAAAAATAGCATGACGTACTTTATGGATGGCCCCAAATACTTACTTGTCATTAAAAAGTGACTTAAAAAAGAAATTTCAAATCTTGTAATACATAGAAAGACTGCATACACACAAGTACACACAATCACATTTAAATACACAAAACACACACAATAACACACATATACATACACACACTCCACCAATCCTTTCATAGTACCAAAAATTCTAACACCTTAACAAAATGTTGACATTAGCTCGAATAACAGAAATGTTATTCAAGGAATTCAGAACAATATAATAATATTTCTCCTCCTTTTTCTTGGAATTGTCTTTCTAAAGGCAAACTTTGGAAGAATGTCGTCAGTAATGAACTTGTTGAGGACCACTGCATTTCTGTCTATTGTGACAACAGTTGAGAGTGTTACATCATGCGACACTGCACCAAAGTCAAACAACTCTTCTACATTAATCAAGAGACTTAGGCAGCAAGTAAACAGATTTGTGGGGGAAAACATCGACTATAATACGAGTACAAACAGATTTTTCAAAAGCAACAAGAAGTTCCGGACAAACTTTGAAGATGACAAGATAACACCCAAATTTCTGGCTAATAATATCCAGCCATTCCATGATTATTTTAATCCCAACTTTTATCCACAGAATAAATTTAAATGCCCGCCCTGTGTTTGTAAGAGTTTCAATTTAAATTCAGTTTCAGTCCTTTGTAAAAATTGCTCCATTACAAGCATCCCTCAAAATTTGCCCAATGAAATAGATGAAATAATTATTGAAGATTGTGAAAGGCTTAAGGTGTTAGATTTAAGGACTGTGTTGATGTACAATTCTCTGGCACGTGTTAAGATCAGGACCACCAGCCTAGTCAATGTTTTTATCAGTAGTCACTTTAATGTTTCTTCTGCGATTCTCGCATTGGATCTAACAAATAATAGTATATCAAACGTTGAAGATAACAGTTTTGTTATTGTATCAAATTTGCTCGAACTAAGGCTTAGTGATAACAAATTACAAATTTTAACTAAGCAGATGTTAACAGGGCTCCCTAGTTTACGTTACCTGACAGTAGCAAGAAATTATATAACCTATATTGCCAATGACACATTTGATGACATGAGTAACCTGGTCACTCTTGACATCAGTTTAAATAAAATTATATATACTGGACAAGACCTACTGTCTGTTCGTATTTTTACACCCTTGAGAAATCTGGAACAACTGTACATCAATGATATTTGTGAAATTGGAACATATCGGTGTGGTACATACCCCAATAAGGCTCTCCAGGTTCTAAATAAAATCTTAGGATTCTCAGCATTAATGAGGCAGACAGCCGTGGTCTAGGACCAGAAATTAAAAGTCTTGTACACTTGAGACATTTGATTATAACTTGTCTAGAGTCAGATAATGTGACTCGTGTATCTTATTTTGATAATGTTCCTTTCATAACGACACTGGAGTTTTTATTCAGTAAAACACATATACCTCCAAAAGCATTTGCTAAGCTAAGAAATTTGGTAAATTTGACATACTCATCAATTTATGGAGAGAAATTAAACGTATGTACGTTCTTGAGGGACATTTATTTTTTGCGCAACTCTTCTTTGAAATATTTAACATTGAGTGACGTCAATGACCCTGACACTGGGTGTAAAGAACTAACTGTCCACGAGTCAATTAACCTCAAAATTTTAAATATAATTGAACTTGACCTGTCAGGCAACTTTCTTGTGTCTTTGACAAAAAGTTTCATACGAGTGTTGCCAGACACATTAAAGAAAATTAACTTAAGTAGGAACGGTTTATCCTATAGATTATTTTACACCTTTGATGATTTCCCCAAGAGGCTGTTAGAAATAAACCTCAACAATCAGTTCAATGGCTACTATAAAGGTCAAAATGATAAAGAAATTAGTCAATTTAATGCACAGGCATATTCTTTCGAGGATCAAACTGACACAACCAAAATTTTAAAAGATATTATCCCTCAAAAATTACGAATTTTACGAGCTGACCAATTTAAAAACTTTGGTAAGGCCTTGTGCGAACATTTTGACAATTATTCTAAATATTCGATAAAAATTTTAAGTCTGGCTGGCAGTGACTTTCATGATTGGGCTTTAGGGGGCTTTTTAACTTCCGTTGAAATAGCTGATTTCAGCAAAAACTACGCTGACAATTATAACACAAATTTCTTTCCTGTAAACAGTGCAATGAAATACCTTTCAATGTCAGAAAATTTATTTGGACTTGCACTTGAATACGATAAGGAACATTTGTTTTTTTCAAACTTGAGGCAACTGATTGCCCTTGACATGTCAAGAAATTCTTTTACAGTAATTCCAAATGATTATTTTAAAAACTTGTTCAAACTACAAATACTGGACATTTCCCAAAATAAACTTCAGATGATAAACATCAGCTTTTTGCACATGACTGAACTAAAATTTCTGGACGTTAGTAGCAATTCAATAACATCAATAAGTAAACAGTCCCGAGACGAACTTGACCTTATTGCAGCTGACCATCGGGTTCATATAGATTTGACCTTGAACCCTTTACCTTGCATATGTGAGGGTCTAGAGCTGATGAAATGGATGGCTTTTACTAATGTTTTTCTTTTGAACCAGGATTTTCTCGTGTGTAGAAATGAGTTCCACGAAGTTCTTGAAATAGGAAATATCGTCCAACGAGTGGAAACACTACAACGTCAATGTACTTCGAAAACTGTCATAATTCTCACATGCGTCTTTTCTGTTATCGTATTCGGTATTTTGTTGATCACTTCATTGATGTATCGATACCGCTGGAAGCTGAGATATTTACGGAGCATAGCGTTAGTCAAGCTGTTTGGCTCTAGACCCACTGCTAATAACATGATCGGGTATCGATTCGATGCTTACATCCTATACACAGACGATACACGGAGATTTGTGTTGCGTGACTGTGTTCGTGAGCTGGAAGAGAAAAGAGGTCACCGACTGTGTATCGAGGAGAGAGATTTTCTACCGGGTATGTACAACGTGTCTCAAATTGTCAGTAGCGTGCAGAGCAGTACAAAGACGGTTGTCATGGTAACACCAAAGTTTAACGAAGGGGAATATTCCGAGTATGGCGTCAAGATGGCGCTGATGGAAGAAATTTTTATGCGCCGTTCTGTCCTCTTCCTGTGCGTGTGTGAAACAACCGATGAAGAGGATTTATCACATGACCTACTTACCGCCATGAAACAAAACAACTACATTGAATACCCGCCCAGAGATGACGTAACGGATGAAATAACTGACGAATTTTGGAATCAGTTCTCACGAGCTATTGGAAAAAATGAAAGGGCAGAGATTTGATTTCGTTGTTTCAGCAAATACAAACAGTATTAGAAATGTTTATAACACAAGAGTTTGATGTCCCGTTGTGAAAAACGAGCACTATTAGAAGATATCAGTAGGTATATGGAATTTAAAGTATCTTCTTTGTCCTTTCAACTCCAATTATAATTTATTTACATATGCATTTTTATGCTTTCTTTTAATTAAAAATATTTTTAAGATAAAAGAGTTTTTCGATTAATCAAAACAAGTTAAACTTCTTGCATTTATATTAAAACTAGAAATATACAAGCACTTCGTAGCTAGAGTGTACTGCCCCTTTTTGCCAGTATTAATTGCTGGATATTAGATTTTTGATTTGCCAAGTTAAATTTCAGATTGATCTATTAATTAGAATCTTAAGTGAAACAGTCATATACCATTTTAAGAAAAACATTGTTTTGGTACACCGGACACGAAAGAGTGGGCATATTGAGTTCAATTCGATATGGAATTTTAAATGGCTCATCAGGTTTATATGTAATAAGCTTGGTCTTGGTCTATCCATCAGTCCGGTAGCCAATTATTAAATTATACTAATGAACCTAATATAAGAGAAACTGATATTATTGTACATTATTTTAACTTAAGTTGTGCTATATAATGTTTAAGGTAAGAGTCTGCACAATTAAAGCATGCTATTTATATGGGAATTTTGAAAGTTTGTGATAAGTGAATGAGTAATTAGGCTGTCATTAGTAAAGAAAACAGACACACACAACTAAATGAATCAAGAACAATTAAAATATTTATATAAAAGAGATATCCTGTCGTACATTAACATGAAACACTTTTGGTTTTAATGTTTATATTTTTATATTTAAATTAGGGCTGTTAACGATTAATTTAAATTTAATCGTTAACTTTTGAAAAATTAACGATTAATTAATCGTTAATTTTGATTAAAGCCAAAAATTAAAATGTATGATGTCATAAGTAAAAACATTGGAATGTCACTGGAATATGACATCTTTTAACCAACTACGCCAAAAGACAAGTGTGTTGACATTATTTGGTTGAAGTGATGAGCGGATCTAATTGACAATATAACCAGCCGAGCTGAACAATCGTTCACATGGAACTGAGGTACTGGTATGCACAAAACATCCTTGGCAAGGAATGAAATTATCGGATATCCATGTTCATTAAGTTTCCACCATTGTAGAGGGTTAATGGATTCAGGAACTTTCATCTCCATTTTGTAATGAATTAATTCATCAGACGTGCCGTCGTCATTTTCTGTTTAATACGCTTTTCATTTGGTTTGATAAGCAGGCGAAGTGTTAGAACCATGGAAAGCAAACTTTATCAACATTTTGAACATACCCATCAGTAAATAGTTTAAAACCAAAATGTTCACGTAATCGACAGGAAATTTATTATTTATCGGCCGCTATTTATATATATATATATATATATATATATTTTTTTTTGACTTCCGATAATTTGTAAGTGATGGGCCGATTAATCGTTAAAAAAATAATTTAATTGTTAAAATTTTTTAACGATTAATCGAGAAAATATGTATTTTCAAGTTTTGCTTTTTTAAATAATAAAATTTGACGACCATAATAACTAAATTTACTAATTCCTTCCCACATGTACTAAATAAACATAACTGATAGTTTCCCGAAAGATCTCTACCATCCTCGTCACTCAAAAAGCTCATATATATTTACGACACTGCATCGTAAAACAATTTTAATTAATACAATATTTGTAGCAGCGTCTATGAGATATACAGAAACATATGGCTTTTCCCCCTTCAAAAAGGTCAAAAGATGCTTAACCCATAGCGCCAATAAACTAAATTATAAAGGTTATAAATGAAATGTACTTTCAAATACACTTTAAATAAACAAAAGCAGTCGTATTAAAATTAGGGCTTTTAACGATTAATTTAAATTTAATCGTTAACTTTTGAAAAAAATTAACGATTAATTAATGGTTAATTTCGATTAAAGCCAAAAATTGAAATTTATGGTGTCATAAGTAACATTTATTAAAATACTTATCGAAAATCGAAATAACACTGGAATGTCTTCTTTATTTGACATCTTTTAACGAATTACTGACATGTCGACCCCGGACGGTTCGACCACGGATGATTCGACCTCGGATGATTCGACACCCGACAGTTCGACCACAGGACGTTTCGACCCCAGGGCGTTTCGACCCCAGACGTTTCGACCCTTTCATTTCTACACCATGAAATAAGTTTATTTATTCTTTGTTTTGTTTTTTTAAAACGTTTTTTAAAAATATTAATTTTCGGTATATTATCCATTAAAAATTAAAAACAGTATCTCCACTCCTATCCCAAACTAAACACACTTAAAAAGGACCTAATTTATTATTGGGTTTTAAAAATGCACATATTTAAGTCGTTCAAAGATTCTCACTGTGATCTTTTTTTTAAAAGGGGATGACATGCTGAAAATTGCATGGTAGGCAAACGATTTCTCTCAATGGACACAATAACCTTTATCAACATTTTGAACTTACACACCACTCAATAGTTTAAACCCAAACTGTTTGTATAATCGTCCGGAAATTAATTTAATATTTATCGGCCGAAATATTTTACTTTTTGACTTCCAGTACATTTATAAGTGTTGGGTCGATTAATCATTAACATTTTTTTAATCGTTAAAATTTTAACGATTAATCGAGAAATTAATCGTTAATTTCCGTAGCTCTAATTAAAATGATTTAAAGAAAATGTGTGCACCATGTTTAGACAATAAAAAAATTATAGAAAGCTTGCTGCTTAAAATAAAGTCTTGCCATAAAGTACATTACTGGACCAAAAATAACTTTTCCTTTTAACGTCTTTTTGCATTTTTAACATGGAATTGTATAAAATTTTTTTTTCATATATTTGTCTCTATATTTTACGATTTAAATTCACGGCTTGTATGCAATTTGTATAATTTCAAAATGGAATTAAATTCATTTTTATTCCATTTTTCTTATAATGCATCATATTTTGTAATTTATATTCCATACCCAGACACCAGATTTTGTTTCTGAAAATTAAAGACATTATATACCACTTTAAAAAAAAAGATTCAATTGTCTCTTAATAAACGCATGTGAAACAATGACTTCAAAGAGATCTGAAAAATGGCCTTTGTTATTCAGACTACAAAGGAATGAACATAACATGTTCAATTCGCAATACATATTAGTTAAGCGTTTTCAGGATAACTTTATTAAGTTTAATATAGATCTACTTCTGTTAATACGTTCGGTAGCCAAAGTTTAAATTGTATAAGTGTATATATAGCTTATGTAAACTTTCTTAACGTGTAAATATATTTGACATAGGCCATCGCTTTACACATAAAATAAACTAACTATACATAATATATGTTTAAAAAAAAATTAGATGTCGAGTTATGAATTAATTAAAAAAAATTCGCAATTTCATTCACACATGTAAAAATATTAATCCAATGCATCGTGTAAAAATTGTATTCTAAAGAAAGTACCAGTAAAAAAAGGCCACTGCAGAGCAAAACCAAATATAAATGTTATAATTATATGGCACAGCTCAATGTGAAAAGCGTAAACGAAGCTGTGCGCACCATAATCAGGCAATGAAAGATTTTAGAGAGCGCAACGCTGAAAATAAAGTCTTGAAAAAAATAATGCACAAAAGACAACCCAACTCTTTTTGAACGTCTGACTTAAGTTGTTCAATATGGAAATGAGATTTAATTTTTCTCTCTTTGTCTCTAATTTTCTGATTTTTTTGTTTATGTATTTGGGTCGAACGGGACAGTTACAAATACTCTACCAAAACCATCTGCAGGTGAAAATGAACCGTCCAGGGACATTTGGTCCCTGTTCTTTTTTTAGTTTTTCCTTGAAAGCGGGACACAGAGCTGGTACAAACAAACAAACATACAAACAGCGAAATAGCTTTATATATTAAATATTTTGTGTTAAGGAATCTCAAACAAAAAACTAAAGCTGTTTCAAATGGTCGGAACTTTATTTCCCTTAATATTTGGCACATCAATAAAATAAGTTTCAACTGTTAAATGTAAACTTTGCTTGATATTTAATTTAATAGGCGTTGTCCACTTTACATCATAATAAACAAAGTAACACTACTTTATATAGCCACACATTAAACATTTTTGAGGTTTATTTTAACTGTGATTTTTATTTCAATTTCTTCTTTAACTTAAAAAGGCATCATAATTTTTTTGATGATTTTTTCCCTGTCTATGTTATATTTATTTTATACTGCTTAATGCAGATAAATGTTTGCTTATATAAAATGAAAACTATAATATTTTTATTTGAATGCCAATAATTGTTTTCTGATTTCTTTAATTAAAAACATACTTTTCAAATAAAAATATTTTATTGACTTACTACACAGAAAACAATTTGCTGCACAAAAAAAATATTTACAAAAACATTAATAAAATAAAATCTTATTTAGATTGAATTTTTGTATTTGAATCTCTGAATTATCTAAGATTTCACAAATTAATTAAAGTTCTTTTTGATTTAACATAGTGAATATAATAGATTCATTTCGAAATTTCAAAAAAGATATTAAAATTTTTGTTAAAAATAGTTTAATTGGGAAAGTTCAGCCTCTACGCGGTTCACTAAAAATATAACATATTTTACCTGACCATAGTTGGACCATAGACCTTGGGTCTACGACACCAACAAACAATTTTAAAAACTCAATAACTCTCTTAGAGTATCAAGGGGAACCGCTCGAACTTTACGTGGTCTGACGTTGAAAGTTAACAACACATCTGTCTTTCACGTAAATAACAGGATGCTGCAAAAATTTTTACAAGGGTAGAAATGCAAACATGACACTCTGTAACGATTGAAGATTTCTGCCTATTCTGTTTGTTAGCTCAATAATTGCGGATAATATTTCCCCGGTCCTTGAACGGACACGAGAAACACACTGGACACAATATTGGTTAGCACTTTGGGCAGCAAGCTGGACGTCCTCGCAGACAGTTTGAAATTTCCATTTTCATCCATTTTTATAACATTAATTTGTACTGACATATCTAAGTATATGAACCTTTTTTTAAAATACAGTAAGATGTAAAGTAAAGTACATTTAATGTAAAGTTTCTCAAAAATTGAAACCATTTTCTTTTTCTTACAAAATCGCTTTCTTATCTTGAAAGAATGAAGGAATCGCTGAAGGATTTGAAGAAAACAAGATTATTATAGCAATTTGCGACAGTTTACTCGTGTATTTTTTTACGAATTAAAAGTTAATTCCATTTAAAATGTAAGTTTCGTATTATCTAAATTCACAAGAAGCTATGGCTCAGTGAAGTTTGATAAACTTAAAGTTAGTGACAACTTGCATTGACAATGGGATAACTAAAATCGATTAAACCTCTTTTAGTTAAAATGTGCATGAAACAAATTTGTAAACTAGATAAAAAAGATACATTTATCACAGACAAAAATGAAGATGCTATTTAATATGATAGGTGCAAAGTTACTGTTGTCCATGGTATATTAATACAATTGAATTACTATTTAATACCTGAATCATTCATAATTGCTTCTATAGATTTGTTTATATATTTACAAATACTATGAACATTTAATTGAAATAATGTTTTGATGGTTTGTCAGTAGTTATCAGTTTACTGATAACTACACAAATGATATAGCGATGTTTCATGATTCTTCAATTTATTTTACGGACTCAAAATGAATAGGTATAAGAAATAAATATTTTAATTTTTTTTAATTTAAATTTCTGCTATTATTTTACACTAATATACCGCATCTTGAATAATGTTGCTTATGGCCATAAATCCTGTATAACAGGCCAGATTAAACCTCTGTCCAGAACATACCCGGGGCATTTCTCGTCTCGGGGGTTAAACTGGCCTAGTTATAGTCTATACTCTATACAAATGAATGGAAGGAGCGTTATAGTTTTCTTTTTGAATTGACAAAATAAAGCTCTACATGATTAAAAAAATTAATTTAAATTCAATGAGGGACTATATTTGTTGCTTTTCAAATGCATGTGAATATTTTGGATTCGTTGACCTGGCTGATTATTCAAATCATTTTGTTTATCTATTACCAAGAAATTTTGAGTTTGGCAATAGAGAATTAAAAAATAAAATAAAATAAAGCATGAATATTTTGATTTTGTTGTTGGTTCTTTTTTCGGGTGGGTGCATGTAGTTCTTCTTTTTTCAGTGAGCGAGATGCGTTTAGGCTAAGAAAAAAGAATACGAATGGCAAAGAAAAGTGAACGCAGATGAAAAAAAAATGTTTTAAAAATGTACTTTAGTATGAGTATAGAGTCAATGATGTTTGAATACAAGTTGACAGACTCATTGCTGCTCACTGAGCGCCTAACATCATTAATTAAATAATACGATGTCCAATAAACAACATATAGCAAACAGTCCCGCAAGCGCGACAGTTTTAAGGCATTTGAATATTAAATAAAGTTGACATACTTGACGGATCAGCTTATTGTTCAACTTTGCAAAATGAAAGCAAAGTTGAACGCTTAAAACTTGAAATGTCTGAAGGAAAAAGCGTCTACATGAGCTAAGTACATTTCTCTCAAAGTGCCATCGATAAAATATATTTGTTTTAAAATCTTCATGAGCTAATTTTATTTACAGATACTTTGAACACATCTCCACACTGTGTCTTCTATGCGCATTGAGATTGCGTTTTTTCACAAACAAAATGATAGCTTAAATGACAGTAGTCGTCATCCAACTGCGGGCCGCACCCTCTGGCGCAGTCTTGGCGATTTGCAGCGTTGTCAGGTCGGAAAGACAAAGTTTGCATCGTCTGTTGGTCAATCGGCCGGTGGTCATCTGACCACACAAACTGACCCTCCACTTCAATGTCGTCCAGTCCCATCCACTTACAGCCAGGGGCCATTCGAGAGAAAATGATATATTTGACCCGAGTTTTGGCCACGTAAAGGTGCGAGTCAAGACACTGGCAAGTGGCAGCCGCTTGTGTGTAGTTGAGAGGAGTGGGAAAATATGCAGCAAAAGTTCTCGTGGTATTATAGGATTGGATGCTGAAATGAAATGAAATTTGTATAAAATGTCTGGTGATAGAAGGATTTAAAATCGCGAGCAAAATTTAAATTTCCAATTAAAGACACACGTTGTTTAAATTTTAACAAATTGTATGCCTTGCTTTATAATAATAATGATAATAAATTGATAATTTATATAGCGCTGTATCCCAGTAAGGAACTGGGCTCACAGTGCTTTACATAAAAAACAACAACATACATATAAGAATTAAATGAACATTCATATCCTAACAACCACATATTTGACAGTAAGGTACACATAAGCTACGTTTATCATTAAAAGGAATGCTGTTTACTTAATTTTTATAGTAAATTTTGAAAAGATGTGTCTTAAGTGCAGTCTTGAAGGCCTTAGTAGTTGGAATACAACAGATGTGTAATGGTAGAGAATTCCATTGTTTGGCTGCATGAAAAAGAAAAAGACCTTTCGCCAAATGTTCTAGTGTGTGTCTTCAGAACAGAGAGATTACGTGTGTCTTCAGAACAGAGAGATTACGTTTGTCTTCAGAACAGAGAGATTACGTTTGTCTTCAAAACAGAGAGATTACGTGTGTCTTCAGAACAGAGAGATTACGTTTGTCTTCAGAACAGAGAGATTACGTTTGTCTTCAGAACACAGAGATTACGTTTGTCTTCAAAACAGAGAGATTACGTTTGTCTTCAGAACAGAGAGATTACGTTTGTCTTCAAAACAGAGAGATTACGTGTGTCTTCAGAACAGAGAGATTACGTGTGTCTTCAGAACAGAGAGATTACGTGTGTCTTCAGAACAGAGAGATTACGTGTGTCTTCAGAACAGAGAGATTACGTGTGTCTTCAGAACAGAGAGATTACGTGTGTCTTCAGAACAGAGAGATTACGTGTGTCTTCAGAACAGAGAGATTACGTTTGTCTTCAGAACAGAGAGATTACGTTTGTCTTCAAAACAGAGAGATTACGTGTGTCTTCAGAACAGAGAGATTACGTTTGTCTTCAGAACAGAGAGATTACGTTTGTCTTCAGAACAGAGAGATTACGTTTGTCTTCAAAACAGAGAGATTACGTTTGTCTTCAGAACAGAGAGATTACGTTTGTCTTCAAAACAGAGAGATTACGTGTGTCTTCAGAACAGACAGATTACGTGTGTCTTCAGAACAGAGAGATTACGTGTGTCTTCAGAACAGAGAGATTACGTGTGTCTTCAGAACAGAGAGATTACGTGTGTCTTCAGAACAGAGAGATTACGTGTGTCTTCAGAACAGAGAGATTACGTGTGTCTTCAGAACAGAGAGATTACGTTTGTCTTCAGAACAGAGAGATTACGTTTGTCTTCAGAACAGAGAGATTACGTGTGTCTTCAGAACAGAGAGATTACGTGTGTCTTCAGAACAGAGAGATTACGTGTGTCTTCAGAACAGAGAGATTACGTGTGTCTTCAGAACAGAGAGATTACGTGTGTCTTCAGAACAGAGAGATTACGTGTGTCTTCAGAACAGAGAGATTACGTGTGTCTTCAGAACAGAGAGATTAAGTGTGTCTTCAGAACAGAGAGATTACGTGTGTCTTCAAAACAGAGAGAATACGTGTGTCTTCAGAACAGAGAGATTACGTGTGTCTTCAGAACAGAGAGATTATGTGTGTCTTCAGAACAGAGAGATTACGTGTGTCTTCAGAACAGAGAGATTACGCGTGTCTTCAGAACAGAGAGATTACGTGTGTCTTCAGAACAGAGAGATTACGTGTGTCTTTAGAACAGAGAGATTAAGTTTGTCTTCAGAACAGAGAGATTACGTGTGTCTTCAGAACAGAGAGATTACGTGTGTCTTCAGAACAGAGAGATAACGTGTGTCCTCAGAACAGAGAGATTACGTGTGTCTTTAGAACAGAGAGATTACGTGTGTCTTCAGAACAGAGAGATTACGTGTGTCTTCAAGAAATCACGCGTTGTCCTTCTTACTTTTAATTAATTGATTTTTGTCTAAATATTAATATAATTTACTAGAAATGCCTTGGAAACAGATGAATTTTATTCTTACCTGAATTCTGGGTAACTGTCACAGCTGTCTGTCACATACAGATCTCCCTCTGTAGAACTCGGTGAAACCTGTGATGTACTGACACCTGACCCTGGCGTACATAGGTGTGTGATCTTGTTGTACATGAAACTATGGCATGTTTGGGGATACCTGAGGAATGGCGAACAAAAGACACGGGTCTTAAAATATGGACACTATTTTAAGATATTTACTATCGTTACCCGGAAGATGGATTTCAAATCAATAGCTGGTAACTAATTAATTTTTTACAATGTTTATAATAAATTGTTACAATGGTTCATTAAAACGTAGCTGATGATATCAATTTAAACCGTTTTACGGTGGTAATTGTGCATCGCAATAGTAACTAAGTTTATTTAATTTAGTCGCTTAAAAAGACCCATTTCGTACAAATGATAGCATGAATAACATTTGATAACTATGACTAAACGTTTTTTAAAGACTGATGTCATTATTTATCTACAACAAACATATTTTTTTGGTCCAACCGATATCGCAGTTTATGATTACCACAACATTACCCATTTATTCAGTTGTGGAACAAATACTTTATTGTAACCTTAGCATTACATCTTTGTAAAATTGATGACACAGTGTTTTTATATAAATAACATAAAACTAGACCGTGGCATAATTAAAGCAAAAATTTGTCTATGCTTACTATAAAATCTTCTTTAATAAACTTATAGCACAGTATACAAAGTACTAAAAAGTTAACTCTTGGTAAATCTATAGCAAATAGTTATATTTGAAAACAGTAACATTACCTTTTGGTACACATATAACAGTTTATCTAAAACTTTAACACATTACCACTAGACACTGCTAAATTCACAACTTATCTATGACAACTATACTATTACCTCTAGACACTGATAGAGCGAAAAGCACAGTCTATGACAGCTATAACATTACCTCTTGTTACAACTACTAGCACAACTTATCCATGACAACTGTAACATTACCTCTTGATACAGCTACTAGCACAGTTTATCTATGACAACTATAACATTACCTCCTTGATACAGCTACTAGCACAGTTTATCTATGACAACTATAACATTACCTCATGATACAGCTACTTGTACAACTTATCCATGACAACTGTAACATTACCTCTTGATACATCTACTAGCACAGTTTATCTATGACAACTGTAACATTACCTCTTGATACAGCTATTAGCACAGTTTATCTATGACAACTGTAACATTACCTCTTGATACAGCTATTAGCACAGTTTATCTATGACAACTATAACATTACCTCTTGATACAGCTATTAGCACAGTTTATCTATGACAACTATAACATTTCCTATTGGTACAGCTACTAGCACAGTTTATCTATGACAACTATAACATTTCCTATTGGTACAGCTACTAGCACAGTTTATCTATGACAACTATAACATTACCTCTTGATACAGCTACTAGCACAGCTTATCCATGACAACTATAACATTACCTCTTGATACAGCTACCAGCACAGCTTATCTATGACAACTATAACATTTCCTATTGGTACAGCTACTAGCACAGTTTATCTATGACAACTATAACATTACCTCTTGATACAGCTATTAGCACAGTTTATCTATGACAACTATAACATTTCCTATTGGTACAGCTACTAGCACAGTTTATCTATGACAACTATAACATTACCTCTTGATACAGCTATTAGCACAGTTTATCTATGACAACTATAACATTTCCTATTGATACAGCTACTAGCACAACTTATCCATGATAAACTGTAACATTACCTCTTGATACAGCTACTAGCACAGTTTATCCATGATAAACTGTAACATTACCTCTTGATACAGCTACTAGCACAGTTTATCCATGATAACTGTAACATTACCTCTTGATACAGCTACTAGCACAGTTTATCCATGATAACTGTAACATTACCTCTTGATACAGCTACTAGCACAACTTATCCATGATAAACTGTAACATTACCTCTTGATACAGCTACTAGCACAGTTTATCCATGATAAACTGTAACATTACCTCTTGATACAGCTACTAGCACAGTTTATCCATGATAACTGTAACATTACCTTTTGATACAGCTACTAGCACAGTTTATCCATGATAACTGTAACATTATCTCTTGATACAGCTACTAGCACAACTTATCTATGACAACTATAACATTACCTCTTGATACAGCTACTAGCACTACTTATCTATGACAACTATAACATTACCTCTTGATACAGCTACTAGCACAGTGTGTCAATGAAGACTCATTCCATCCTGCTCCTAGCCGCACAGGTCCGCAACGGGTGACCGGTTTTTTCTTAAATAATTTCTCCACAAACATATTTGAGGACAGCGCTTGCACGCACCTAGACCATTCGAAGCCTTAAATAAAAGTAAAACATTTTCTTTAAATATCGAGCTGATTCCCACAAGAAAATCTACAGCTGTAACGTTTAAAAATATATATTACATAATTTAGCCATTGTCAAAGCGTATTGACATCGTCGTTTATATTTTCTTATTATATTTTCTTTATTTGAATATATTTAAACGCATTTACTCCTTTTACCAGTAATCCAATTATATTGTTACCCCAAATTCCCCAAAAATTCTACTTACATAGCATGACCAAAACATTCGCTGTCAGTAACATGATTACTCAGGACACTTTTTCTGATATTCCCTTAACAAACCGCAATAGTTTCTGAGCTACTAGTCTTCCTTTTATTTTTATTTTAAAAAAGTATTTATATTTGATAGTCTGCTATCTTAATCATGTTTGATCTTAAAGAAATCACCTGGATTTGTTATCTCTGAAATTAAAGCTATTGATCTTATTTTGAAATGGATTTTTTGGGGAGGATCAATGAAGCTATCTCCATCGTAGACCAATTGCAACTAAATGTATTGCCGGTAGGGCTGTTAATATTAATGATAAAAGCAGCCCGGGTACCCATCCAAATTTCGAACGGGTAATCCGGGTTAACCTTTCAAAACGCCGCATAATTTTCGACGTCATGACGGCTATGCAATGTTACCTAGCCACCTCCCATGCAACTCATTTCACGCAGTAGCCAACGGCATGCTTCAAGTAACATATTATTGTGCACTACATACTTTTATTCCTGTTGTAAATGCATTCATCATGCCCATAAACTGAAACTACAGTAAACTGAACATTCAAACAAAATGTCAACAACAATGACGCAACGTTCAGAATGTTAACGTGCGCTAGGCGGCGATAGTAACTTTTAAAATTATCAACATTTAATACTGACTACTTTGTATGTCTCATTAAAATCTACGGTAATTGTGTGCTAGGCCTACACAAGAATCAAACACAAGAGCTAGGCCTACACAAGAATCAAACACAGGAGCTAGGCCTACACAAGAATCAAACACAAGAGCTAGGCCTACACAAGAATCAAACACAAGAGCTAGGCCTACACAAGAATCAAACACAAGAGCTTGGCCTACACAAGAATCAAACACAAGGGCCAGGCCTACACACGAATCAAACACAAGAAACACAATCAAGTGGAAGGGATTTGTTAAATTCTTTCAGGGCGCTGCGTCGACACCTGCGGGCGGGTGGTGACATTTTACATCACCAACCATTTACAAACCAATCGCTCCCTACAACTCTTAAAATTTAAATCAAGCCCAAATTATTTTCAACCCTTATATATATATATATATATACATTAAATAAATCTATATATATATATATATATATATTTATTTAATGTATTAAATATTATCTCTTTTGTATAAAGAGGTGTTGTGCGTCATTATTTGTATGTGTTAGATATAGTAGTATTTATATGTAGTTGTGTAGTTCTAAGTCGTACTTACGTATTGTAGTACTGGGGGCTAGAGCCAAATATAATTATTTAACACTCCTAGACAATAGAGTCAAAATACTTAACAGGACCTCAACAGGGACAAAATTGCCGGTGTCACGGAAATAAAGTGTCCCCCAAAATAAAGTCTTCCCCGGAGAGTTTATTGTAAAACAAAGTCTCCGAGGTAAAATAATTTAAAAAAAACAAAAAATTAAAATAAACACATGAAATTGGTTTTCTTAAACAGTGACCGAAGATCAAAGGTATTAACTTAAAATTCCGTTTTACAATTTTTGTTATTTAAATCAATGTATAAAATATGGTCTTTTCATAATGAAGTTATATCTATAACAGAACATATATTAAATATTTTTGATGCACCATTTTATTGTTCACAACGGCCCAGAAAAAGTGTTGTTTAAACAATCAGCATCACTTTCAAAGTTTTATTTTTTAAAAGAATGATAATACTAGCAAAGTGATAGATCATAGATAAACTTTTCAATCCAGATAATGAAATAAATGAAATATATAATTTACATATAAATGATTATAAAATCACTCAAATGATTAATATGAAAGACATTTCATAAGTAAATTTCAAGACAATTTAAGTATATATATTACTGATAAAAGTAATAAATACCATATTTAAAAAAAAACAAAAAAAAACGACTTCATATTTCATACAAAAGGTTAAAGGTTAGTGAATGATTTATCCCTTAGAGTACTTTGAAACAGTTTAATTAAAACAAAAACATAATTGAATTCTTCTCTCAGAAGGCGAAGTTTGACTTCTCACAAATAAATGTATATTCCATTTCACAGTAATCGTCGTCAAACCAATCACCGCATCCCCTGGCACAGTTCTGTCGGCCCCTAGCGTTGTCAGGCTGAAAATTTAACACCTGCATCGTCGGTTGGTCAATCGGTCGGTGGTCATCTGACCACACAAACTGACCCTCCACCTCAATTTCGTCCAGGCCCATCCACGAGCAATCAAGCGCCAGGCTTAAGAAGATGGCATATTTTCCCTTTGTTTTGGGCACAAACAGGTGGGAGTCAAGATTACGGCATGTGGCAGCCGCTTGTGTGTAGTTGACATAGACGGGGAAATAGGCAGCAAAAGTTCTGGTCTTGTTGTAGGAATGAACGCTGTAATAAATGGTGATAATATTTATAGTCATCGATCAATTGATATGTTTATTTACTTAACCTCTAAGATAGAGCACAGCTTCAAAGTCCTAAATTAGGGCTGTTATCGATTAATTTAATTTTAATCATTAACTTTTGAAAAATTATCGATTAATTAATCAATAATTTCGATTAAAAACAAAAATAGAAATTGATGACGTCATTAAACTGAACATTTCTCACGGACATTGAAAATTAAGAATATTTTGAACTAAATTTCATGACAATTTGTTGATACTTGATTTGTGCTGCAGGTGGTACGTCAGCGATGTATTTGATCTTTTAAAAGAGAATTGTTTATTGCAGTGAGCACAGTAAACGTTTTCACCATCTTCGACTTTGCCATCCGCAGTTAGCTTAAAAACAACATATTTGCTCAACTTTCTAGTTATATGTTTAAATTTAACTGCGCTGATGCTGTCAGCAGGGCCGTCTTAACGCATAGCCCCATTGGGCATTTGCCCGGGGGCCCACGAGCATATGGGCCCCATGGGAATATGTTTATTTATATATATTATATATATTCATTTTTTATTCCTGCAGGGGAAGGGCCCAACAATATTTCTTTGCCCAGGGGCCCAAAATGGTGTAAAGACGGCTCTTGCTGTCAGCCCATTTTTTAGTTGACGTCTGCCAGTCAACATACATTAATAAAATGAATTTTAATATTACGCGGGAGATGTTTGTACGTAAAAAAATATGTATAAATTATTATTAATTATTAATAATTTATTATTTATTACTAAAATTTTAAAAAAATATTATAAATATTTTCTTAAATTTTAATATTTAATCGATAAAAATTTTTAACGATTAATCGAGAAATTAATCGATAATTTCCGCAGCCCTATCTTAAAATTAATGTCTTTGATTATGTTTTTAAATTTATTATAGCATTAATATATATATATATATATATATATATATATATATATAATATATATATATATATATATATACTAGAAAAATACCCGCACTTTGTAGCGGGAGTGTGCTGACCCTTTATCCAAGTATTAGTTGCTGGTTATTACAATTTTTATTTGCCAAGTTAAATTTCAGATTCATCTATTTAGTTAAAATCTTATGAGAAACAGAGATATGCCATTTTATCGCGTGAGTTGTTTTCACTGAATGCAGTGCCTTTTAACATAACCTTACTATTTAAAAGATATGATTTATTAAATAATGATTCTTGCCGACCATAATAACTAAATTTACAATTTCATTCCCACTTGTACAAAATTAACATAACTTATAGGTTTTCCGAAAGAGCTCTACCACCCTCGTCACTAAAAATTTAATATATAATTACGAAACTGCATCGTATCACAATTGTAAGTTATATACTATTTGTAACCACGTCTATGAGATAAAGAACATGTTGCACTATCCCTTTAAAAGGCAAAACCTAAGTGACTCATAGCGCAAATAAACAAAATTATAAATGTACTTTCTAAAATACTATTTTTAAAAAAAAACGGTCGTATTAAAATGATATAAAAAAATGTGCACACCATATTTAGACATATAGAAAGCTGGCCGCATAAAATAAAGTCTTGTTATAAAGTAAATGTACTGGACCAAAATAACTCTTCATTTTGACGTATTCGTAATCGTCTAAACAGGGAAATAATATTTAACATTTTTATGTCTCTATATTTTACGATTTATATTTACGGTTTATAAGCAATGTGTATAATTTCAAAAAGGAATCTTTTTTTTTGTTCCCTATTTCGGATAAGGCATCACATTTTGTAAATTATATTCAATGCACACACACACACCAGATCTTATATCTGAAAAATAAAATACATTAAAAAAGAAGATTCAACCGTCTGTTGCTATGTGCATCTTAAAAATAATTAAAAGACAATTTTAGAAATGTCCTATGCTATTATGAATACAGAGGCATGAAGATAAAAACATATTCAATTCGCAATTCATATTAATTAAGCGTTCACTTTATTATAATTAAGCGTTTTCAGGATCACTTTATTTAGTTTAATCTACTTATGTTAATAAGTCGGTAGCCTAAGTTTAAATAGTATGAGTGTATAGGTTATGTAAAAGACAACAGCTTATGTAAAAGACAAACAAAATATAAATGTTATATTAATAGGACACAGCTAAATTTAAGATGCGTACACGAAAATGTGCGCACAGTAATCAGGCGATAAAAGATTTTAAAACGTGCACCGCTAAAAATGAAGCCATGAAAAAAATACTGACACAATTATTACATAATTAGGTTTTTCATTAAATGTCGAGTTATGGAACAGAAAATAATTAAAACAAATTCGCAATTAAATTTAAACGTGTAAACAATTAAATCTTATGCATCGTAGGGCAGTTGTAATTAAATATGTTTACGTGTCTATCTAATATATAGAAAGTAACAGTAAAGAAAACGACAATTATTTGTACTACACAGCTCAAATTATGAAGCGTACACGAAAATGTGCGCACCGTAATTAGACATTATAATATTTTTTCAAATGCGCACGGCTGAAAATAAAGTATTGGCATTGGGGAAAAAAACGTCACCAAAAGTAACTCGCTTTGAATGGCATTTGAACGTCCGCGTAAATTTTTTCAATACAGAAATGAGGTTAAATTTTTTATTCTTTGTCTCTGCATTTTCTGATTATTTAATTTACGGCATTCGGGCAAAAGGGACAATTACAAAAACTAACTTAAAACCACCTTCAGGGTAAAAGGAACCGTCCTGCCAAATTTGGTCCCCGTCCGTCATTTGGTTTTTCCGTGATTGTCTAACAGAAAGTCGAAAAGTGAAACATACAAACATAC